>OV725079.1:98824064-99281564 GCA_928085145.1 Nezara viridula
TGCTTCGAAATTGGTAAATTAATATCCCTTGATATGAAGACATGGAGGCTAGGTGGGGCATGTAACTCGGAGCAATCCATCTGGATGCCTCTACCTAACAATGAATGCTTCTATAGAAGGCAAAATACCACGTGGAAGTCCAAAAAACAGATGGATAGATAGAGTCAACAAATATGCAATAGAGCTGCTTAAAGATAACTAGGAAGAAATAGCCCAAGACAGGCAGAGATGGAGCAGGCTTGTCACGGCGGCAAAAGATCTACATGGTCTGTAATGACAACCGAAAAAAAAGAAGCTTTATATTGCCTGTTTTACAATGATATGTTAATTTTAATGCATAATATAAACTCTGGAGACTTTTTTTGAAGGGTAGGGGAGAGTCCATCGCCCCCAACCACAATGAAAAATCTGCGCCTATATTCATAAGTTTATTTTATTAGTTTAAGTTTATCTGTGTGATGTTGAAATATCAGTTTTGTTTAGCTGTGGTACCATTATTGCATATCCTTATTTTATCACTTAATTTCTTTTGTTTTCTTAGATTTAATTTAACATCCCTCTCCTTCCTCCCTCCCCGCTAGGCAACGATATCATCAACTTCTGATTATTTCTTGTGAGAAGTGTGCGATCGGGCGGTTATCTTGTTGAAACATATAACCTGATGGCTGTTTGCAAATTCTGGATATTCGTGGGTCACAATATCATAAACGTCTTGTTACTAATCATTTTATAGTATAAAACACTATAAATCCATAATAAGTTATGCCATCGTAATACCAAAATACAAACAGCGTTCGCTTTTTCGAATTCTTCTGTAGTCACTGACACAGCAGGCTTAATTCAGCCTAAGTATTGTTTCTTGGTCTTTTGGTTGATTTTCTCCAATATACTCAAAATCCAATTGTAAGAAGCATGATGCCATCGCGCTCTCTTCCAATTCCGGAGTATTTTTTATTGGATCTGCCCCATTAGAGTCCAGTAGAGTTTCCTCTTGAAGAAATGATTCTATTAATGGAATGAATGAATATTTTTAACATTTTTTAATAAGATCTTTTATAATTTAGTGACAAATTCTTATTTGGCATCATGCTTCTTCAGTAATAAACTGATAGGGAACTACTTTTGATGAACGATTAACTTGTTCATGCCGACCACGGTACATGGTTCATGCTCCCTCCCTTCCTTTCCTTAGTACTTTTAATTGGATCTGTCTCATTAGAGTCCAGTAGAGTTTCCTCTTCGAATGATGAATATTGTCCAGAACTCTCGTTCTTCTTTAGACTGATTCATAACCTCTAGCTAATTTCAAATTTTACTTATGTTGTTCACCTAACGTGAACCGAATGTTATTACGCAACCGAAGCCAACTTGTTTTGTTTACAAAGTAATTGGATATAATCAAGCAATTAAAGTGTTGTCAACGTTTATTATATTAAAAAAACAAAACAAATAATGTGGCTCATGATTTCTAATGAAACGAAATAGATAAATATATATTTTTTTTTTATGATTCATCTCAAAATTTATCTCATGACTAATCAAGTTCAAAATTAAAACTATTTATTCATATCGTGTTGAAAAGGACTATATTAGAATAAATTGTGTAGTTACAGGATATATAAATACGTACCAAAAATATTCTGGTTTAATCAAGCGTAATTGTTTTATAATCAAAGAATAATCCGCTGAAGATGAACAGATGAATTTTTAGTTGAAAGTTTACATTATAATATATATCCATTCGATTCATCAGCATATCTATTTAACTTCAGGAGAAACAAGTAGAGGAATAAATTGATTAATCCTTCATCGTTTTCTATTGCCATGGTCCGATTCAATAACGAACATTTAAACTCTATTCAAATGTAGAAACATTTCATCCCATATATACAATTATATTTATAATATTAATATTACTATAGGGATCAGATGGCTAGGAATCATATCGAATATTGATTATTTATTTAGGGTTTAAGTATTTTTCAATTTGGTTAGGTTACATTTTGAGAGATGTCAGACTGGAATAACGAGAGTTTATTCTGCTAGAGTTATCAAGGCGAATCCTGGAAATGGGATTCAAGAGGTAAATGACATAAAAATAAGTAGAAAGCTGCTAATGCCTGGACCATACTCGGCAACATTTTAAGTGCTGAGTATTAAAGATTTTGATTTATTTTATAATTGTAACAGGTCAGGAGAAATGGCTTCACGGAAACAGCTTCTATGTGCGCCATGTTGGTTTCTCTAGGAAAACAGAAAATATCGTGCTTCTTGGTTTTATTTGAATTTTTGAAATGTCTAAATCTGGCTTAACATCTAGTTTTAAGAAAACGTAATTATATTGAAAACAGAATTCACTGTCGATGAGTTAATCCAATAAACTTTGAATACTAGAATATTGATGAGGTGAAACTGTGATCTTCTTTCCAACTCTCTTAGTAATGTATAGATTTCGTTTAAGTCATTATCGTAAAGCGGTTATAATAAGCTGTTTTTTTTTTAAACCACAAAAACTGAACACACTTTTGGCCTGTTTATTATTTTCATATTTTTGGTCCACCCTTTCTTTGCCTTTAGGCTATACGGGTTTTTCTCACGCCAAGGGTGAGGGCGGGGAATTAATGCCAGAGTCAAAAAGCTCGTAATTATTTTATCATAGTATCTTGGTTTAATCTGGTTGTCTGGCATCGCCTTTTTTGAACATACGTTAGTCCGTTTGGCCGCCCCGCTTCCACACTATTGGTCTACGTTGTCGAAATATAAATGAGTAGGAATGAACAACTCAGGCCACATTGAGACCTCCACTATGTCCCGCGGGTAGCACTGAGACCACCAAAAAGTATCACGGTTCATGGCTGGAATTAAAAAAAAATTCTCTTTTTATAAGTAACACTTCAGTTGCTAAATAAGCTTTCTAAGAGTTAGAACTAATGCAATAATTGTAGTCTTGATAACGTAATATCAAATTTCAGTGGTTTACTAAATTTTAAAAAAGTTTTTTAAATTTTACTATGTAATCAAAGAAACTTCCGCGGGCCGGATTGGAGGTGCTTGCCGGGCCGTAGTTTTGAGACCCCTGGTTTACATTATGCATTTTTTGTATATTTTTACTTTCTAACTTTTCACTATAATTGTTACATAGCTTTTTCTATTGAAAATCGTAATTTATTTAATCACTACTACCTGGCTCCTAGATATGAAATCACCGAGCTTAATACCCCTTCTACTTGTTCGGTTGGAACCCCAAACTCCCGTATTCCAGGAGTTGGTATCTGAGCATATGATCACTTTCCGAGAAGAAGCTGTGATCATATCCATGGCGGATGTGTCTTCGTCAACATCATTTCTATCAGGAAGATGAGCCGATACCAGCGTAAAGATAACATTTCTACATCTGATGAAGCAAAAGTGACATTACCCGCCGTGGTGTACTGCCTGAGAGCCATCACATCGAGGTTTGGATTATTAATCACTACGATAGCCCTGTTCCTCCTCACTCCACTGCTCAGGGGATAACCCTCGATGTGAGGCCGAACCCCGTTACCATATTCCCAAGGCAGCATGGTTCCTGGACCGCCATGACGTCGAATCACTGGGAGATCGAAGTTCATCTGCCATGATGCGTTGACGGCCCATATTCAGTTGGAGGATGGTGATTCTAATCATAAAAAGTCTTTTTTTTCCACCTCCTTGGCCCATTTTAAGTGCATAGGGCATTCACTACTGCTTGGATAGTGCTTCCGTTGGTTCGCAGCATTTGGCCAATAGTTGCACACCAGTTATAGACTACGCCATCTACTGAGCAAGTTTTCTTAGTATGACCATAGCCCTGACACTTAGTGCACCGTGGAGCGTCAATGTAGTCTTTAAAGGACACCGACCACCATCCTCCATCTAAGCTGGCTGTCTCTAGGAGTAGATATATAACCATTGGATGAATTTGTATCGCCTAATTCTTAGTAAAACCATTCCTTGCAATAGAAGAGAAAAAAAGGTCGAATGTCATCAGGTGTGGGACCCGATTTTTCATGTATTCTTCCCCACAGAAATTTAAACAGTTGCACAGATGTCCAGGTGTGAGGCGCACCTTTAACTTCCAGTTGGGGCTTCTTCTTTTGCTTACAGGCCTCATTCACGCAGCCCCTGCCACCCGATTACTTTGGTGGCTTCGGACCTATCATCCATGTGAACCAAGACAGACCATACCTTGGTCGCCCGGACTATAGACGCCTTCACACCTATTTCATCCGGCGATAGCAAGTCATTAATTTTGTCTAGCAGAGTTTTTCCTATGCCGCTAATTGTGAAATATGTAGGTCTTGGTGTTTGAATCTGTTTAGATGGCAATGATTTTACTATTTCCGCTATTGATTAAGGTTTTGGATCTTGTTTGTCGATTGGATTTTGCTTTGCCCCAAGTTGTTTTTTTGCTGGCAGCGTTGTTCCTGTTCTTTTTCATTTTACTTAGCACCATCATGAAGGATTCAAAGGCAGCTGAGCGACCATTCTGGTTAATGTTTTTTTCGGTTTGTGTCTGAAGTTCCTTCGAACGTTTAGGTTCACGATGAGGTGTTACATTTGACGTGGAGAGTGTATCGACACATTTTTGTGGAGGTTTATCTACTAAAATTTGTATCAATAAATCGTGCATATTTTGTGACGAAAGCGTGTCTAAAATAGCCTTTTGATCAACGGCCGAGACTCCGCTTTGTTTCTTTTCCTTTTCCTGAGTTTCAATAATATCAACCAGACATTGAACCTTGATATTAATGTGGTCTCGGACACTAGAGCTTAATATTTTTCCATTATTTTCAATGGCCATTGAGATGCGTCTTTAGCCTGACGAAGTTTGCTTTTAGTATTAGTCTCTTCCAAATCCTCTGGTAAATGAGAAGAGCCCCCTTGGTCGTTTTGCCGCATCTATTGAGATATTTCCATCCTCTTGTACCCCCTCCATCTCGAGATTGTACATAGGAATATGTATATATATATATCAAGGAAACGTGCTTCTTCATCAACTCCCTTTTCTGTGTGTTTAAAGTGGGGCTTTAACTCTCAGTTCGCCCCACATCGTCACTTTTGGCCATGGGATCCATAGAGTTTATTGGGAGTTTTTTGTTCTAAGATTTTGTTGAGTAAGCTCATCAGTTTTTCCAGAGTCCCGCCTTCTGAGACATATGCTAATGCAGATTGTATACATTTTTTTATATATCACAATTTTTCCTTTCCCTTACTCATATATGTAATATGTAGTAAGGGTAAGTATTGCGATCGTGAAAATATTCGAGTCTTAGTTTTCAACGGAAATACACGTTTTGAGGTACCCTGAGTCCAAATAACCAACTCCCGAAAAATCCTATATGTGTCTGTGTTTCTATGTGTATGTGAACACTCTACCTCTAAAACGAAAAGTCGTACGAAACTTACATTACGTATTTAAGATAGGTATATGCCTTAGATGTCCTAGCAACTTTTTTCTTAAAATCGGCTAATCGGAAGTGCCACTTTATATCAACTCTGAAATACATTTCTACAATTTTCACAAAAAGTGCTCTAACGATTTTGATTAAACTCGGTGAATCATTGTACAATTAAGTGGGCTTTAATACCATTTAGGTCTTTATTTTCAAATTTTAAGATATTTAATCAACAAGTAATTACATGGACTGTTATCTTTGTTCGTCAGCAGAACTGATACCCACGATTTATAAACACTATACTCATATCTTCGGATTTTCATTACAGCTGCAGATTTTTAGGATTTATAAATAATCCTCGAGTTTCATATCAAAACTGATTAACTCACTTTATAACATTACGTCATTGTTATAAATATATTCAATTGTTTTTGTTTTTTTTGTGGTTTTCAAGTATGGGAAAGTAACAAGTCTGGGTTATGCATTCTTATTGCCATGGAGTAATGAGTTTTATTCAGCAGTTTTAATATGACGGATAAACTTGATTCATTCTTTTCCCTCATTTGGGAGAAATAAATGTTCAAAATGCTTAAAATAGATGAGAGAAGTGACTAAATCGTTTTATAACACAGCATATCACTGTAATTTCAAAAGTAAATCTAAAGCTAACTAAATACAAAATAACAAGCAATTACAGAAAATTCAAAAGTAGTCAAATATATTTGTTTATTGTAAAATAAAATAATACAATTATAATTGTAAAATATAATATTATGAACGTTAGATGAAATTTATACATGTGTATATCATCGGCATTCTAGCAAAAGTTTAGTGAATTTTGTATGAGCATGATTTCTGCCTTGTGAAAAAAACAACCTTTATATACTAAAACAATATATTCATCAAACTTCTGGAAAATAAGGCATTGAATGACTTTGTAAAGTTTGTCAGATGAAAATTTATAGTTTGCTTTGAGAACAAATGAACTGTAAAGGTGAAATGTGAATTTCTTTTACATTAATTAATTAATTTTAGCCTTGATGATTGACGATATATATATATATATATATATATATATATATATATATATATATATATATATATATATACATATATATATTTTTTGTAAATGTTTCTCAGCTATTATTTCATAGGCGTCAAGTTATATTCTTGAAAAATCTTTTTGTTCGATATTAAATATGGTAAAATTATTACAAAATAAATTATCTTTTTAAAACTTTTACTTTTTTCTCTTTTTCTTAAAAAAATATAATTACAAAAATTATTATTTAAGAATATTAAGCTTTTGGAATGACCCAGAACAGGCGAAAACGGCTCTCTTGAAGAGTGAATCCCTTTCTGTGCAAGCACATTATTGTTTATTTCTCCATCTATATCTTTTTATTATTCGAAAAAAGCTATGAATTTAAGGTTTCGAATAGGTTTAATCCATAATGGATATAACTTACGCTTTTGATAAGAAACATACATTAATTTATCGAGAAATTGTGAGATATAAACTCATATTTTTTTGCTTAGCTTAGTTGAGCAGGTCAAAAGTCCCCTTTAAATAATTTTAACAGTGAGAAACTTTTTCTTCATTTGAAGTAAATTTTATCTAGTTTACAGTGAAGTAATCGTTGATTACTTAAATTAAATATTTCTTCAGTTATCGCATCCTATTCTACAAAAAGCATGACTTGCTTAAAAAAACAACACAAAACTTGTATTTTCTACTTTTCTGCTGAAAATTGACCCATTGTTTATGTGAACGTTTTTTTGAGTCTGCTATCACTGATATAAGAATTTCTCTGTACTTAAGGGACATCCTGTATGTATATTTTTGTAATTAGAGATCTTTACTGACTTGATAGAATCAAATTACTTTAACCAAATACGCACGCGATTGAAAACGGGACAAAAAATATTTTATAGTTTCTTTAAGAGTGCCGAAAACAGAGGGGTTTATCCTATATATTATTTATTGATTATTAATAACACGGTTCTATACAATTTTAGAAAAAGAATGTGTTTTTACTAAAACATCTGAAATAAATTCTAAAATCTGCTCAAAACTACACTTATTTTGGAAACGTTTCAGTATCTCGGAAGATTTAAGAGAACCTCTCAATCGGAAAAGATAAAATGTTCAAAATATTTGTAGACGCTAGATATTCGTGTTCTAAATATACATAAATCGAGTGAAAATTTGATAAATAATTTTTTTGACCGATTGCCAGCTAAATGATACACCTTTGGCAAGTTTTGCCAATCGAGTATTTATTAAATTTACCTCACATTAGATATATTGTATTCTCGAAAGATTATATTTACTTTATTTATTTAATTTCTTCCTATTTGGATACAAAAAGAATATATATATATATATATATATATATATATATATATATATATCTATAAGAATATATATATATATATATCTATAAGAATATATATATATATTGGGTACAAAAAGAAATGTTAGATCTTGTTATGTAGATATATATATATATATATATATATACCTATTTAAAATATCAGGTGGACATGTTCCAAATGATAAGTTATAACCTGTTCGTTATGGTAAGTGAACAATAAGTGGAAACACCACACCACACCATGAGTGACTAAATATGGAATCATTTAGAAGATATTTAACATGCTTTGATTGGACTTAATTAATTTAAATCTTGGGAATAGGCTGTGATTCCAGAGTCAAAACAACAAATATAAGACTATAATAGCTATTGCTTCATTCGTAATACGTTGTTTTAGAATTAAATAGTAAATGAAAACAGAGAAATGGCCATAGGAGTGAAGTTAAAGTAGATTATAATTTATTATATTATTTTTTAATGTGTTTAAGTGTTTAGGACGTATTATGAAACAAACTGATAACTTGTTTTTAAAACTGCCTTCCTACAATAGAAAACAATATTCATTCATAGATTTTATTACATAAGAATAAAATACATGTTCTAGTAAATTTCGTTTGTATTCTTTATACTTTATGTTTATTTAGGTTATTTAATGAAATATATAGTTAACTAATGAAAAATGTTTAAAAGATAAAACAACAGAGGATAAATTAACTGAAGAAATATTAACTTTCACGGTGTAGGAAAATCTTGTTATGTAGATTCGTTTTTTGAGCCTTTTGAATACATTTATGAGTGAAAAATCATTTCCCAACGTATTACGACACAAGAAGGAATCGAATGTAAAATGAAAATATATGATAAAAAAATTAAAAAAAAAAAGTGTTACGTTCAAGGTAATAACGCCTTTGCCTTGACATTATATAGTCTTTAAGAAAAAAAAAATTAAAATGTTTTAGAATAAAATAAAAATGTATTTTATTCTGGACTAGGACTCTTAATAATAACTAATTAATATGTAAAAATAACTAGTAAACATAACTGATCAAATAGCCAAATGGTTGAGGATTTTAATTCGAATCTAATCAGTGAAAACCTGGAAATTATTTAATTAATTCAGTATCTCGAATGAACATTATAAGTTTTTTCCACTCCGTTTAGGTGATCTGCAGCCGTTGTGTTTGATTTGTTTTCGAAAAAAAAAACTGTTTTTAAATAAACATAATAATAATCTATAAACAACGTTTTATGGATCATTGCAGAACTTGAATTGAAATCTAAATGAGTATACATATTTAACATTGTCATTGAATATTAAGTCTACAAAACTCTTCTTCAAACCTTAAAACTACAATAAATGTAAACGTAAAAGGTACCGTTATATATCATTTGCACCTGTGTGTAGTGTTTTAAGTATCATTTTTTTAATTTTAAGGATATCGCCTGAAAGCTAATTTCTCTCTCTTTCTTTCTAATTGTAAGTTATGCGACAATTACAGAGATGAACATTCCTTTGTGAAGGAAGACACGTTCAGATCTTTTAAAAACTATAGGAAAACACAAATATCAAAAATATTTTCTATATTCAGCTTTGTGTTTTTGTTTCTTGTTTGTTTCATTTCCATCTGCAGTCAGTTTTCAAGTGAAATCAAACGGAGTTTGTTTAAGTGTGTTGTCAAAGTTTCGATTGCTTGAAATACCCTAACAATTCAATACATTGTGTGACATAATTAATCCAGATTTATTAAATGACAACACTTCCTAAGAAATTAATAAAGCCCTAAGCGATCATTTCATCAAATCTAAAAATACCTACAGTATAGCCATAAAATTTCTAAAAATAATTCACCAGCCAATTGAATCGGTTGTCAATTACACTGAAAATTTAAAAGCTGACGCTAGAAAGCTGATGATAATGCAAATTTAACTACTTCCTCGACTATTCGCTGATCATTTAATTAATCCATTGCATTACCGATTATGCAACTCTAGATGCTATTGTCTTTTAAAAAATATAAAAATTTACTGATGCTCTTCAAATAGTTAAGAATTTAGAGACTACATTTATTGCTGTTTTATATTGTAGTTGAAAACTTTGTCAATGCACATGTGTGATTTTTCTTTATCAAAGAGATTTCTTAAGGCGCGCTATAGCTGCAGTTAGATTAGAAATAAGAATATCGAAGCTATTGTAAATGCACCTTTGCCTTCTACCCCTGAAAAAAAATACCTATAAGCCAAAATAACCTACTACCATGAACCAAGGAGAATTGGCATAAAGGATGCTTATCTTAAGACTGAGATTTGGGAACAGATTAAGGTTTATTGGCGTTATGCTTTGAGTTAATAATAGCTCTTGCAAAATTTCAATAACTCAGGGAGATGCTATAAGAGAGAATTCTTAATACTTCGATTCTCATACATGACATCCTGGTTGGTGTCCTGAATAGGAGAGTATACATTAAAAAAAAATCCCTGTTTGCAATTCGTTGCTCCTCCCCTAGCTTGAATTTGGACGAAGATTCTTGATGGTACGAAAATGAGAAAAAAACACCGTGAGGAATCTCAAAATTTCAATTGGACTAAGGAACACTTTTTCAAAAATAGAAATGTTGCTTAGAAAATTATGAAATAATATAGATATTTAAATTTGCATCGTGTTAAAGATGCCATAATTAATCACATTTAATTATATTATTATATAGTTATACTGACTAATCAGATATTCAAAATCTCAGATGAGACAGGAGATAAGGATATGGAATAAACGGTATTGGACATCTCCAAAGAAATGTGGCCAAAACAGTCATCAATAATTACATAATTAAACCTGAAAATAAAACTTAATGGCCCCATTAATTTCATATTTGATAACAAACCCTCTTGAAAAACCAATTATTCAGCTTTCCAACGGTTGTAATTAAGTTAGGCAGATCACAGATCGAGGAAGGCCAGAAAAAAGTTCATGTTTGGATCCTATACTTGGCTCGATCCTATACTTTAAGTTAAAATAAATCGACATCGATTTTTTTTTTTTTTAACTGCGCCTCCAATAACTCAGTATTGGACCTTTGTATGAAAGAAACTAGATACGTTTAAATAAATCGGTAAGCGTATGCGGAATTTCGAGGTCCATTCAATTCAAAAAACTACTCCGTGAATATAATAATAATAGTATTCCTTAGTATCTATACTGTAACCATTAATCAAAGGCCGTTCCCTTTCCATACTATTGGAAACAAAAAAATATAATATTATCATCTTATATTAAGATTATTTCAGAGATTATGAATGATCTGCTTAAATCCGAAATCAAGAATAACGAGGATTAAGTGTACAAACTTGTAAACAATAGTGAAACTTCTATAGTTAATATTCTACAATTACTCTGTGATATAGATAAAAAAGAGTTTACTTTTATATTTTAAAAGATTTATTTTTAAGTATTCGAAATTGTAATCGTCTGCGATGAATACAAATACTTTAAGTAATCATGATTACTTTAAACAAATACTGATGTGATCATGAATACCGAATACTGAGTTGTATTTGAAGCTAGAACACTTATGAGGATGAAGATACCTGAACCTCAAGTGATATCATACCACAATAGCCGGAGCAAGGCTGGATCTTTGTTTCAGGGATGTTTCCTTATCACTTTTCTTTAGGAGATAGGTTTGAAATTTTGATTCATTCATCGGTAGTTTGCCATTTCCTTGTTTAAAACTGTGAAGAATTTATTTTGTTTTTTTTTAATTAAATAAAAAAACCTGTTGACCCCAAAACCTGGGTGTCTATTAATGGTGCGAAATACATTGTCTGAATTTCTTAAATTTTTCATGAATCATAAACTAATTGGCTGCATTAATGAAACAAAACTAGTAAAAGACTAAATTTGCTGTCCATTAAACCCTTTTGCAAAGATCCGCCGTCAGAACTACTGTTGTGGTTCACATTAATGTTAAAAATTTTTCTTAAAGTGTCTATTGGTGTCTATTAAAGTGTCTACACATTTACCTTAATTGTTTGCAGTTGAATTAATTTAATAAAATCAGCAATATATATTTTTTTATTTATACAAAAATAAAACAAACAGATTGATATATTATGATATAGAAATTCATACAGAGCATAAACAGAAAACAATAACATAAAAAAATGTTGAAATATTATAAAATATCTTTTTTTTCGGCTCCGAGGGCGCATTCGAAAGAATCATCATCGGACATGGGTCTAATATTTATCGATCTATGGTAAAAAAAAAAGTTCATTGAAATCGGTGACACCTTTTGCTTCTCCTTGTTAGTGGAATTTTAAAAGGATTCAACGGAAATTCTGACTTCTAGATTGCCGAATAGTTAGCACCCCATGTATAATTTGACGACTGAGTGAAAGTTCAGTTAAAAGTTACGACCTTCAAATTATTTTTAGCTAGGAAGCCATAATTATCATTAAAAAAAAAACCTAATAAATGAGTACAGCAACTTCAACAGTTCCATTGTTTGCTTAAGAAAAACGCGTTCATTTCACTAAGATTATAATTGTATTTAAAATTTAATAGAAGAAATAACTAACAAAATACCTATAGTAAATCATTTAAAGTTTAAAACTAATATAAACTCCTATTGTTATATGTTTACTGCCTCTTATATTTTACAGCCATTTCATTTTAACAATTATAATGCATATAGGCCGGCCTTAGGGTGGCACCACCGGGGCTCCGACCTGAAGGATAGCCAATCAATCTTCAGGGGCGCTCGCCACTTGTTAGAAATTAAAAAAAAATAATAAAAAAGTATCACAATTATTAATTTTAGCCTATCATTAAAGCAATGCCAAGGGCGGGGTGACCGAATGGGCTAATGTGTGTGCACAGCACTGCCGTTTCCCGGTAACCTGCTCTATGAGACAATGGATTTAAAATAGTCAGGAGTTCGCGTTCCGGTGCCGAGGGATCTTTTAAACCCCCGCCCATATCCCCTGGTCCGGAAAAACCCCGTATGGCCTTAAAGGCGAGGAAGGGAAGGAACCAAAAAAAAAAAAAAAAAAAATGGCCGGCACTGATTGATACCAAACCATTTTTACATTAAATGGTTTTAGTGCCAGACTTGGACAATGGCGTAATCTTCCCCTCCCCTAAAAAAATTAATTTATTTCTTAACCTGTTTTGTATTATGTAATTTTATTTCATTCAAAATTTCTCTAAAACAGTTGCTTTATTTATAGGCTAAAATTAGTTATTTTAATAAGTTCTGTATTTTTTTTTTATTTTTAACAAGTGGCGAACACCTCTGAAGATCGGCAGGTGCCCCCAACAGCGGTTATTTTATGGGTACCCAGAAGGTGGTTTCATGTCGCAAGCTGCACATTCAACATTTTTCACGGTGGCACATTTTGATGAGGTTTTGAATTTTTGAGTGGGGCACTCTCTGAGCCTTCACATCTTTCAACAAGTGCCACACCTCTCTATTCTACATGACTGTCTCCTCTTATTATCTCCTCCTATTATAAGTCCAATTAAATTGAGTTGATAATGATGAATGATAATCAAGTTGAGAAGACTAATTTTAAGTTGAAGAAAGTCCTATTATGAAAATAAGAACTCCTAATGAATTTTCAACTTCTCCATGTATTGAGATATACAATTGATTAAACATGCTTATAATAACCAAATCAAACATAGTAAATTAAAAAACTTAATTTTTAAAATTGAAAATAATAGAATAATAATTATTCTATTAATTAAAGCTACTCCAAAGTTACTTATAAAATAATTAATTCAGAATAATTATCTGACAAATGTCATACTAGGAAATAATAAAGCTATTATGCAGCATTTAAACAAATTTATTATTTAATTATTTATACAAAAGTTGAATAATGAATAATAATATCATGAATTGCAAAAAGTTACGTGATGCTAAATACAAATAGGGAAGATAAAATTATGTAATCTTAAATAACATAATGTAAAAAAATTGTATAATCTTATATAATACATTTGAAACATTTTATAGAAAACTTACTTGTATAAAGAGAAACTACTGTTATATTAATCAATCATTAAATGTCAATTTTCTAATTCTTCCTTATTAAAAAGGGTTAAAGAATGGATTGTTGTAGTATTATTTTGTAATAATAAATGTATTTAAGGTTGATAATAGTTGTATAATTATTTTATATGAATGAATCATGAAGATGAACAATATAATTCAAAACTAGTCATTTTCACATTTTCAAATTTTGAGTAAGGATCTTAGCTTATTATTTTAGAACTTGGCTCCCATGTCTCTTCAAAACAATATAGAGCAGACCAAATTTATGATTTTAAACCTAAATTTAATTTCTAATTATTATTTATTATCACCTGGGACACCTGAAAAGAACTTAAGGATATAATAATGAAGCCATTATAAACTCATTAATATTTTTTTTAACTGACGTGAAGAATATGTTAGTTACTCATAAAATTTTAGCTTTTAATAAAATAATGTACTTGTTGAAGTGAGATTAAAAACTATTTTTGAAGAGATATAAACAAAAATATGTATATGATTATATTCATAATCCACCACCATTTTTGTAATTTCTATTTATCTAAGCTGTTTTGAGATCATGTTAAATTACTATTTTGTGCATACTACAAATAATTGGCTCAAATTAAATTATTTAATTTATTCCCTTACATTATTGTCATTTCATTGAAGGAATCATTAAAATCTATAATAAAAGAACATAATTTTTATTAAAAACTAAAGTCATAAATAATATGATATATATTTTCCAAACATTTGCGTGGTGTGGAAGTACAAGGCCAAAAAAATAGGTATATCCTCGAATCACATTAGTAGATACTTAAATATTTAAACAGTTGCTCTTAAAAAAACGAAACCAAAATATTTACAATAATTATGTTCCATTTGATCTCCCAACAATATTTTATTTTAAGAAAACTTTAGTCGTGATGCACACTGTGTGACAATATAAAATATTTAAAATATTAATTTTATAATTTATATTTTACAAATGTTCAGGTAGTTGAACCATTACAACTAACATATCATATAATATTTAAAACTATAAAATAAGTTAAATAATCAACTTTTATTGTTTATATTTACAATTTATTTTGTTTAACCGTTTATGTTATTTTAGTCTTTACACAATATTTGAAATTATAAAGAAATTAAATCTCAAAGAATTTACAAACACAACTTTTCAATAAATTTAAAGGTACAAAACAGTAACATTAAAAAGTTACAAAACTACTTAACTTTAAATACAAAACAAACAAAAAATTAAATTTTTAAAATAGTTCAATGCTTCAAGAAATAAAAACAATTTTTTGGCCATCTTCATACTATTCTATATTTTCTTGAGTGATTTTTTTTTTTTTAATTTATTATTTTTATCTTAACAATTATTTCTTTGGTTAATGTGTCTTGTTACTCCAATTCTATCTTTACTTTAATTTTTTTTGACATGTTATTGGGAAGTTCATTTTCTTCATTACCACAGTGACTGGTATTAACAAAAATTGAACCTTATACCTAACACTGTCCAATGTTTTTACATTTATCAAAGTGTCGGGAACCGATTGGCTCAGTGAAAAAGAATTTTGTATTGCCATAAGGACAGATTCTGAAACTGTAAGAACAATGCTTGCTTGTTATCGATGATGAATCTATAAAGAATTTATGTCAGAACAGGATAGAAAGACTGGGTATGCCTCGTTGAATAAAAGTCATTAAATCAGTAAATAATAAATTAACAGATATGGTATTAAACAAAGTCATTTAAAAAATAGCTATATTAACTAAAATTAATTTATTTAAAAATGAGCAGACAAAATTATTTTTTAAAGTAAAGAGCAAATAGATTACTCAATTAGGTTTCAGTTGCACGGAACAAAGGACATCATTGATCAAAAGCAATGTGTTAAAAAATAAAAATTAAAAATTGCCAAGTGCTGAGATGAAGATACTTACATATGCATCCATGCATATTAACAATTATAGTTCTGAATATGGTTATCAATACTCTGAAACGTCAACTATTATATGAAGCATTTGGTTTCAAAACCAGGTACATCCATTTTCAAGGCTGTTAAAAAAGTTTTAATTACCAAACTTACCAAATTTTTTTTAATTATTATTTTGGTAACAAATCATGTTAAACAAAAATTATTGACTTTCTATGATGTTCTCTATTTATTAAATAGCATTTAATACAAGCAAATATGATAGATGAACCTGAATATCGCTATCAGAAAATATGGATTTCTAGTTAGTTTATGGTTGAAAAAAAAAATGTTTTTTAAAACAAATCACTTTAATTAATTTTAACAATACCACATAGTTTTAATTGTTTATACATAGAAAGTTTCATTGATTTCTTGAACTTGGCAAACATCGATATTAGTATCATGCTTGTCATCTTGGACAGGAGATATTGTTAGGTCTATGACCTCTTTGTGGAATTCCAGGGTATCTATTGTTTTCCAGTCTTCCCTATTTCTGACATTAAAAACTTTTGAAAAATAAAAGAAATTTTTTTTGGAAAAAACAGATGTAACCGGTTTTGAAACCAAGCGCCTCATATTAAAGCATTAATTTTTACTAATAAAATGGATAATTATGGAAACTATTTTTGAATGAATTTAAATTGTTTTTATTATTGTTCATAAATAGTGGTTGGTTCCGCCCATTGACAAAAAAATTATAGCTGAAAAATTTACTTTTTACACAACCCCAAATTGGGCATAAGCTTGAAATTTACTGTATGTCAAATAAGAAACCTTTGGCTCTTCAATGTCTATGAGTTATATTTAGAATTTATGGAAGGAAATACAAAAGATTTGCTTTATAAAATAAACAAAATGTTAATAAATTTAATAACTTTTTGATATTTTGATAATTATTTTTAATTTATTATAAAACAATGTGCTTTACTAAGAGCTCAAATCTTTTCTCTTATTATTATTTAGAAAATATATCACGTTTCATTTGTATAATTAATAATAATAATTTGAACAAAATTAGGACAAATGCACCAGTAAGCTGACATGCTTAAGGAAATTTCTTTGAATTTTTATTGGTAAAAACTTAAATATTGATGTTATTGTATTTTTCATGTATTCATCTTATAGAACTAGTTCTCAACTTAGCAAGACAAATTTAAAATCCATGAAACATATGGGATAAATAAAAGCAGTTACAGAGTAAAGGCTGAACCTAAAGTATGATGTCTTTACTGATAGAAGTTATTTCCATTATTTCAGTCACGGTTACGGTGCAAACCTAAAGAAAACCAGACTGGCCTACTAGAACAAAATATAGATACTAAAAATTTATGAACTAGAGATCTAGGAAGTCCTGAAATATCATTTTCCACATTTTTCGCAGAAGATGTAAGACATTGGTACACTGTCAACTATTGGTGCTTTTAATCTATTAGTATATACATCTTTGAAAACTTGAATTACCCAACATAACTTAAGCAATTAAAACATTTTTATCTGGACGACTGATAACATGGAACTTCCATCTTAAAATCACTGTAATATAAATTCAAATATTTTCTATGCCTGTCTCCCAGTTAGTGTTGTCCAAAATTGCACTTTGCATTGTTGCAAATTAAAAAAATCCTTTTTATGAATTACTTAAGGCAAAACAGTTGCTAACACTACACAATTTTAGTTACTTTACGTAACTAATTAGTAGAACCAATATACTTTTGCATTTAACTCTTCCAGTTTTTCATTCAGAGTTTAGTTAGGTTTCGCCATTTTGAAAAATTACAGTAATACCTGTATAGTGATAAACTAGTAGGTAACTGCAAGACTGCAGAAGACCAAGATCAAGACCAAACTGGGTATGCAAGACCAAGATTCATTTGGTCTACCATGCAATAGCCTGCAATACAATAGCTTTAGTGAAAGACTAAAATTATTTATTTTAATACATTTTGTAATTTGTTTTTAATTTCTAAGAAGAGGTGTCGATCCATTCAAAATCACCTAGACCATTTTGCATGACATTTTTGATTTTTATAATTTTTTTATCAGTTATTCCATATTTACTTGACAGTTCAAAACCGCAGTTAAAAAATTTTTAAGTTTTTTCTCAGCGACTATTTTTAATTTTCTTTTCAACTGAAAACATGTTTTGGGAAAATGCCTCTAACTCTGGTTATTTTGTAGATATCAAGTCAAAATAAAAACTGAAATAATTTAGAGTATTTTTTAAGAAAAGAGTCTCAACTTTAATTTTTCCTTCATATGTAGTCCTACCACTGTACTTCTTGTTGATGAAATTTCAATCTTGAAAAGCTTGTCCTTTTCTAATATGAATTTTCAAAAACTCTCACAAGTCGTTTTCGGCGATTTTTGAAGTTATATATCACAAAAGGGAATGAGTGAAAAACTATTAAATCGATACAGTTTATACCTCTTAATGATAGAAATGTGTGATATGAATTTGATCATTGAGACTCAACTGGTTCTTTAGTTATAGCCCTGACCAGCTCAACTGAGCCTCCCCAGTTTTATAAACTTTACAACGTCCATATCTCCGTATAGGTCATAAAGCTCTCTGTTCCTCCTAATCCTCCATCCATCTCCATATCTCACTGGGCCAACTATTCACTGTAAGATTTTTCTTTCTAAAATCAAAAGATTATTTTCATCACTTCTTGAGACGGTCCAGGATTGGGAAGCATAGGTGAGAACTGGGAAGCATAGGTAAGAACTGGGAAGAAGAGTCTTGTATAGGCGCCGAATATCTAAGGCCAGCACTGTATATATGGTTGAGTTGATGATTATGTATGCCAACATTAGCAAATTTCGAAGACCACTATGCAGATTGGTAAGAAGTAGAAGAACGCGCCATTTCTTTTATTTTATTATCTAAAGAAAATTGGTGCCAATCATGACTTTTATTTTGAAACGACCCAAGTATTAAATAATAAATTAGAGGTATATTTCACACCACAGTTCGACTCATTCCCTCCCCCTCTTTTTTCACTCAAAGTGAGGTAACTCGTACATTTTACTGATAGGGAACAAAATCATATCATGAAATGTTTTCAGGCGAAAATAAAAACTCATAAAATGATCTAAGAGTTAAAAACCACTTATAAAGGCAAAATAACACTATGTTCAGAAGGTAATTATTTCAAATATTGAGATACTGTATTATTAATAACTTATATCGTTGACCAATATTTTCAGCAATTGGTAATGTCTTTAGGATTTTTATCTCTTTTCACTACAAAAATATTAATGGCTTTATCATTTAAAATAACTTTGCATTCGTTATGAATAAGTTTAATTAATTTTAAACAGTATTTTTAGAATCGATAGTAAAATCGATTCACAACTTTCTCTTTCCTAAGACTTTTTATAAATTTTTGACATTGTTATCAGTTATCTCAATTGGTTTGATAAGGATTGTTTTGTTTTGTATTCTTATGATATGTCTCAGAAAGGAAGGGTTATAGACCTTTATAAAACGGTATGGCTGTATTTTCGAATGGTTTCTGTTTCCAATATTTTTATTTATTTTGTTTTTTGTTTGATTTTTTAAAAACTGTATAACAATATTACTGAAAGTGAACTATTCTCAGTTACCAATTGGCAATTAATATTTTGTTTCCAGTTTGAATTTATGTAATTTCTAGTTGACTAAATATGATCTTTTTATTATAATAGATAATATCTAACAGTGGCCAATTTCCAAATTTTTACTCTTGTAGTATTCAGATAATTAATATTGAACTAGTGTGAAAAACTGAATTAATTTTCCTTTTTTTCACCTCAGAAAACATTAATAGAATTTATATAAACATAATTAACCTTAAGAATGCCAATATGTTCTGATCATTTAATTTTTAAATGAAGTGTTCAAGAATAATCTTTTATAAACATGTGAACAAAAGCATAATCTTAACTAAAAAGTTCCTTGCATATTACTTTTTACTGTGGTGGTTGAGTGTAAGGTGTTACCTACTTTTGTATCCTCAAGTCTGAAATGGTTCGGTTTGAAACCGGCCTGTGCAGGTTAAAATATATTGTTTGGTGGACCACAGAATGAATTTTGACTCTCTGGCTAGAATAGAAAGGTTACCTGTAAGATAATTCTTTTCTTGCCATATTTCAAGGAAGTTAGGATATTTAGCTCTAATAAACTAAATTTTTGATTGAGAAGTCAGTTGATAGTAGTCATAGTGAGAAACGCAAATATGTTTTATTTTATACTGATTTTGTTGTCTTACATTTCAGACCTTTATCAGGGCTGAGAAAACACAAGATAGCAGCCAAAAAAAAAAAAAATGTATTTACTGAGTAAAGATTTGGTTTAGCTCTAAACAAATTTTATCCTGACTTATGTTTCACTCCTGTCCTATTTGGCCTTAGGATAAAGTTACCATCAGATTATAAATAATCAATCCCAGAACCTTTTTGCTTTGAAAATTAATTGAGACTGCTAATACAATGTTTTAATCTTAAAATTGAAAGTCAGTTGAAGGTTGGGCTTATTCCAATTCTGGATCAACCCTTGTCTTTACCAGTCTTTAGGGATATGTTTTTTATTTATGGATTCAACATGGTGCTGAAACTTGCTGTAGTCAATTTGAGATAATTTCAGTCTTTGTTAATGTATTATACTTCTTGTTATGTAAGACAGGCTTTTTGGATTCATATTTATGCCTGAAGAGTTTTCTTGAAACATTGTTACAGCATTTTTATAAATAAATTTTATAGTTGACGTGAAGTCAATATTATATAATGGAAATTTCTTTTTGATACTGCCTGGCACATCAGTAAGAATTATTTTTGTTAGTAGATCTGAACCTTAATTTTATTTATTTAAAATAAATTTCACAAATAAATTCTTGAAGTTTGTTCCAATAAGCAGTTCTGAATCAGTGCATGCAAAATTTACTGCACAAGTCTGACCTGGTCCAGCACTGGGGTTCTGTTGGAACAGTTTTTCTTATTCTTTGATGTCACCGATATAAAAGGATACTCACATGTACATTTTTGGACTATGGTGTTTCAGTTGGTCCATTTATATTTTTCTTATAAGTCAGATGTTGTTATTTGGTTTATCCTAGCTGCAATTACGTAACCAATTTACTAAAAATTTTTCTTCAGAAAATTTTTGAATGAATTTTAAAGTTAATGCATTTATCTGTTAATAGTATTATCAAAGTTCAAGATTCAATCAAAACTATACTTTAGAAAAATTATATAGTTAAGAGGTTTCTGAATAAGAGCAAAATTATATTTTGTAAAGTTATCTATTATGGCTCCTGTGAATATTTTGAAATTCGCAACATATATTTTCACCAAAAGATGAGTTTTATTTTCTTATTTTTTGGTATCATTATACTAGCCATTTTTTTACTCTGTTTTTGACATAGTGTAAAATATTATATTTTTCCAGAGTTCCTATATTGAATCTTACATATCTGATATAAATTTGAACTTTGAGCATCCATTGTTTACTGGTGTTATTTCTTTTTGTTCTATTAATTTATTCACATTATGATTTGTTGTTATTCTACCTTAGTCTTTAATCTGGTTCTAATTATTACTAAGAATTGATCGTATCTACATTTATTAAATTATAAATTTAGACAGTTGTAGGAGAAAGTAGTTGAGGGTGCGGTTAGAGATGAAATTAAATTACATACAATTACTGAGCTTTATTTTATTGTGTCGACATTTTTATCCTAGTTTTATATATAAAGGCCTTCATTCAACTTGACAAAATACCTTTCTTGAATGTTTTTTTTTAGAATAAACTTTAACAAATATTTTCTCATTCGAAGAGTTTATTATTTTAACAGTAGTTAATCTAAAGCTAGTTACCCGCTTGAGAGGAATATTGCATGACAAGGCGCTACACCTCCGCAGCGCCTTAGTGTGCAAGGTCTTTAGGTTAGAATTTTCATTTATATTCTTTACTTCCTGGTAACATAAATCATGTTCTAAATTTTCTATTTAATAAATAAAATAAAATTAACTGGTTAATGCCAAATTGTTGCTCTTAATATTTTGTTGTCATTTTATTTAAAAATGCCATTGCCAGAGTCTAGCTATCGACACAACTTTTCTAGTCTGTTTATTCAATATTTTGATAGCAAAGTAATTGTAAATGAACAATTGATAAATAATTAGGTAATTGGTAGTTTGAGGAAAATTATTGTTTATGAATTCGCTTATAATCAAATACAGTTAATTATAACAATAAAAGAAGAATATATTTTTATAATACAATCCTATTTGTGAAGTATTAGGATTATATTATAAAAATTAGAAATGATCCAGAATTAGAGTAAAACAAAATTCACTGTTATTCATGTTCAGGAAAATCTAAGAAGATAATTACTTCTTTGGAGAAAGCAAGATTGTAACTGACATAATATTAACTCAATATTATTATCAATTGTGTGGGAACCCTTCAGTATATTTCCTTTAATTATGTTTCTTCAACAATATTGACTGTGTATGGGGCCCTTGAGTGTGCTGGAATGCTAAAACTGCACTGTGTATGCAGAAAAAGTGCAGAACTGCTTGTTAGAATAAAACATTAATTTGACTAATTCTGGTTACGAATCAACTCAATCAGAAAGAAAATGCTAAAAAGTTTTTATGTATACCTTTTCCATATTTCAAATATTTTTGTACAGACTAAGAACTACTTTTTGTGTTGTACTCGTTTCATTCTATATGTACAATATTATAAATAAACTATTTTTTTCTCAAGAATGCCATAATATTAATTTGTCATTTTTGTTTTAGCTTCTGCACCTAGGAAAAGATTGGCCGAAAGGTTATGATTTCTTTAGAGATAGGCTTAAAAAGGCTTTTCTGAAAAATAAGGATGTAAGTGATCCTGAACAGATTGAAAAAATGATCAAACATGGGGAATATGTAAAAAAAGAAATAGAAGCATTATATATGCTAAAGAAATATAGAACTTTAAAAAGACGCTACGAATTATAATTTAAAATAGTTTTAATTTATTTTAAGTTGTAGTGCAAACTATTATTTTCTTTAACATTTATTAATCCTATTTACAACTACTAAACTGATAGAAATTTTAAATAATAGTTTCTTTGTATTATCATCATATATCTTATAATGTTACCTTACTCTACTCAATTGGCACGGCAACCCATCACTGGGTTTGATCTTCCTCAAGCACCTTCCGTCAGTTTAATCGGTGAAGTTCAACTTTCCTCTAATTCAGAACTCTAAGCAGAATCCATTAATCTTCCCCAACACCAATCACCCTTCCCAGCTTTGGGTGCCCTGTCGGTTCGGTTCTATGTAAATCTTCATCTAGCAATTTTTTGGTATTTCATGTGGTACCATCCTGGTGACATGGCCCTCCAAGCGCAGCCTACTGAGCTTAACAGTTCTTGCTACATCAGGCTCATTAAGTAAGGAATATATTTTCATGTTTGTGTGCCTTCTCAACGTTGGGTCGTTCTTCTAAGAACCAAAAATGCACCTAAAACTTTTTTTCTCGAAAGTTAAGAGGTACCTTTCATCAGTCTTTGAGAAGGCCCCATGTTTCTGCCCCATAAGTAAGCACCGGTCTGATGAATGTCTTATACAGCCTTTTTTTTGTGGCTTTTGATAATGCTTAACTTCTCAGATGCTGATACAGTCCAAAATAGCACCTATTAGCTGATGCTATTAGCCTCTTTATCTCAGCTGAGACATCATTATTTGTATTTACCTTAAAGAAAGATAAATGTATCGAACAATATCAGTTTTGTAGCTCATTGATATTTGTACTTACTACAAAGGTATCTGTTTTATATTTCTTTATATAATGATGAGTTGAGAATTCTTGTGACTCCAAATCTTGCATGTTGTATTAAAGAATAGAAATACAATTTTAGTTCAACACCATAACGTATTCAAACTGTGATAGCAGATTACTGTGTTGATCTAAAATATCTTCAAAGAATAGTACGTAATTATTTTTAGAAATTTGATGAGTTTTGAATATAAAATTTCAAAAAGCACCAAATTATTCATTTTGTTATAAATTTAATAAATAATATGTAAAATTTTTAGAACACTTTTTATAAATTAATCTAACGGAGCTAAGCTTTTGAAATCTGGTTGTAAGATTCATACTTTTAATACTATGGTTTGTGCAAATAATATTCTAAGAAATGTTGCGTAACATGGAATAATAAATTTCCATTAATAATGGAAATGTCCAGTATGCATGTACCAATAAATCCATTTTTTTAAGATTCTGAAAAAAAATTTGTACTTGTGCTTTTGAATCATTTTACCAAATCAATTTAATAAAAAATGCCTAATATTTCAACAGTCACATTACAAAAGTCTATTTATGCTGAAACTAAATTTATTTATTTTATGAATTAGATTTTCTATTTAATTTTTACTACATCCTTAAATCAAAACAATAATAATTTCTGAATGTAAGAGAAATAAAAAGTGGAAATTCAAGATTGATTGATGAGAAAAGTTTAAAACTGCTATTTCAAATATAATTATTCTTACAGAATTTTTCAATATTGGCTGTGGATATGTTGGTTACATAAAGGTAAATTGTTTGGTAGTTTTATTGAAATTGTCCCTAATGGCTCTCTTTTATCAAATTTGTAATTCAATTATATGTTGATATATAGTATAGTTTCAGTCTTTCTAAAGATAAATATGTAAATAAAGAGTTACTTATTTTGTTTTAATAGTATAAAGAATTATATTTTTATAGCAATCGTTGAAATGTAGTTAATTGATGTTTTAAAAGTATGGACACTTTAATGTGATATTAGAATAAAGATTTATTTTTTGAGATGATTTTATTAAGATTTTACCTCTCCAGGCAATTCCCTGCCAACAGGGTGTGTGGATGTATGTGGAGTCACAGATTTTTAATTTTTTTTATCATGCTCTTAAATGATTACCATGATAATACTAAAACTAACAAAATATCATTAATATTAAAAGTAGAATTTATAAAATACAAAGGTTGATTAACTTTAGTTAAAAGTAGCTGCACACAGGTAATGATAAACAGAAATGGTCGAACAACAGGTAGTCCTGTCCTCTTACTGTGACTTCTTATAAATAGTTTATGAGTGCTCATATGTTTCTTTAAAACTGCAAAAGAGCAGTAAAACAATGAGCCCGCAGTGAAGGACTGAACTCGTGCATAACTGCAAGTGGGCAGTGTAGCAATTTGCCACTCAGCCTCCAGTTGATGACCGAGATAAACTCTCTAGTTCACGAAGTCTTATTACTTGAAACTTAGCATTTGCCTATATCTCAGGCTATAATACACTCATAATAATCACTCTAATGCACACCAAAAAATTCAGGCCTATAAACCATGACTAACTGTACACACGCCAATTAAAATAGCTGATTTAATATTTCTTTAGTTTTTATTTTTAAATAAAAATATTATATTCATATTTTTAAAATTGATTCATGAAATTTACAACTGTATAATATAAATATATATCTAGTAAATGTGTACAAAGAAATACAATAGCATGAAATGAATAGTAGAGAATCTACCCATTGGTAGCACTCTAATAAAGTATCTAAATTAGGAGATAATGGGGCCATCTTCTTTTCAGATGACTCAGGGGATTATCAGGGATCGAAGAGGAAGCAAGGTTAGAAACGGGAGGATTAGGATGAGTCTTTTGTTGTTAATAGGAAGTTTAGAGCGTAATTCTAGTAAGTGCTTAAGTATTCGGAAACGTCAAGCTGTTTCTTGTCTTTTTAGTCTTGTACCAAGCATTGTCCAGGTGCAATCCCTGGTATCAGATTTGTTCAACAGAGCTAAGCGGTGTATTATTAAAGGATACTATAGGACAGGAAGTCATAGGTTTTCGACGAAGGGTAAAGGTAAGTTGGTGGGCTTTATTAGAATTTATTTTGATTTGCCAGTTTTGACAACATTCTTCAAGGTTTGTGATGTGTGATTGAAGAGTTTGGGTGGTGGTGATGACAGTGTTGGGATGGGTAGGGATGTCAACTGACATCCTAGGACCTAGGATACCACCATGAGGAACACCAGCAGACTGGGAAAAAAGAGGTGAATAGGCATTGTTTTGATTTACTTTGAAGTATCTGTCAGTAAGATAGGAATGATATTCAAAATTAAATATTTAAAATTAAGTGAAAATAAATCAAATTTATGAATTTCTAGAGATTAATTAAATTAACTAAGAAAGAAATTAATGCTTCAAGCATTAACACCTGTAATATTCATCATCACTTCAGTTTTCTATTTTATTTTTACAAATATATTTAAATTTTCAAAACTGTTGAACTCTGTTGATACAATTTTAAAAAGTTGTATTTTAAAGTTTTTAGTATAAAGGTAAATAAATGTTGCTGAAAGAAAAGTAAGGTGGATTCAAATTTTAATATTTATTATTTTAGTAATAAATAGTAGCACATAGTTTAATAAAATTTTTAAGCAATAATAAAAATCATCTCTTATTCTCATTTGAGGTTTATAAAGCTACTAGGTTACTTCTGTTTTAAACTATTAATTCAAGTTTTATATAACTATTATGCTTCACTCAAAATATTATTTTCTGGATCAAATCAACCAGTTTTAAATCATCTTTATATGAAAATTAAATACTTTATAGGCAAAAAGGACTTTATTTGACAAGTCTTAAGGCCTAAAAATCCCATTTTTTAAACAAAATTCTATTTTTTTGGATTTATTTTTCAATTAAATACTATCTGGAAGATCAAAAATCAGAACTTTAAACAATAGTTAAGAATAACACTGAGCATTTCATAAATTGGAAAATAACTGGTATATTAAGTCAACCATTAAAAGGGAAAAGAAATTGAATTCTTAGATTGATGTGAAATGTTTGGAATTACAACTATCATTAACTTCATTATATCTCTCCAAACCCCTATCAATATCTTACAGGTAATTAGTTGAACAAAACGAAACGTTTGATAACACATTGTCTATAAAAATATTTCTTTAACAAATGATATATTCTAATTTCATTATCATTTAGATTAAATGATTTGTTCCAGAAATTCATTATCTTATTAAGTGGTAACCAAAAAAAATAATGGAGAAAGTTTATATTATAAGGACAGAAATTTGTTTTCAACATTATTTATTTGTTTAATTTTTAATTTATCAATGGTTTTTCTTTTTTAAAGTTAAAACAGATTTTTCAAATTTCCTACAGCAATAATAATTATGAGGAATCTGATGCATATAAAAAAGAAATGTGCAACCTGATTCAACATAGATAAAGTAAACCTATGAGCAACTTCTTAAACTCATTGATGGGATTGGATCTATCTCCAAACTGGGTTAAATGGTGCTATCAATGAGATCAGTGATGGGATTAGGAACTAGCTCTATTATTTTTTTTCAAAATATTAATGTAATTAAAAATGGGAGTATTAGCAAACTTATCATGAAGTTTCAAAGAAGTTGAAGAAGTGATGGTTCCGTCTAACCCCTTGATTCACTGAAATATATATATATTTTACATTATTTTGATATTAATGATCAAAAGCATTTTTAGTGATTTGGAATGAATTCTAAATTGTTTACAGCTTCCAGTCATTGGAATTTGGATAGTCAAAGAAAGTGGAAAATACAAATATGCAATCAGGTTGTTCATTCATATCTTAGGCAATACTGAACATAAATATGTCCTAATGATGCTTGAATTGGCAAAAAGTTGGCAGTTTAACTATTCACTTATATGTTGGAGATTCATGGCTTTGTAGTTTGGATTTTTCCATTTATTACATAATCACCTTATGTATCTTTTCTAGCTTTTAGCTTATTTTAGTTATTGAAAATATTGATTATATCATGTGATAAAAATAGACACTGGAGTTTGGCAGTAATTCAATTTTTGAAAACTGAGTATGTTGGATAGGTTGAGGGACTACAATAAGCAAATCAAAATCTAGAAAATATTAGAAGGATCACAAAAAAGATAGAAGTTGTAATAACTTGCAATATTTACATTTTTCAAGAGAGAATGTAAAAAGAAAGGAATTGAATTTTGGATGAAATGTGACTGCTCGGAAGTTGGCGTGCTATGACTGAGATAAGAAGAAACAAGCGTGACAAATTTTTGACAATGAAATGTTCTAAGTTCAGAATATAAGAAGAAGAAGATTTGAAAATTACTTAACCCTCTGATGATCATTGAGGAACAACTTAATACCTCCATCAGCATGATTAAAATCGTCACAATTAAAATAAAAAAAATTCTTAAATAGGGAATAAAATGAACAATATCATTTGAAAATTGAAAGCATATTTGTGAATTAACAGCTAGAGCCTATTAAATAAAATAAATTAATTTAGATCTTTTAAACTTTAAAACTATGAAATAATATTTTAGATACTTAGTACTTATAAAAAAATTATGTCATGCAGGATTATACATATAAAATAAGTGTTACAGTTGTTCTAGATATGGGGAAAGTTCCCTGAAACATTAACAAAATAATGATAGTTAGTTTTTGAATAATAAAAGAAAATTTTAAGGAAGTCTAGTTGCCAAATTGTATCAAATAAATTTATTTATTAGTATTTTTTTTATTTATTTGCTTCACATATGACATGGTAATTTGTAATATTTGGGAACTAAATTTAGTCTACAAAAATTTACATTAAGGTATTTATAAAATTATTTTGTATTAGAAAATTTCCGAACTATAGTCGCAGTTTCCAACAATTCTGCCAGTTGCATTTTTTCTATTTTTGTAAATAGTGACTCCAGTACTTGCGATGAAGGAAGATTTCTCTGGTATTAGCCCATTGCTTGAAATTACCAATGGTAGAATTCTGCTTCCTTTAAATTATAAAATTGTTTTAATTCTTTTGCTGATTCTACTTATTTCCTCCTACATATTCCTAATAATTATTATTATAAACATTATTAACCATTCATGAAAAACAAAAAATAAATGGCTAAAGTGTAAAGATAATTAGTTATATTTAATCTTCTAATATTATAAATACAATTGTAATGACTATAGTTTGGGCTTTTGATCTTTATAAATTTGGTTTAACTTTTTCAGTTTCATCAGAACCTCTTTAATATAATAAATTTTTACAGTAATATTGTTATTGTTTTAAAGTGTATTTGTAATATAATTTTTATTGAATGTGTATTACTAATATGTCAATTGGATGTTCTTGATATTTTGGATTTTATTTTGCAATTCTAAATATAAAGAATAATCTTAAATTATTACCATCAGAATGAAAGTTAAGTATATTAAAATTAATTTATGTTAAAAAAAAAATGAACCAAGAAGTCATTTTTATTGTTGTTAAACAATATATTATTATAGATGTTTAATTCATTTATTATTTCCTATATTTTTTTTTGTCTTTTTTTCTAGTAAGTTTACAGTAGTAAATTACTAAATTATTAAATTAGTTACGTTTAATTTTATTTTTAATTCATTAACTTGACAAGTATTGACTCAAATTTGCTAGATATATAGTGTAATTTTAAAATTGTTATGTATTTTTTTATTGTACATAATAAATAAATGAATTACTAATTAATGTTTTCTTATCTTATGTGAAATGACACCTGTTCAAAGAAGTGCATCACATAACAGCCGTCAAGATAACAGTAGATAAGATATTTAGTTTTTAAACAGCTTTATTCTTCTTTAGTTGTGCTTTCATTGTGATATTTATATTATATTATTATTATTATTCAACTTGTCACCAGTTCATAAATTTAAGACAGACCGTGATGTCCAATGTTTCTTCAATATTTAATAATTTTTTTGGAAGGAAGAACAATGCAGAAAAGGAGTCTAAAATAACTTATTACAATGATGAAAAATTTATTCGTTCAAAATCTGGTCGTTACAAGTCAGCTACAAAGAAAAGAAACCGACTCACTGATGATACTTTTTCTCCGGCTCATTTCAGTGGAAAACCATCCAATTTTTCTAGCAGCACTGATAACAATGTAAACAAATCCAATGCTTAAGCTAAAAAGTAAATGCTTTGAAAATTCATATTTTTTTGCTTTTGACAAGGTGAATGCCTTGTGTTTTGTTAGTTCAAGGTTCTCCTAAATTTATATAACTTTTGGTGGTCTTTGTCTAAACTTTTAATGAAAAAGATACATTTCACTTTTGAATAAGATATATTATTGGTTTTAAATAAAAAAAATTATATTCCAATATTAATGAAGAATGATATACAGTATTAATCAAATTGTTAGTAATGATTTTTATTAATTTTATTCTTTAAGATGTATTTCATAAAGTTATTCCACCTACATTTTTTTATAAACATGCTTCAGTATCAATAATATATTTATAAGTATTGATCAATAAAAATCTTAACTAATCATACTTAATGAAAGAATGTATGTAGGAGAATTTTGAATATTGCACCTTGAGTTTTTTGTTAAAGTGGTTTCAATTGTATTCTGCTTATTTTGAAGTTTCAAACATTTAGCTTTGAAAATTATTTATAAACTAATGAGATGGATAGTAAAGCTTTTTCATAATTGAAAATTAAAATAATTAATGAAAGTTTGTCAATATCAAATATTGTTATACTCTTATAAATACATTTTTTTGGCTGCTTATGAAAGTGAAACTGTAACTAAATCTTGTATAATTATTTGATTTACGTTTATTAATATATTTTGTTCATACTCGTTGATGATATTTATTTATTAAATTTAATCGACAATTGTTTTATGCGCAGGATTATCATTTAATTAGCTTTTATTGTATGATTTGCGATTTGTGAGCTGTCTTTAAATAGATATTTTTAAAAATTAACATTTTATAAGCAACAAAGTTAATTACTTAATGATTTAGAAGTTATCATTAGTAACAAAGAATGATGTTATTTCTCAATTTTTATAATTTTGACTGCGTTCAAATTTATATATGTATTTTATAATATCTTAACAAGTGGTCAAGATCAAAACATTTTTTTAGTGGAAAATTTTAAATTTTCAGATTAATGTTGTGACAACCAGCTTGAATCTAATGATTTTTTAAAAGTATTGTGGATAAAGATATATTTGAAATTGAGTGTACGATGAACTGTAAATATTAGGGAGAATATGTTTAGGAAATATAAAAAGCCATCTTACCAAAAATATATTTATTTACAATTTTTATAAAATAACAAATCTATAATTAATGTCATTTTATTAAAATATGCAAGCAGTAATAGCCTGTTTTTTTTTTAAAGTTCTTTGTAAAAAAATATTATGAATAGCAAGATGAATTAGGGCGCTACAGTGACACTGCTTTTTCAATTTGATAATGACATTGTCATGAATTTTACTCGGCTAAAAACATTACAACTGAAATTGTAAAAATATTCTTTCTGTAAGCTACTTTACAATCTGTGATAGTCAAACTTAAATTATAATGAAAAAAAAAAAATTTTAAAATGTAGAGTGATAACATCTTTGATCGATAATGACAACAGGGAAGGTACACAAATTATTTGATGACACCAATCCATGGAAGTAAGCTTCCCAGGTGAAATATGTTTCCTACTGGTGGCTGATTCTTTAGTTCCGGACTACCACTACCCTCAGGAAAATAAATTCTATTTTATTTTATTTCTGGATTTTATTTTTTACTTGGTAATGAAAATGGATAAATCTGTTCTTTAATGTTTTATTATAGAACAATGTTATTTTGCTGTACAGCAATGAGAAAATAAATCAGGCTAGATTTATGTAATTGAGTAAACATTAAACTGGATTAATATTTGGTTTTAAAATAAGAATCACCGTCATGTATGCCTTTTAAAATATTCAATGCTATTTTCATGTTTCTTTAAATTGTTGTATTTGATTCAAGCGTTATACATTTTATATATACAAATTAGAAAAACAATAATAGTCACAAAGTTAAAATGTCAAGTTCTGTGAACCTAGATTTAGCTTAAACAATGCCTTTAAATCCTAACTCAAATAGATACTTAAGTAAAATACAAATAGCAATATTCAGAAATTATAGCTTATATTTAATTTTAAATATATTTAATAAAAAAATGTATCAGTTTTACTATTTATACAATTTAGATTGTTACTTGCTAAAAATGTATAACTCAAATATATATAATTACTTCATTTTAGAATTGTTTTTTTTTTTTTTTTTATTATTGGTTGTTGTTTTAATTAATTATTGATGAGATAAATAATTGTTTTTCTTTTTTAATTTATTATTATATTTGTAAGTAGCTTCATACTATGGTTCTTCAAGATTTTATACTTCAATTATTTCTTTTGAGTAAATTAGGATTCCAATATTATCACCTTATTTATCACATTGCAATGCTTACAAAAACATTATGCTCTATAACAGCTAGAAATTTTATCTTCTATCCCATCCTGGCTATGTTGATTGAGATAAGAAGGTTTTTATTTCTTTTGGCATCCGCGCATTGGTTTTTATTTAATTGTTAATCAAATTGTCCTCAGTTTGCGAGTTAGAAAAACAAAATAAATCTATAAATTCCATTGTAATAAGTAAAAATGATAAGTTTTTACTGGAATAGGCCATTTTAAGAATTTTCTTTTAATGTGTATTGATGTACCTTTTCTCAAAATTTAAGAACAATCAGTCCTTTAGTCACTATTTGTATGTTTATTTTATTAGATATGTTGTTCAATATATACATTGTTTTTTTCTTTTCGCATGAATCTTTTAAAAACTTCTTAGATTCTTGTAAACTACATAAAATTCAAAGGAAGAATGTTTTTAAATTCTATTAATTAATATTGATAAATATTATCACATTTTCTGTTGTGAATCTTGAAAAAAAAGTATATTTTTATTTCATTTGAAAAATGATTAATTTTACAGTAAATTTGGTTTGGTTTTTTAGTACTTTTTTAAAATATTGTCTTAAATGGGTGCCCTATTTTTTTAATAGTAACACTTACTGCTTTTTCTTTTTTAATTGTTTATGATATAACCGCATGTTTCTGTAGAGATTTCCAGCCAAAGACAATTAAATTAGGGAAAGTACACCTCTCAAATTGGAATTTGCCAATTCTTCATGATATTCCGTTTCTTTTGACACCTTTTACTTCAGAATACATCAATTCTGAGATGCAAAAATAGAGCTATACTATATATTGCATATCATAATCAAGAATAACTCATAGTAGTATAATTACCCATACTGTTGGAAGTACCATCACAGTCAATTGCCAGACATCTGGATATTCCCAATTTCGAGTGGTATACTTGATCTGATTTAAAAATGTCGGTACTTGGTGGAGACGGAATTTGATGCTCTAAAACTTTTGATTGGTGTCATTTTTCTCTTAGAAAACTCACTCCAAGCAACATATTTCCTATATATTTATATTAATACGTCTAGATTGCTGATGAAGTAGGCACATATTGCCTTTTGTGACTGAAATTTTTGATCCAAATTATTAATCATACCACTATTTTGGCGCAGAATTTAAAATTCTTAAGTATTTTGCTTTGATATGTTCGGGAATTATTGATTGCTAAAACTCCTTTATAGTGAGATCTATCACTCTTGAAATAGTGACTCTTGTCAGTACTTCCATATTTAAAATGTTTGCATATACAACTTAAAATAATAAAAACTTCTTCCGAATAGTTGAAAACCATTAATCAATCAGCCTAATATTTTAAAAATCAGTGGCTTTGAAATGTTCAAATACTTTGAAGACAAGTCAGATTCAGTATTAATTGGTAACAGTTTTCTATTAAGTTTATTCCTTTGTATTTTCTCTTCTGAGGTAACAATAATACTGTAGCTAAAGATACTCAGTTTCTTTTTTCCTATATTAGTCGTAATTATAAGCTTTATTAATAGGCTAAAATTAATTATTCTTATACACTTAGTATTTATTTTTAATAAGTGTCGGTTACTTCCAGCTTGGCATACCTGAGAAAATGTCCGGGTTGTCCTGCCCTGAGGTCGATACTGCTTATCAAGGAATTAGAGGAAGCAAAGAATAGAGTGGTAAATGGGATTATAATATCGAACAACTTCAAAACATTTTAAACCTTCTCGCAACTGCAAAATGAGCTTGATTGGAAAAACCTAAAAGTGAATAACGAGTATGATTAAATACTAGCTTTCCGGTCAAATGTTTTAAAAGTATCAAGTTTAAACTTTTAATTCATGAATGTTAGGACTGCCCTGTGTTTAGGTATATATATATGTGTGTGTGTGTGTGTGTAGGAAAATAAATTTTGGGAATGTTTTTGTATCCCATTAAAATATAAATATCTCAAGATATTTCACTTCGTAAACTAAAAAATTCCATTTTATTTTTAAAACATAATTATATATATAATTAACTTAGTTAACAAATCATCTTACAAACACTAAATATATAAAAAAAAACTATACATATTTACTTTTGTAACTTTATTTATTAACTGATTGTAAGTTAATGGTATATATTTAATTTTTTTTTAGTTAAAACTTATATTTACTTGGCTGAAAAAAAAATTTAGCCATTGTTTTTAAAAATAATTCAAAGATTAACCCACAACATTTATTATCCAGGAAAAAAAATCAGGAAAATGCAAAAGTAAATTTTCTAAAAAAGTTATATATTTTTTAGATTAATAAAGAATTTATTTATAATATTTATCAATCTAAGTAATACGTTACTACATCAGTAATAAATAAACCTGTAAAGGATAATGATAGGTAATCTCTAAATATGTCCAACTCACTGCCATCATTACTGATGTTGCTTAGAGTGTTGCTGCTATTTTCTTGACTAAATTTCCATACATTTCTTCAAAAGTTTCTTAAGGTATAATTTATTTCAAAGATATACTGAGAAGATAACATTCTTATATTGTTCAATAAATTGCTTTTTGTTTTGTTAAACAAATACAAAGGTCACTTATTTTAGTCACATGCTACCCAATTAAAATGAAAAATATTATATAACTGATTTCTATAGAATATTATGGAATTGAACTAAGTATATAAGTAAAGCTTATGACTTTTAGAAACTGGACATGTATATATGTATTATGATGTTCACAGATGTTCTAGTAAATTTAAAGGTTTTTAAATTTTTCATACCTGATCATTCAAAATGTCTGTGGATTGTTTATAACTCAACTAATACTTTTCATGAATTCAGTTCAAAGATTTAAAGAAGGTTTATTTCTATGATGTTATGTAATTTTTCATTGGCTGGAGATCGAGCCTAGGGTCGGGAGATCCTCCAGGGGCACACCCAGTCTCTAAGTGGGTACTCTTAATTATATAATTAACTAAGGGGAAACCTAGCTGTTTAGCATGATTCTGTCCCTGGGCTATGGTGGTATAGGTATTTTTTATTTTTATGTTTACAATCCATATGTTAGGGAAACAATCTTAACTCAAAGGTATGAACTTTATTTATTGTTCACTCTGATAATCAAACCAGGACTCCTTGTTATTAAAACTGGCTCTCAATTTTACTTATAGTGTTTGTATTTTTTTGTTTTTACTTATTCTCCTTTTTCTAATTACACCGACTTACAAACACACGTTTAATACCATTTACCATAAAAATATTCACTATCTTTATTTTGACTTTTGTCCTGATAGATTGTCAGAGGTAGCCCACTGTGAGAAGTTGCAGAACAGGAGAATGTTAGAACGGGCACACTCGGCCCTCACGATATCCATAAACTCTTAACCAATCAATTATTCGGTAGATGGCAAATATTCGCTGTAATTTAAGTAAATCTCATCATTGGTGATGTCAGTGTGAAGTATGGTATGGTCACCCACGTAAATGTCGCCCCCCACTAAGTGTTTAGGTCTGGAGAATTGGACACGAACCTTCAACTCTTTGGACACCAAGAACCGTTTGTAAAGCAAAATATGAATTTATTTGTAAAGTTATGAATGATCAACTCGTCCAATCCGAAATCCTACCGAATAATAATCCTTATTGACGAAGTCATAGAGTTATTTTAGGAGGAGTAAGCCTAGGAGGAGCGAAATGTGATGTTGAAAATTCTAACATACCATTCGGATAGTTCAATCGGATATCAGACATTCATTTAACGTTTTTACGTACAAAAAAGATATTTACTTCCCCATGTCACAGGTGGATCTACGAGGGAGGGGAGAGAAGGGGGGCGCTTTTCCCCCCCTCCAAAACGATAAAATATAACCATATTTTATAGAAAAAAAATATTAAAAACTATCTCTTAAAGTGTTATTGTTCGTGTAATTACATTTAATAGAATTTCAAGAATCACTTAAACACCATTTAATATAGGTAGTTAATTTCTTTCTTTTTTTTCAATTTAATTATCGTTATGTACATGAAAATAAATTCTTTCGGGCTGGAGCCCCATCCCCCAAAATCAAATCCTGGATTCGCCAGTGCCTAACGTTAATAGTAAGAAAGAGAATATAAAACCATAAGTAAATCCTGATTGGGTAATATTAACGTTGGTGGCTTTGGTCAATGTTTAGTTTGTATTGCATTACCATAAAAACACTTTTTGATTCAATATATAATAAAAACATCAAATTTAAATCTAAGCAGTTTGTATTTGAAGAAAAAAAAAATTAAAATAGTTGCCAACAACCAATAAAATAAATGGACATGTTTGTTCATATATATCCTTGCTGGTTTATATTAATTTCCTGTCTCTCATCATGTGTACTTTCCAAAATCTAGTTTTGTTAGTTTATGTGCTCTACTGCATTTATCAATTTTAATTATCTACAACTCGGCTTGTTTGCAAAACTATCAAAGGATTCAACGCTTGATGCTCATTTAATATGGGATATAATAATACTGGAATATTATGTGTCAACTCCAGTTTCAAATCTGATTAATGATTTCTTGACCTAACCAATGTTATAAAGCTTGCCCTTCCAACTAGTAGTTGACGTAGATTGATAATTAAAAAGTGGGATATTTCATCTTTATTCTCGTAGTTGGAGTTTATCAAAGCGAGAGGCGCACCATTCACCTATATCTGGAAGGTTAACAATTTTTTTCTTGCAAACAGTTATTACTCAACACACGCTTTTATTATGTTATAAATTGAAAAAGAGGAGGAGGAAAAGACAGCACCGCACGTTGCCCGGCAACACGGATCAAAGATTAATATGATTAAAATAAGTTCGAGTTCACTTCCTGATGCTCGCGGGGAGGGAAGTTTTTAATTTTGACATTTATCCCCTTCCTCATCCTCTGGTCTGGGAAAACCCTGTATAGCTTAAAAGGTGAGGAAGGAGAGGGGAAAAACATTAAAAATACATTGTAATAAAAAAAAAAAAAAAGAAGTGGTTTATACTTTTTACTAGGTTATTCATGTTTAATCATTGCTGAGGATGGGAGACTGGTAATATGGGGTTACCATCAGAAACTATATAACGCATAAGAAATTTTAACTTTTAGGTTTTTTTTATTTAAACAATACCTTTTGTAACATATTTAAATATTAGAAATAACGTGCAATTTAGTTTTATTTCCAACCCTACCGGGCCTAATAGATAACATGTGTATTAGCAGCAGTGGGGTGTTAAGCAAGTCAGCTTAGAAACTGCTGCTAGTAAACGATCAAGAAGTTTTTTATGAGCTATGTCCACAGCTTACTCTTCATTCCTTACCTATGTTTGGCCACCGCCTTCTTCTGCCCCTCCTCTGTCTGGCAGTCTTTTTGATGCCTTCCCTTCTTCCCGAGTAGAAGGTTGATGATTGGCTTCCTGCACCTTCGGGTAGTTTTTTTCACCCATTCGCCGTGAAGGATTGTTCTCTATCAAAATATAGAGACCTGTCTCCCTCAGCAGTTTGGCCCTCAGTTTCTCATAGGCAGCTTTTCTTGCACCATCCTCCTATGAGGTTGGCCTACCACTCTGTTTGTTATTTAAATCTAGTTCTGCTGTTCTAGGCCTCCGCAGCGGCTAGATTACCCACAAAAGCCATGCTGAATGATAGCGAACAGCTCTTTTTAGAGCATTCACAATAACTCGTCTAATTATAATGCTTTCTGATTTTGTATCGACTTCGTTGGCTGGAATTGTATTTTCGCTGGCTTAGTTCTTGACAACAATGTTTTCTCATGATAACCTATTGTTTTAAATTTCTTTGTTTGCTGGTGTATTTTTCCAGTTGCCTTGGCCGTCCTGTTGTCTATTTTACTACTGGCTTCGCAGAATTTTTTGCTGAGAATCGATAAGAAAAAAATTTTTGTGGAACTTCAACTGACTTGCAGTCACTCATTAAATTCTGATATAAGTTGTAATGAGATTTAGTGCTTTGAAGGAGTACACAAGAGAGTGTTTTAACGATTTTTGTCATTTAATGCTGGATCCACGAAACGTTTTGGAAGTATTTTAAAAGTTTTATAATTGCCAACAACAAATAATATAGATACAATTTCATTCAATGCTATTTACAAGTTGTTTTAAAATATACGGAATATTGACTCTTTTGTGCCCTGACTACCGAGGATAATGAAGATAAGATAGAGTTTATTAGAGGGAACTTTTCCGGATGTTATGCCATTAGGGAAAAGAGCAATGTTTTAATCATGGTAATCGGAGACGGAAGGCCGTGAAAGAATCAGTTTATCCCGGAGGTTGGGTGATGGATAGGTACAATTATGTTGGGGATGATACGGTGGGGGAGTTGTGCGTTGGGGAGTCAGCAAATCCGACCCTACTGGTTAGTCCTTCCCGCCCATCCCCTAAAATATAAATCTTTTTAATTTACATTTCATCTAGACCGTTTGTCATTTTTCTTTTCTTTATTTTTGTTTATCTCTCCCTGTATGAGGAAACAATGCCCGTTATTAACCGGATCCTGGATTTAGTGCATAATGGAATGGTTCGTGACATGGTTCCAGTTCATGTTTGGTATCTCATGTAAATCATTTTCGTTCATAATTTAACTAATGAAAGATTAAATAAATTTTTGAAAAAATCCCCTATAGAGCTAAATTTAATTTTAGTAAAACATAGATATATATGTTTTAAATATAAATTAACGCCTCACTTCCCAATTTTAATGTTTAAGCAATTTATAGTGCTTCAATTTAACTTAAGACATTTTTTTTTTTAAACATATTAAATAAGAAAAATTGTTAATTGTGAAAACTACAATATAATACCGTAAGATGAGATAACATTGGGATTAGGTGGGTAACTTTGGGAGAGCGGGTAAAATTTAGTTTGAGGTGACTCCGTGGTGGTTCAGTCTGCAAAAACGTGCTTTGTGTAGGCATGTACTGCGCTTCTACCTTGCGACACACTACCCTTGAGGTATAAGCGAAAGTTTCATGAAAACAAGAATTTTGAAAAAAACAATGGAAATAAATAAAAAGTAACTGGACGAGTGTAGTGAACTAGGGTTCTCAAACTGCCACAACGTAGTAGTGCAGTACAAGCACTACAGAAACCACGTTTTTACAGACTGAACCAACACATTGTATCCATCACAAACTAAATTTTATCCGCTGTCCCAAAGTTACCGAACCAGTCCCAAAGTTACCCCATCTTACGGTATTTAAAATTTCAAAACTTACGACTATAATAAACGCTACAATTTCTATTAAAATGAACTTAATTGCTCGTGCAACTGTTTGGGGTGTAATTACGACACTCATCCGCTTTCCCATGCTATAAAAAAGCATATTGTCTGTCTTCTCAGTATCAGCGATTTCCAATGTTTTCAAGTGAAGTTCTTCTTCTTTTGCGTCACCCTGTAGTGCCTTTTAGCGTAGGGGAGCGTCTAACCAGAATTGCCAATTTTCCCTCATTCTTGCAAGATTTCTGACTTGGCGTATATTCTTATTCCTGCTTTTGCACAGGCGGTCTATGTATTCGAGGTACGACATTCTCGGTCTGCCGCGGGGTCTTCTGCCATCGGGGACGTAGTCCATAGACTTTAAGGGATATCTGTATTCTTCCATCCTGATTACATGCCCAAACCACTTAAGCTGCCGAGTCTCTAGGACATCCTTCATCGGAGGAACCCACAATTCCTCCCTGATTCTCTCGTTGCGAATGCAGTCCCGTCTTGTTTTCCCTGCGATCCTTCGGAGAAACCTCATTTCTGCAGCAGTGATTTTTCTCTCAAGTTTGTCAGTCAGCACCCAGCTTTCTGCACCATACAGGAGTATAGGCAAGTATACTGCCTTAAATATGTGCAGTTTTACACCTCTGCTCACTTCTCTCTTTCCGATCACAGTATTGCAGATCTGGTAATATACAGAGTTTGCTTTGCTTATCCTGTGCAGAATTTCTGAATCCACTTTCCCAGACCGATCCATAACAGAACCATGGTAGGTGAAATCTGACACAACTTCCATCACCTCTCTGTTGCAATACACTGTAACATCTTCCTGCACCCTTTCAACCTGTAGGATCCTGCTCTTTCCTGTACTGATGACCATACCCTTCCTGAGGAGCTCCTCGTTCCATTTGTCAACTCCCTGCTGTAATTTCTCCACAGAATCAGCAATCAGGAAAATATTTTCAAGTGAACGATGAATGAATGTACTTAAACATGAACTCTCGAATTAAGCTCAAGATTTTTCATTGGTCATTTCTGGAATATTACACTAAACTCCTAGAGGTACTCAATTACAATCCGCGCTCTTTGCGGTCATGTATTTTCATGCTTCAGCCAGAAACTGTTTAGGAAGTGTTCCTTTGAGTATTCGATTCACTTCTGAGCATTTCAGTGCTAAGCAGTAACCCTTGAACAACAAAGCATTAATTACGAAAGAGCATCAGAGGAAATATTACTTTTTTTTTCGTTTTTTTTTTTTTGTACTCTCCTTCCTTACTTTTTAGGCTATACGGGGTTTTCCTGAGTCAGGGGGTAAGAGCGGAGGATTAATGCCCGAGTTAAAAGCCCCCTTGGCATCGGGACGCGAAATCGTCATTATTGTATCAAATTATCTTCTATCGGGATTGCCAAGAAATGCGGTGCTGTGCACACGCGTTAGCTAGCTAGGCCACTCCGCCCCAACGAATAATAATACTTTTACAAATAATTGTTTAATACTTTTTTCATAAGGCATATTTCACCATTTTGGTGGGGCTTCAGCCAAAAGTATATCTCCCCCGTGGATTCGCCTGTGTACAGGATTTATGGCACTTAGGCTACATGTTTACGAATGGAGATCGATACCTGGAAAATTAGACTTAAAGACTTTAGAGTAGACTTTTCTTGCATTATAATCATTAGGACCTGAAATGGAATAATCCTGTCATTTATATGGCTTGAGGACCTCAACCGCTTTTGAACTGATCTTGCATTGTGAGTCTTGAAGAATTTTAAGAAAGCAAGTTAAAAATTTTAACTTAAGTGAATTATTTATATTAATAATACTCTGAAAATAAAGTAAAGAATAAGGAAATAACTTATTTTTTGAAAATATATTTGTTTATTGGCACTATTCTTGACTTCCAGCAATACAGTTTCAGCAACACCACGTTACCTATGTTGCCTATTAAAATCGTACGTAACTATTTTCTTAAAGTTATCATAGCCGTGAAATGAGGATCTAATATTACTTTTATTTCGAAAAGAATACAATCATAAGCATGACAACAAATATTATAGACATTGAATTTTATAGCGTTGCTTCAATTAAAGAAGTTTAAAACTACAACGCATCTTCTGTCTTTTGGCCCTTATAAGAACTTTATTTGCAGAAAGATGTATAAAAAAGGATATGAATGACTGAATATCCCTGAAAATACTTCGTGGATAGTCGGTTTTTTGCCGATGATTATCTCCAATCAGTTATCTCCACGGGAATTTAGAAACGTCTTAAAAAAAATAGAGGTATTTACTTGGAAGAATATTTTAAACACTTTTTAATTCTTTTTACTTTAATTAATTTTGCAAAACCCTAAGCTATGATAGATGAAAAGTATGTGATTCAGTAAAAAAGAATTGTAAAAATTCATCAAATTCAAATTTTCTCAGAATTAGGTTTTTTTAACTTTACATATCGACAGCCACACTACAAAAGACTGTCTGATCTCTCAAAATGAATTCTACCATGTTTCAATTCTTATCTATAGCCTTTTGTAGAAACCCGTAATTTAAAACCAGCGTAACTTGAAACTCATCATACATGTTACTTAATAATAAAATTAAATAGAAGGAGAGGGTCTGAGCCGGTGGTCATCAAAAGACTAAAGTAGTAAAAAAATATTTTATTTCAAGCCGACGTTTCGACCCGACTTTGCAGTTCTTCTTCAGGGCTAGAACGAATAAGATACAAAAGCGTACAGAAAAATGTGGAAGTTACATAATATTTAGATACAAATTATAAACAAGGTGAATAAACTTATTAAAATTATAAACATTTAAAAAAAATAATTATAAAACAAAATAATGTTACAGAGATAGATATTAATTGTAAGTTAAGTAATAAATATCTTAGAATAGACAATGTTCATAATTAATCTATAAATGCCAATATTATATGACAATGATATTGTGCGAAATAGGAAAAATGATTCAAAATATGTATAATTATGATTAGGAACTTTAAGTGTAACTGCTACTACGCAAAGGGTATAACGGAATGGAAATATGAAACGGTGACGGGACAGAAGGGGTGCAATAGAAGCGGTCGATACATCATCGCCGGCCGACAATACAAATCGCCGGGTCCCCACCGGCCCTTGTAACAATAAAATAGTACATTTCCATTAATCTGTTCCCTTCAAGATCACCGATTGCTTATTTTTATTTAATATTACCATAGAATTCTAAGGATACATCAATGATATAAAGTAATAATAATAATAATAATAATTAGGAAGTATTTTTTAGTTAATTATTTCATTTAAAAAAAAAAAAAAAAAACCAATGTCCAAAATTTTGAAATTCAAATAAGAATCAAGGTAAGAGCACGGAAGAAAATCAAGGTAGATTATATATTAATTGTCCAAGGAGTTAAAAGTCCCTCTATATCGTTTTAACAAAAACATGCTCTGCTTTCATTTTCAAGTATATTTTGTCAAGTTTTCTTATAAAGAAATCACTAATACCTTAAACTAAATATATTTTTATTATCGTTTCCTATTCAAGAAATAACATGACCATCATAAAAATATAAATTTCTTGCTGTTTTACGGAAAAATCACCATGATCTTTATGGACTTTTTGGTACCTCTTGAGGTCTGTTTAATCATCTTGTTTAGGTTATGAGTTATTAAGGAAAAACTAACGAATACTACTGTTTAATAATAGTCACCATGCTCTAAAATACCACCTGTTGGTTTTATATCTACGGTAAATTTTATTTATCTCAACTTTGGATGGTATAATATTTTCGATAGGCAGGAAGTTTATTGAAGCTCTATAACCTAATAAACTATAGCTTTATTTTATGGGATTTCTAATAAACCCGAATGAAATAAAGTACATGTGTGTGAACCCAAAGTATGATTTCCGTGAAGGTTTTGTTCAGTCGGGTTCATACAGAACAGAAGTTGTATGAGGATTTGTCTATTTAGGCTCCCGAATGACCTACCGGAATGGCATTGGGAAAGAAATAGGATACGTGTCTTTCTGGCTGCTAATCGGTGTTCCTTCGCACTACGAAAGCAATTCACACACATGGTACCGCGAAGAAATCGACTACTGCATAAATTTTAAGACATAAGCAACGAGGTGGATTGTCAGTGAAGATGAATTCTCGTTTAGGGACACACACTGTCCAAAATGGTATCATCAACGTCAAGTTTTGCCACTTTAAGTTAAATCGAAGTAAACTAAGCCATGACATTCACCCGACTGACAGCTGATGTGCGTTTAGACGATGATTACCTAGAATCTAAAATGTTTTAATTGTTAGTTTTAAGATGGTTCGTTAAATGAATTAGTAGCAACGGTAGCAACTGGTCTACAACGGGATTTATCTGAGCCAAATAATTAAAAAATTAAAATATATTTTCTTTCGCAAGTACTACAGCTACAAAATGTAAGCATGATTTAAGGAAAAACGTACCCCTAAAAGTATTATTGTTCCTTTTATTAACGTTTTAAAAAAACATAACTCTTCAAATTATAACCTGTATCCGTGACTTTATAGAGATAGAGGTTATTTTTAATTAAGCTTGCTATCCCCAGAAACTTTTTACTTTCACTTACGTATATATTTAATATATAGTAAGGGCAAGTATTGCGATCATGAAAATATTCGAATCTCAGTTTTCAATGGAAATACATGTTTTGAGGTCCCCTGAGTTCAAATAACCAAGTGTCGCAAAATGGTCTGTGTGTGTGTGTGTGTGTTAACAGTCTAGATCATAAACGAAAAGCAGTACGAAACTGATAATTAGGTATTTAAGGTTTGTATATGGGCCGGATGTGACAGCACCTTTTTCGTTAAAATCGGCTAACCGGAAGTGCCACTTTATATGAACGCTGAAACACATTTTTACAATTTTCTCAAAAAGGACTATAACGATTTTGATCAAATTCGGTGTATAATTAAGTGGTTTTTAATATCATTTAGGTTTTATCCCCGTTGATGTCACTTTATAGGGCTTAAATGCCAAATGTTCATATATGTCTTCCTCTAAAGTACCTTTAATATGGTTTATTTGAAAAAGTTAACCATTTCGCATTATTCAGAGTTACGAAAAAATGCTACATATAACTTTTGAAAGAATTTGATAAGTTAATAAAGGAGAAAAAAAAAATAAAAATGCAGAAAAACCTGCTTTCCTACAGACTGTAGCGCCTAAACGAATGTACCGATTTCAATGAAACTTCGCTAAAGTCATTTTCTCGATACCCTTTAAATTTATCCATATAACATACTTCAACGAAAAGAAGCTGGAAAAAAAGTTACGAGGGATGTTAAAATTAAATTCCGAATAACTCAAAAAGTATACGCTTTTTTTGTCGATATTGTATATGTTTTTTTAAAAGTTTATGGAATTTCCAAAAAAACCTTTAAAGTCGGACAATTAGGAGGAAAGATATGGTCTCTAGTTTTTCTCCCTGAAGAGGTGAAAATTTGGATAAATTTAAAATATATTTTTTTAATTGTTGAGACTAAAAAAAACTTTTTTCTACAGATATTTAATAAAGTGTCTTTCCTAAGAACATCTTTCATAAGAAAGTAGTACCTAAATTTATACTTTTATTCTCAGTTCTATATTTCAACACTACAATCACCACCTCTGAAAACCACATACTCATTGTCTGCATAGATAACTTTTTCAGCTAAACATATCACTAAAATGACATCATTCAAAAATGTTGAAATTGGAGTTAGTCATTCTGTGGTTTATAAAAGCAAAGAAAGTTGTGTGATTTATAAAAGCATATAGAGTGAATAGATTTTTATTGCCTGTCGACGATATATTAAATAGACATTTTGTAATTATAATGGTCTTAATGACTTGTTATCTGTATGCTTTAAGCTTTAGATCCGTTTAAAATGCACTTCAAAAAATTTTATAATAGCCCAGCATTGCCAGAAAATAATTTCTATTCAAAGTAGATCGGCAAGTGAAAGTTGTGTGTTGCGCGCACCAGATTTTTTAAATTTGAATTAGATAGGCGTGGGAAAAAATTAAATGTATCATATTGATTATTAAAAGGCTAAAGCAGAAGCGTGATGGGTTATTAACTAAGCCAACAGAAATTCCTGGGCTAAATTAATTTTTTCCATTTCATGCGCTACTTCCACGAAAATTGTCTGGAATAATATAAGAGCCATTAAGGGTAGGAAAATTAATAAGGTTCCAATCAATATCTTACAACAATAAAACATTTACAGAGCCTAAAGAAATAGCAAATGCCTTTGGATTATATACATCAAATATTTAAAAAAATTCAACGTTTTCCCAAAACCAGTGCTCTCTCAACCTAAACCACGATTTCAAGTGATAAAATTCACCCCTTACGATGGACGAACTTAAACATAGCACAAGAACTACTCGTTCAAAATCTCCAGGCCCAGACCAGGTTCACATAGAATTCATAAAACACTCTCCTACTACAGTTATCGATCTGTTATTAAAACTCATTAATAATTTATGGATCAACAGAGATTTCAAAATTATTTTTATTTATATTTTCCTACCTCTTCTTTTTCGATGTTTTCAATTTGCCGAAGTATTTTTGAAGAGAGGGACCATCCCATCGACTCTTATCCTATCGAATTTGGGAGGAGATTTCGGGTCCTTTGATCTTGAAACAGTTCATGATCATCTTTGTTACTCTCCAAGCGGATTACCGGCCGAAAACTATATTTAAGCGTCGAGACCCAGCAGATAGCGGCAGGTTGTAATACCCTGTCCTAAGTCTACGTGTAACATTTTGTATTGGTGATACTTAAATTTTTCTACACTAGACTAAAAATGAAAACTCTACTCCCATCGCATTGCTGTGGAACAGTTGTTACTTATTTAAAGTAACTATTTTATTAGTTATAGCTTTCTATTATACATAAATGTGACACTTGAAATAACAAAATCGGGCCATTGTTTAAATACACTTTTTTTGTAGATATTGAGATCTACTATGACCCCTTTAAATATTTCTCTCTACTGACTGGACGCACTGTATACACATAATAAAAATATTAAATCCTGGATCAACATCTGCAAATAATGAATATCTATGGTAGTATTTAATTATTGTGTTCTTATCTATTTTTACTGTTTCTTGTAAAACCAGGTGGTGAAAACCCGAAGCAAAGTCGCAGCACCGAGCCAACACCGTCAGAAATTCTGGCGGCAGTACAGCGGGTTGAAAAACACGTTAACACCGAAATAAAAAATATTAAAACAGCGCTGGACAAATACGGAGACCTGACCTTTGAATTAAATGCAAGGTTAACAAAAATTGAGAACCATTTAGAGGGACAAGCGAAACATTTTGAGGAAATTATATCTGAAAATAAAGCCCTCAAGTCTAAGGTAGGTGAATTGGAGGTCAGGCTAAATAAAGCGGAGCAAGGCCTTCTTAATAGATCGCTTGAGATTCGGGGCATTCCGGTTCGAGCGGGTGAGACCCCTGCAGCCCTGGTTACAAGTATTGGGGCTGGCCTGGGAATCAAGCTCAATATTGATGACCTGGACACTGTACAGCGTCGAAGAGCGAAGAAGGACGACCCGCGACCACCGCCCATCATCGCACGATTTGTCAGGCAGTCAGTGAGAGACGACATGGTGCAGAAACGAAAAGTAAAGCGGAACTTCTCGACGCGGGAAATCGGCTGGCAGGAGAATGACTGCCATCGTATCTATCTCGGCGAGGAGATGACCCCTAAGAATAGGCACCTCTACTGGCTCGCAAGGCAGAAGAAAGCCGCGGGGAAAATAAAATATACCTGGTTCGCTTCCGGCACAGTGCGGTGTAGAAAAGACGACGGCCATCAGGTTGTCCTCATCAACCAGGCACAGGACTTAGACGTCTTCGGATGACGGCTTGAATCTCGTTCACCATCAAGCATCTACGAACATTTTGGCACGCTCTCCGGACCTTCATCGGAAATCTTTTATTTTACATTATATTATCAAGGCTATTTATTAACTTATTATTTATATACTTTTTTCTACTTTATTTTTCTTCTGTCATCTAATGTATTTAATCTTTTTCAGCGTCTTTCCATCAAATACCGAATGTCCTCTCCGAAATCCTACTCATGTCTAGTGTCCTAACTTCCTGCCACGTCAACTCCCAATCCCTTTCAGCCCATTACGATGAATTCCTTGAATATTTTACCCAAAACTTTTACCACATCATCGCAATTTCCGAAACCTGGCTCAAGCCCTACATCCCCTCCTCTTCAGTCTCCCTACCTAACTACACCCTAATCCGCCACGACCGGGACAGCCGGACTGGCGGAGGTGTAGCTCTGTACGTTCATACCAGCCTAAAGACCCGAATTCTCCATCGTTCTTCTCCAACCGATCAGCCACAAGTCGAGTACTTGATCGTCGAAATCTTCTGTAACACCTCTTATCTCCTCTATTCCGTGGTATATCGTCCTCCTCTTGTTCCGTTTGACCCGTCTTTCGAAGCTTCCCTCTTTAACTTTGTGCCCCTTTATTCCAAAATTATCATTTCCGGTGACTTAAACACCAATTTCCTCTCCGACTCCAGCGACAAATCATACCTAGAAAACCTTTTTTTCTCCCTTCATCTTGTTATCGTTCCTTTTTCTGCTACGCATCACACCGCAAGGTCCGACACTTGGTTGGACCTGTACATTATTGATTCCGCTCAAAACCTCCTTTCCTCTTCCCAATTACCAGTTTCTTTTTTATCGTCGCATGACCTAATCCAAATATCCTATAATATCCAAACCCCTCCGATCCTACCGAGAACGGTAACTTTCCGGAACCTCAATGGCCTTACTCGGGAAAAAATCTTACCTTCCCTAGAATCCCTAGATTGGAATATAATATATTCCTGTACCTCAATTGATTCCATGGTTGACATTCTCACCTCCAATCTTATTAATATCCTTGATGACCATGCCCCTCTCAAAACCTCCACCTTTCGTCGCCTTCCTGCTCCCTGGATGTGTCAGAAAATTAAGGATCTTCAGAAGAGGCGTGATGCAGCCCGGAGACGCTTTAGACGCACTAGATTGCCTGCCGACCATCAAGCGTTCAGGGCGCTCCGCAACCTGACACAATCCACAATCCGACGAGCCAAATCTACCTATTTCTATGAAGCCCTATCCTCAGCTCCTGATTCCAAATCCAAATGGCTACTCCTTCGTAAACTCTCTCTTTGTGATCCTACCAGATCTCCTGCCTCTGCAGTGCCTCCAGTTTCATCAAATGACTTAAATTCTTATTTTATATCTGCTTCCTCTTCAACTCCTTCATTTCTCAATTCCTTCCTTCCTCCTGGAACATCTTTCAATGACGCCGATTTTTATTTTTCAGATATTTCTCCCACAGACCTCATATCCGCCGTGATGAAATCACACTCTAATTCTATTGGTCCAGATGGCATTCCCGTCAAATTAATTAAATTATGCCTCCCTGAAATCCTTCCGGTACTCCTTTTCATCTACAATTTTTCCCTTCAAAATTCAGTATTCCCTTCCTTGTGGAAAAAAGCCACAGTCCGTCCTTTAAATAAAAATTCTAATCCGTCTTCCCCTGAAGATTTCCGGCCAATCTCAATCCTTTCTAACCTTTCCAAACCCCTGGAGAGAATTGTGCAATCCCAAGTTTCCACCTTCCTTGAACAGTCCAATCAACTTGACCTTTACCAATCTGGTTTCCGACCAGGTTATTCCACACAATCCGCCCTAATCAAAATCATTAATGATGTTCAGTCCGCCATTGATGACAAAAAACTAACCGTCCTTATACTCATTGACTTTTCCAAAGCCTTTGATTCCATCAACCACTCCATTCTCTTTTCCAAATTAAAATCATTATCCTTTTCCCATAGTTCTATCCTATGGTTTCAATCATTCCTTTCCCAACGCTCACAAGCTGTCGCTATTCCTAATCAACCCTTGTCTTCCTATCTTACTTTGTCCGCAGGAGTGGCCCAGGGCTCTAGCATATCTCCCCTCCTTTTTAGTTCTTATATCAATGACATCCATAATTCAATCCTTCACTGCTCCCATCACCTTTACGCCGATGACTCCCAAATCTACCTTTCCTTCCATCCCTCAGAGTTGCATGAAGCGTTTGCCAAAATTCAAGAAGACTTGAATCGGATCAGTGCCTGGGCAAACTTAAATGGGTTAAGGTTAAACGCTGCAAAAACTCAAGCCATTGTCATTGGTTCCAAACCCCTTCTCAGAGCCAATACCAACATACCTATACTGTACCTAAATGACCATCCCATTACCTTCACCTCCTCAGTAAAAAACCTAGGCATTTTCATAGACCAAACCCTATCCTGGAAACACCATATTGCTCACATTACCCGACAGTCAATTGGTACCTTGAAACTATTCCATCGCTTCCGCCATCTCCTACCCATCTCCACACGTAGACTCCTAGTAACTTCCCTCATCTTCCCCCACCTTGATTACGGCTGCGTGGTGTACGGTGGCCTCTCGGCAGAACTCGGGGAGAGACTGAAAAGAATTATGAATGCCTTCGTAAGATTTGTCACAGGGGCCCTGAGGTATTCCCGTGTTTCGCACCACTATGCTGAATTAGGATGGCTCTTCCCTTCCTTCCGAAGACAATATTTCCTAGGCACATTCCTTTACCAAATAATCAATAGTCATCGTCCGTCCTACGCATACAATCTCCTACAATTCAAATCATCTATCCACACCCTCTCCACAAGATCTCGTCCTTCTGACCTTTACACTCCTTTCCACAGATCTGCATCATTTAAACATTCCTTCGTTGTCCGTTCCACCGCATTCTGGAATTCCATCCCACTAAAAATCCGCCATGCATCATCCTTAGCCACCTTTAAAACCCTCTTATTCCAATTCCTCTTCACAATCCAATCAGATGCTGGTTAAATACATACTATGTTATAAGGATTTAATTTTCTTTAGACATTATTTTTTTCTCTTATTTTTTATTGTTTTATTCTGTGTTGAACGTGAATTTTCATCACCACTCAGTAAGCATTGTGAGTAGATAAAATTTGTTTTCCTTAAGTTCTAATTTGTTATTCATGGAATGTATTTCAGTGAAATGTATTTTATTTCTAATTATCTTCAACATACTTCTCGCTATGTGTACATATATACTTTATTTTATTTTCTCTTCTCCTAATCTTTACGCATAATCACTTAAATATCTTAGGGAACATATGTATATCATTATTTGTTTTCTTATATATTTTTTTGTTTTAGTTTTTACAATTTCTTTCCCTACATATTAACAGTTATTATTATTTTTTTAAATTTTTATATTCCATCACTACAATGATTTACCTATAAAATAGATTGTACTTTCCTTTATAATTTCATTCAGTGATTATTATGCAATTATTTTAGCTCCAATATTGTAGTACTGAATCCCTATTACCAAACTGTCCTCGTTAATTAATACTTAATGTATTACATGTATTTTGTCATTATTCATTGTAATAAGTCTTTTGACCAGATTTGTAGTTAATATATATGTACAATACTGTTATGCTAAAGGGACCTAGTCCCAGAATAAAGATGATTTTTCTATTCTATTCTATTCTATTCTAAAATATTTAATATGCTCTTTTAAGCTTTATTGTGCTCGACTATTTCCTTTTCATTTTTTTTTTATTCATGAAATTTTCATCTGTATACAAATAAATATACATCCAGTAACTGTAATACCCCTTTCATTAAAAAAAAATTACAAGCAGCAACTTATTTATTTTATACAAACTCTTACTGTTTGAATCCCCGAACTTTATTTTATTTCGTTATTTCATTGACAATATAACTTTTGTGGACAGTATATAGTCCGTGATAAAGATCCCTTTTTATCAAATTATTAACATCCGGCAGAAACTTTGTAAATAGCTTCATCTCATCGTAATCTACAAATGTTTTATTTACGAAAATTCTCGGAATTAGATCGTCTTCAATCTGGAGGTCGGCAAACTTTGTCTATTTAATTAGGTACTAAAAGCCCGTAAATATCAATTCGCTTTTCACTTGAATCGTAAGATAACTCGAGCACAAAGTCGAGAAAAAAGTTGGCATTCAAAAATATTGACCGGTATGGCGTGCTCTACATCCCCAAATTGTAAAAAAAAATAAAAATAAAAATCATGCTTACATTTTGTAGCTGTAGTACTTGCGAAAGAAAATATATTTTAATTTTTTAATTATTTGGCTCAGATAAATCCCCTTGTAGACCAGTTGCTACCGAGGTTATGTAGGCCAAACTGCCCAATATTTTTGTAGGCCACCTTTTTTTAAAAATTAATTTTGTGACCAAATTATTTTATGATCCAACTTGAAAACGCCACATTAATGAGAATTTTCGTAAATTAAGTGTTTCTATGTTACGATGAGATGAAGCTATTTACAAAGTTATACTTTTTTATTTTTTTATTTGCTGTTATTTAACGTCGCATCGACTGCCATGGTCATTAGCGACGATCATTCTTCTTAAATATAACTTATCAATTTTATTTTTCGGATGTACTTCAGCGTTTTTTCAATACCAGTGTTTTCCTTGTACGGTGCCTTGTCTTCAATTTGGAGTTCGATTTGCTGTTTCCGGAACTTTTTGCACTGGAATATGTGTTCAACTGTCAGATTAGCATTTTCATATACCTCACATGTTGGTCGATGTAAGCCAAGAAGTAGGTGGAGATGGGTCAGGTTGGTATGTCCAATTCTGAGCCTGCTTATTATAGAACACTCTTTTGATGTCAGGTGTTTTGGAGGATACCAAGCTCGATTGTCGTCTTTGGTCAGATGAAGGTGATTGCGCGGCAGTAATCTCCACTGTGCATTCCAACTGTCGTTCACTTTCTTTGAAATTTCTCTTCTCCATTCGTTGAGAAACATCGATCCTAAAACAGGTGAATCTGTGCTTCTGGCGGCTTCCTTTGCTCCTTCATCGGCTCGTTCATTGCCGATTATGCCAATGTGTGAGGGTACCCAAAACAATATTATTTTTTGACTATTTTTATTTAGTTTCAAGTTCATTAGCTGAATTTTTTTGTGCAATGTGTTACATGTCCATGCATTTTGCAGTCCCTTGATTACAGATAAGGAATCGGTCACAATTACTGATTTCTCAATATTGGTGTCGATTACGTATTCAAATGCCTTGAGAATCGCCCACGTTTCACTTGTAAAAATTGAATTATTGTTATTTAATTTCCATTTTTTTATATTGTTTTGGGTTACTATACAGCATCCTACACCTTTCTCTGATTTTGAACCGTCCGTAAAAATTATGTCATGATTATGGAATAATTTATGGACAATTTCATGATAACTATGTCTAATTTCTTCTGGGGTAGTGTTGTTTGGAAGATTGTTCAGTCCTAGTTCATTTTTGATTGGTGGAATTGTCCACGGAGGGGTATCTCCTATTTTCTGAGGTATAATATTTATATGTGTTGTAATTTCATACTCAGTGGAGTATTTCTCAATTCGACTTTGAAGTATTTCTGAACCATTAGGAACATTTAAATCACCTATATACAGAATATCAAAATTATTGTGCTCTGGTATACTCTGAATTTTTGCTGCATAACGAAGAACGAGAAGTTTTCTTCTATGGTCCAAGGGCAATTCTTCTGTTTCACTCAGTAAGGCAGTTGCTGGGCTTGTTCTGAATGCTCCAATTGAAAGTCTCAGTGCAGTGTTCTGAATTGAGTCTAGCTTATTTAGAAGGCTTTTGCAAGCTGAAGAATATATGATGCTTCCATAATCTAGTTTTGACCTTATAAGGGATCTGTATGTAGTTAGCATAGTGTTCCTGTCTGCTCCCCAGTTTTGATGGGAAAGGATTTTTAGGAGATTCAGTCTTTTATTACATTCCTGTTTTAATTTTTCTATTTGATATTTCCATTTTAGTTTACGATCTAGTATAAGACCTAAAATTTTTATTTCCTTGTAAAATGCGATTTCGGAACTGTTTATTGAAATATTTATAATTTGATGTTAATAATTTGATAAAAAGACGTCTGTACCACGGACTAACATTTTATGTAGAATCTAGACTATTCTCAAGTCTAACGTTAATTTGTTATGTTCATTATATCGATATATCTGTTTTAATAAATTTTTTGACCATTCTCGAAGTTGATTAGGTTGGTTTAATGGCGGCGGTTGTGGCGGGACCAAGGAGCTTATAATCAAGGATAGGATTTCTAAAGAGCGCTGCTCCTACCTCATTTAAGATTGGAAAGGCGGCCCAGCGTCCCTTCTATCCTTTGCCGGCCGGCCCTTCAAGGTTTTACTCAAAGTTCCCTAAATTAAGAAAACTTCACCAAAAGGGACTTTTTCTTTTTAATTAAAATTTCGATTATTTGCTAGTTGGAGGTTGTATCATACAGAGATAGGGAACTTGTTACACTAACAGATTTATTACAGAATTGTCCAGTTTTGACACTTTAAACGGTCTATATTTTAATACGAATGGATTGTGCATCACATTTATACTATCCATTCAAACAATTTATGAGCTGTGAAACTTGAAAAAAATATTAAAATTCATTTTTACTTTTACTTAGCCCATAAGTATACGAAATATATTAAAAAGTATTCTGTCATTGTCTGAAACATAGAAAAAAACCAAAGTTAATTTTTCCTGTCCTCACAACATTAAATTTACCATTAAAACTCAACCGAAGTAGTTTTGCCAAAAATCGGTCTTGGTCTTGCACTTTGTAAAATCAAGACCAACACAGCCTATCTGTTGCAAGACTGGTAAAAAAAAAATAGATTTTTTAAAAATAAAAATTGAGGCAAAATAGTAACTAATACTTGACAATTTTAATTACTATATGTAAAGAATTGTTGTAACCATTATACTTTTGCATTTAACTCTTCTAATTTTTCATTCAAAGTTAGGTTTCTCATATCTAAAAAATTACAGTAATATCACTCTAGTAATAAGCTAATAGGTAACTGCAAGACTATTACAAGAGTCTTGCGTAAGACCAAGACTGAGTTTGCAAGTCCGAGACGAGTCTTGGTCTTGCAAACTCAGTCTTGCAAGACTCGTCTCGGTCTCGCATTTGGCCAACACTAATGATAAGGTGCAAAACAAAAATATGTATAAAGATATAACATAATTCTTTTATAATCTGTGCAATGTTGTCTATACTTTAATTTTAATGTCAATTTAGGGTTAAAAAAATCAAACCTTATAGAACAAGCCGGCATCGGGCTGCGAACCCTTAATCACGGGCCTGGTCATTACTCGTCCTCTATTTATATCGAGATTCTCAAAACAGGATCTGCATTACATTCGATGAATGGATAATTTAACAGTGTGAGTGTCTAAACTGGTGCGTGCAACACACAACTTTCATTTACCCCTCTGCTTTGAATAGAAATTATTTTCTGGCAATGTCGTGCTATTATATTTTGAAGTACACTTTTAACGGAGCTATAGCTTAAAGCTTACAATCATACAACAAATCATTGATACCATTAAAATTACAAGAAGTCTATTATATCGACGGTAGGTAATAAAAATGTAGTTACGCCATCTGCTTTTATAAACCACACAACTTCAGGCTCTGAGCCTTTCAGTTGACAGAATGACTTACTCAAATTCAACATTTTTTAGTAATGTAATTTTAGTGATATTTCTAGTTAGAAAAGTATATCTATACTAGTAAGTTGATTCCAGATTAGGTGATTGCAGCGTTGAAATACAGAGCTGTGAATAAAGGCATACATGTTTCCACTAGAAACATCACTAAAATTAATAATAAAGAATATTGAAATTGGAGTTAATCATTCTGTCAACCGAAAGGCTCATGTATGCCTAGAAATATTTGAAAGTATATCTTAATATTTAGCCTATAAATGATCATGGACTGTATGACAATTAAATATTATTCATTGTTATTATCCATTGTAAAGTTTACTAAAATGAAATTACGAGATTTTCATTACCTGCCATGGATGGGTCAAAAGTTGTCACCATAATTGTAAGTGAATAATGTTGGGATTTGACAAATGGAAAAATAATCAAACTATTCACTAATTTAATTTTCCAAAAGGTTACTTGAACGATTTTTTTGGAATAAACAGCCAATAGATACCTAATAATTTAAATATAATATCATATCTAGAGTTATTAAACTACAGCAAATTAATTTAAGGTTATTAACATATCAATGAAATATTTTTATATTCACAGAGCGTGAATGGATCCTCGCTCTGAAATTAAACTAACATTTTCTCTTTAGCTCTTGATGTTTATTGTTTATTGTTTGCTCTTTTCTGTCAATGTTTTTGTGATTTAAATAATACAAAATCTATTCAGTTCAACCTCCTTCAGATTCACCATTTTGGACTAATAAATGACTTCCATTGTACACTTTACATCTTAGATAACGCTTTAAATAAGATAAACTTTCTGCGCAAACAAATTTGCTTAAATAGATATTTAGTTGTAAATATCTATACATAGCTATGAATCCCAGAAACGGGATAAAACAAATAAGGTTTTTGCTCGATCGCCTTACTGTTTAATTCGTTTCCCTTTGAAGCCATCAAATTTTTGTTATCAGATTTATTCGATTTCTTCTATAGTGAGTTTTAAAATATTTCAGTTAAGACACCTCGTTTTCCAAAGCACTTAGTCCACTAACCACATAATCTGCACCCGACTTCCTCAGGTACTCGACCTGAACTATCTCTTGATTTTCGCTCTCCTTGCACTGCATCTCACCAATATTCGGTATAACTGTTGAAATGTTCGCGATTGCTCGCTGAGCGTTCAGGATACTTGTGCTGAGGAAATTAATTATTTTTATCGGGGATCGCCGACTAGACGAATCAGACAGGGTGAAACGGAATGGAGAAACATTCACGGGGGGATCTACGGATGGGGGGAGGAGGGAGGCTTTCGGGCTGAAGCCCTCCCCCCCTCCAAAAATGGTAAAATATAACCATGTTTCATGGAAAAAATATTAAAAAATTATCTCTTAAAATATTATTGTTCGTGTAATTACATTTGAAAGGGCTTAAGGAGTCACTTAAACACTATTTCATATAGATAGTTAGTTTCTTTCTTTTTTTCCAAAGTAATTATCTTAATTTTTATGAAAAAAAAAGTTTTCGGGCTGTAGCCCTCTCCCCAAAATTAAATCCTGGATCCGCTATTGGTAACATGTACTACAAATGGTTGGAATAAATGAGAATATTTTTTTCTTTTCTTTTTTAATTTATTGATGAAATTTACAACAGCGTATGTATTTATAATATATATATATATATATATATATATATATATATATATATATATATATATATATATATATATATATATATATATAGTAAATGTGAAAAATAGTAATACAATGACATGAGAACACTTTAAGAGAAACCACTAATCAAACTTCTAATGATTAGATCACTTACAATTACGAGGCCATCTTCTTTTCAGACACCACGGAGTGTTATCAGAGATCGAAGAGCAAACAGGGCTAGAAATGAGACGACTCGGATGGTTATGAAGTTTATTATGGAAGGATAGGTATCTGGATTGGGCCAAATTGGAAACATATGGAACATTAAGGTCTTTATTGATTATTTTATTTGTGACAAAGTATAGAGAATTGATGATTTTACGAAGGCTTTTGGATTGTAGGGATTGGATACTAGGGGGATTCCATGGTTTAGAAGAGCTCCAAAGTTCAACACTGTAAGTCCAAATAGGCCTTATTACAGTAATATAAGCGAGTCGTTTATAATTAATTAGAAGCTTAGGCCATTTGTCTAGTAAGTGTTGGAGCAAGCGGAATCAGTTTCTTATCGCTTAAGTCTTGTATGAGGATTCCATGTGAGAAGTTTATCCAGGTGGAGTCCTAGGTATCGGATTTGTTCAACAGGGAAAAAGAGAAATGAAAATTGTTTTGAATTTATCTTTTAAAAAATGTTGAACGAATGGTATGTTTATATTTCGGCCTTTCGTAGGATTTCAAATGTATTAGTGCGCGGAAAATTGTTCCACGTGTTTTCAATTATTGATCTCTTCGCAATTGAAAGTACTTGGAACAATTCTGAACCTCTCCATTGAAGTGAATAAATTTCGGGAACATAACCTCTCAGGAAAACTGTTCTGTTACTTTTTTTTTTCATGATATAGCCATTTTTTTTCAACTAAAATAGTACAAAGGTTCAGTTTTCAAATTCATTAAGTAACTTTACAAAATAGTGAATTTCATCCCCAAAAATAATCTTAAGGAAAACGAACATAGATCTATTTATTATTTGAAACAAAATATTTAAACTTAATCAAAACACCAAATTAATCTGAAAACATGATATAGCCAAGTAAAATATGCAATAAAACAAGTTATTATATAATTTATCATACAATATTATATTCATACAATATACAAGGTGACTTGTTGAACGATTATTTCAGTATCGCTTCTTATACAGATATTAGTATTATGAAAAACGACGAATTCATTCCAGCAGGATTGAAATTAAATTCATAAATTATTATTATAATTATTATTATTTTTATTCTAATGCAGAATGGATCAGGCATTTGTGGAATATGAATTCTTATTGTATTCTTCATAAATGAAAATGAGCTAAATTGTATCTACAACCATCTTTTTTGATTCCTTGTCAGTTTCTTTCTCACAAAAGAAAAAAACAAAACTTTTATTTGGAGCATTTAAGAAAGGAAGGGCAATAAGAAACTTGAGCTGTTTGTATGATTATCTCAAGTGATTTCATTACTATCTCGTGATGTAATAAATCGGGAATAACAAATCAGCAGATATATCAACCTTTCTATGCATCCAAATATATATATTCTTTGAAGTGCTTGAATTGATCGTTGATAATAATGTATCAAGGAAGCTTTAATTTGTTAGCGATGAATGTATGAAATACACTAGTTGCTTAGTTGTAATTGAAATCTGATGTTAGAATAAACTATATTTTATCATTATTTTTCAAATTGTCTATTATCTAAGAATTCGCCATCAATAGATATTAATTTATGTTGAAACAGAGCTAGTTGATATTTAAATCTATAATCGGGTATCAGTTAAAGTTATTTAAGATTACCTAACGTTTTGATTACCCAACCAATTACTTAAAATATATTTAGAAACATGCCATACAATCATTCACATTTTCTCCACCAGCAGTTTTTAAACTATTTCTTATTTAGGAAACCAATTTTTTTTGGTTTATCGTGCTTGAAATTAAAAAAAAAAATTATATTTAGTTTCCAAGAAAACATTCCGTCAAATAATATAAAAATACAATGTATTAGTCATTATTTGGGCCAATTACCAATATCTTATAAACTTTTATATAATAAATATTATTTTTTTTAAATAATTAGTTTTTCTATAATTATTATATAAGTAGAAAAAGGAAAAACAGTTCGGTACTTTTTTCACACTATTTTTCAACCGCTTTCCGTTTTACTTGTATTTATGTATATATGTAATATATAGTAAGGGTAATTATTGCATACTAAAAATTTTTGAATCTGAGTTTTCAATGGAAATACACGTTTTGGAGTAACCTGAGTCCAAATAACGCAGTACCGAAAAATGTTCTGTGTGTTTGTTTGTTATCAGACGTACGAAACTGATATTACGTATTAAGGATAAGTATATGCCTTAGATGTGACAGCAGCTGTTTCATTAAAAATGGCTAAGTGGAACTGTCACTTTATATCGACGCTGAATCACATTTTTACAATTTTCTCAAAAACAACTCTAACGATTTTGATTAAACTCGGTGTATCATTGTATAATTATTGAAACTTTGATCGAAACTTCAATAAACATAGAGGAAATGAACATGAGGAGTTTATTGTATAATTAATAAGTGACCTTATTCCCAATTAAATGGTTATGTTTAAATATATATATATATATATATATATATATATATATATATATATATATATTTTATTTTATTCTTTCTATTAAACCTGCCAGCTAAATATTTTATGGATATGGCGCTGATGGCTTAGATGTTTTTGCGACTATAACATCCAAACAACCAACCAACTAAAGTTTAAAAATTTCTTTTTCTGGAATACCTTTGATTTTGGTTATTACAAATAGTTTAATTTTAAATAATTGTTAGGAGTAACACCAACAGGTTTTAACTTTTTTTTTATCTGTGAGGTATGTTCATTTTTTATTTTTCTCCACAGATCAAACTTACTTTAAAAATTAAATACAAGACTTCTCTGAAATATCAACAAAAATAAAACAAAATAAGACTGTGTCGTCATCTTTGTTTTAAAATCTCTTCATTTCAGCTTGTTATCTTAATTACAGAGAAAATACAAGGAAAATGTCAGCTAATGATTCGTTCGTTATTAATTATCACGTTCACTTATCAGTTTTTGTTTGATTGCTATAAAAGTAGCTACTTCAATATCTGGACATCGAATAACATCCTTTTCATGATTTCAAATTATTAAATAAATAACATACTATACCAATAGCGTAACTTCGTAATACCGTGATTTGTTCCTGCAATGTGCTTCAGGTGCCTAGTGGGCTTTCCTAGACAATCTAGTGGGATAAAGACCAAAATATCCATTGTTAATATTTTTATGGGAAATGACATACAACGTGTAATAATAAATGCACTTTTGGCAAGGTAGGGTTATCAAGAAAAAAAATTGTAAACATAGAAGATAGAGAATCAATATTTAATAATAAAATGTATTGATCTGATGTTTAGATGGGACAACAAGTAAATTTCACAAGTTTTTTTTAAATGACATGGGTTTGACCCCTTTCTTGTTTAAACTGAATTCATTAAAAAAGTTGATTTGTATATTTTTGCTCTGGCGTGAAATTTAAAATGAAGACACGCTTACAAGTTTAAAAAAGCTTCAACATTCTTGGAAAAACAGAGAACATTATGATATGAGCCTTTCAGTTGACAAAATCCAATTTTGTAACTCCAACTTCAACATTTTTGATTATTGTTTATAGTGATATTTTAAGTGGAAAAATGTATTCCTTTTTCACTATTCTATAATTCAACACTGCAATCATTTACTATGGAGCCAACTTACTCACTTTTTGTACATATATTATGAATTTTCTCACTAGAAATCTCACGAAAATGACTCATGAAATTGTGGAAATTGTGTATTTTCACTTACCTATATATATATATATACTAAGGGAAAGTATTGCGGTCGTGAAAATTTTCGAATTTGAGTTTCCAACGGAAATAAACGTTTTGAGGTCCCCCTAGTCCAAATAACCAAGTCTCGCAAAATGGTCTGTGTGTATTTGAACAGTTTAGCTCAAAAGTAGTACGAAGCTTAAATTACGTATTTAAGGTTTGTATATGGTTTAGATACGACAGCAAGTTTTTCGTTAAAATCGGCTAACCGGAAGTACCATTTTGGATCAACGGTGATACACATTTTTACGATTCGAAACCGGCTCTAACAATTTTGATTAAACTCGGTATATCAGTGTATTATTATTGTTTTTAAGATCAGCTAGGTCTTATCACCATTGATATCAGTTTATAGGGCTTAAATGCCGAATGCTCGTATTTGTCTTCCTCGAAAGTACCTTTAATATGGTTTATTTTATAAAATTAACTCTGTTTTATTAACAGTAACTATAAAAAATGGCTAAGTATGAAGTTTGGAAAAATATGATAATTGCAAACTGGAGAAAAAAAGAAAAATGCTTATCCAGGTCGAAAATCTGTCAGAAGGTATACATATAATATATAGTTGGAAAGTAGAGAATTAAAAAAAAAATAATATCAAATAATATAAAGTTGTAGAACGTAACTGACAAAATAAAGCTAAATAAATAATAACTGAGCTCAAATGTCTGTATACTATTTACGGGACTGATTGTGTTATTCCAGATGAACTCTTTGTCTTAACTTAGCCAACAGATTCGGCCTTTCTCAACAATCGTATTCAAATCTTCCTTTGATAGGATGGACTGGTTCTCCGCAGACTTCCCACATCTCATCTAGAATATTTCATAACATTCAGATCGATATATTAAGTAGTAAAATAATTTACTAATGATTTAGTATAATTCATTTTTATTCTAGGACTTATATTTTTTAAAATTATTGTTTGTTCTAACTATCGACAACCTACAGCGATTTTGAAAGGAGAGAGGAAAGGAACCGTCAAAGTGACACTGCTCTATGGCGCTTCCTACCTAACTACGCCTTCTGCATTATACACCACTAACAGATCAACGATTTAATTTTAACTGCAGCCCGAAAGATTTTTTTTTTTTATTATAAATATATTAGGATAATGAATTTGGAAGAAAGAAAGAAACTAACTAAATATATGAAATGGTCTTTAAGTGATTGTTGAAGTCTTATTAATTGTAACAAGACGAACAATGATACTTTTAACGATCATTTTTTTCCATAAAACATGATTATATTTACCATTTTTTGGGGGGGGGGGGAGGAGGGCTTCAGCCCGAAAGCCCCTCCTCTTCCATTAGATCCACCCGTGCTACACATATACTTGTTGCCGATATGACAAATGGTCAGATAAGAATTTTCTTTGTTCCGAACTTCCTAAGTTACTATAGTTTGAAGAATCTGGACCAGTCAACCGTTTGTAACATGACTTGAATACGCTAAAACAGCCGGGTTGGATGGATGCTCGGTTTGCTGTTTGGATTGATTGTTGGAGCCGGAGGGTATTTGTTAAGGGTGATTCGCTGAGTCCTCATCTAGCGGAGTACGTGCAGCACCCCCTAGGGGGCGCTGAGGGCTGACAGGATGACGTAGGGGGAGACTAATGAAGCCGTGAATGGAAATATTCAGGGGGTTGGTCCCGGAGAAATTGATAGGAGGGGAGTTAGGGCAACAGGTCCCCCTGTCTATTAACTGATAACTATCTTCGCCAGATAATCACCAACCGTTAGTCGCTCATTAACATACCCAGAGGTTGCCATCCCAATTGCATTAATGGGGGGAGCCCTCTTCGGCCCTTATTGTATGGCTTTTTTATTCAATAAGTTCCGATTTGATTTAAGGACAATACGCCCCTTAATAATCACTATCGCGTTATAATATGATGATAGTGAAAATGCATCCTTTATATATGCTTCTAGAATCATTGTTTTCCACAGAAGCCATCGACTAATGTTATAAAATTTTACTATTATCAGTAGGGAAATAAAGCAATGAAAGTTCCTAGGAAAAATTTTAGATGAATACAAGTCTTATTTGGGAATGAAAGCAATCTAAATGTACGCATTTTTCAATAATTTTATCAGACCATATTTCAAAGGTAAATAAATTTCCTAAATGATTAAAATATATTCACTGACATTCGCCTCGCATCATTGCCAAAAATTAATGCGCATGTTTAATAATAGTCAGAAGACATATCTATAATATATCTTTGAAAAGCGGAGAATTAAAAAAAAAATATATATATCAAATATATAAAATTGTAGAAGGTAACGGAGAGTGGCGAAAAATATATAAAAAATAGTTTCTAGAAAGTAACATTTTTTTTAACGGAAATCACGTGTTTTCAAGGAAATTAAATGAAATTTTCTTACTAAATGTAAACTTTAAATTATTTTTTTTTAAGTATTAAAAAGTATTTAAAATCCACGGATTCAAGGGAATGACACTGTTTAAGATACGATTTCATTGTACTTTCTGAAAGAAGAAGTGAAATATAAAAATATTTCATGGATACGTTTATAACCTTAAGTATATTTACTGTAGTTTAATAACTCTAGATATGATATTATATTTAAATAATTAGGTATTTATCGTCCGTTTATTCCAAAAAATCATTATGTAACCTTTTAGAAACTTAAATTAGTGAATAATTTGATAAATTTCCCCTTTGCGATATTCCAACAGAATCCACTTACAATCACTCTGACAACTTATGACCTGTCTGTGACTTAATTTCGTATTAGCAATGGAAAATAACAGTAAACTGTTATTAAAATAACTAATAGTCGTACAACCCATAATCAACGGATTGTACAACCCATAATCAATCGGTGATATAGTAAATAGGACTTTTGTTATTTTAATGGTATTTATGATTTGCTAGCTGTAAGCTTTTAGTTTTAGCTCGGTTAAAAATATAGTTGAAACATTTTATAATAGCCCAACATGGCCAGAAAATAATTTCTATTCAAAATTAATCGGTAAGTGAAAGTTATGTATTGTGCTATCAGATTTTTATTATTCTGGTTGTTCGTTCACAATTTAATTATGACATTTAGGTGACGAGTATGATTCCAGCACATTTTGCAGTTTTTATATAATTTATGCATTATCATTCAGGGGGTGCAACTTGCGCTATAAAACCTCATTCAGGGCACCTCTGATTATCATTATGGTATGATATTGCATAATATTATTTTGTGATCAAGTGTTTATTGAAACAGCTTTCCGACATGTATTCTCTTTTTGGTACAAAATATGATTTTTTTTCCCCTTAATTCGTGATTTGAATGGATGGACAGATAATTTTTACGGGATAGATGATATGGATCAATAACGATAATTCCGGTTTGATGTTTGAGCGAGGCCAGAGGACCGGAAACAATTGAGCGATATCGGGTCAGCAGCTAATCCGTCTCTTCCACCACACTTTCCAAATCAGTCACGCGGCTGGGAAATTAACACATTTTTTAATCCTTTTATCCTCTGTGACCGAAAGTTTACCAAGAAAGGTCATATGTCGTAGTGAACAAATAATAGATAAACCGAAGTTGAACTATTGCGTTCCTTAACATTCAACGAACAAACAGTGTTAGTATTACACTAAAACGTGCTTTAATGGGACAGAGCGTGAAATTTCATGTATATTTGTCAAATCAATAAATATTTGAATATAGAAACATGCAATTTTACTTTCAATAATCTATATATGAAATATATAATAAGGGAAAGTATTGCTATCGTAAAAATTTTCGAATATACGTTTTCAATAGAAATACATGTGTTAAGGTCTAAATAACCAAGTCCTGCAAAATGTACATCAGAGATCATTTTTTTTTTTTTTTATCTATTCATTGAATAATAATACAATCAGCCACTGCTGGTGGGCTATAAGTATTAGGGTTAAGAGTTCTCATTCAAACAATATATAAAAATGATAAAGAAATAAATATAAATATAAAAAGTAAATAAATAATACTGATGAAGAAAGTAAAGAAAAGAAAAAAAAGTAAACAATAACATAAAATAGAAACTTATAAACACAATCGTACCTATATACAATATATACATTCGCCCAGGAATATCCGAGCCAGGCTTTTTCCCTCACATGTGGAAGGCAAAGCAAGACTCCAGGAGATCCCAGTGCCACTTTTCCAGCCGCATCACTAGTATTAGAAGCCAATGGAGACTGAAAGAGGGCACAAGAGCCACAGACGCTCGGGACATGAGTGGAGAAGCTGGCCATTGCCAGGACTCCAGAAGCATATTTACAAGAGATCTCTAAGCCACTGCCGTTTTAACCTTCGTCGAGGATTGTAGGGATGAAGGGCTGGATAGGGATTGAGCTAGAGGATTTGGTTGATGGATAAGGTTTCGGTGAAAGTTTGAGAATCTGGTTGGGATGATGTCGATGACAAATGGGATGTTAAGGTCATGGTGTAGGGTCTTGTTTGTGACATAATATGGGGCATTGACTATTGTTCTAAGTACTTTGGACTGGAAGGATTGGATGCGTTTGATATTCGAATGTTTAGCAGTTACCCACAGCATCAGAGAATATTATGATATGAGCCTTTCAGTTGACAGAATCCAATTTTGTAACTCCAACTTCAACATTTTTTATTATTGTTTATAGTGATATTTCAAGTGGAAAAATGGCATACCTTTTGCACTATTCTATAATTCATGTCATATAATCACTTAGTATGGAGTCAACTTACTCACTTTCTGTACAGATATAATAAATTTTCTCACTTGAAATATTGACAGATTTTTTCTAATTTTACTTTCTCTTACCTATATATATATCATATATAGCAAGGGAAAGTATTGCGGTCGTGAAAATTTTCGAATCTGAGTTTTGAACGGAAATACACGTTTTGAGGTCCCCTGAGTCCAAATAACCAAGTCTCGCAAAATGGTCTGTGTGTCTGTGTGTACGTGAACAGTCTAGCTCAAAAACGAAAAGCTGTACGAAACTTAAATTGCATATTTAAAGTTTGTATATGGTTTTGATATGACAGAAATTTTTTCATTAGAATTGGCTAACCGGAAGTGCCACTTTATATCAAAGCTGAAATTTTTACAATTTTCTTAAAAACGGCTCTAACGATTTTGTTTAAACTCGGTGTATCATTGTATGATTAAGTGCTCTTTAATATCAATCAGGTCATATCCGAATTGATGTCACTTTGCAGGTCTTAAATGCCCAATGTTCATATACGTCTTCCTCTAAAGTACATTTAATATAGTTTATTTAAAAAAAATATCATCTTAAGTTATTCAGAGTTAAAGGATTTGATAATTGAATAAAGGAGAAAAAAATAAAAATGCTTATCCGGGTCGAAAATGAATTCACGAAAATACCAGTAAGTTGTTGAAATTGCATAAGTTTTAATTTCAATAAACAATTCATAGTGTTTATAAAGCTTTGTTTTTTTTCCTGATTCCTGTTTTTTTTTTTTTTTTTAACCGGTAATAATATACCGTTGGAAAGCGAAGAATTTTAGAAAAAACAATATCTAATATAGAAAGTTGTAGAAGATAACGAAGAGTGCCGAAAAAAATATAAATAATAATTTCGAAAACTATTATTAACCATTATTTAACATAAATCACATGTTTCTAAGAAAATTAAATAGAGTTTTCTTGCTAAGTGTAAACGTTTAAATTTTTTCCTAAGTTTGAAAAAAAGTATTTAAAATCGAACGAATATCATGGCAATGACATTGTTAAAAATAATACTTCATTGTATTTCTGTGAAAGAAAAACTGAAATATAAATAATTGTGATGGATATGTAACGTTAATACATTTACTGTAGTTTAATAACCCTATATATGATATTATATTTAAATAATTAGGTATCTATCTTCCGTTTATTCCGAAAAATCATCATGTAAAATTTTAGAAATTTAAATTGGTGATGTTATATATGGTGTCTTCAAGGAAAAAAGGAAAAGTGATTATCAATTTCTTATAATAGAATATTACTGATTAAAGAAAAAGAACATGGATACTGCTAATATTTATTAGTTTATTTTTTTGCACTTCAATCCGCACCTGTCATGTATTGACAATCAGCGGATTTGTTGTGATAAATTAAATGATTGGCATTACAGGCATGAGAAAGGATAGCACCTCACAGCACCTCTTCCTGGTCATTGGTGACTTCCTTGATTAAGATGAGATCTCTTATCCACCTCTTTTTCAGTCTCCTCCTGATGGGCATGTCGTTTATATGTTTGTTGTTGTTTGAGATGAAAACGAGAGTAGAGATTTTATACAACATATACACGCACGACATTCCTAACTGCGCCAGTTCTAACAGAACTAAACGATTGGTGCGAACTCAACCAAGACAAATCACAACACATTACTTTCATTCTACGACATGAAACAGGTTCTCTTATTTACCTTGACATTGCTGAAATTCCTTGAACAGATAAAATATAATGTCTTGGACTGACATTCGACAGAAGAATGACGTGGGGTCCACATATCAACAAAAAAAGAAACACTTTAAACCTCTGACTACAACAGTTATCTTCTCTGACTCAGTTCTCTTAAGACGCTCAAAATTAAACTTAAAATAAAAACTGAACACTTACAATTATAAGCCCATTTGGAACTACGCATATCACAAATTTACGGGACAGCCTAAACGACTCACATACGAAACCTACAAACATTTCAGTCCATCCATGGTACGTCACAAACATTACATCACATACGGACACACGACAAGCTATTTCGCAATGACTTACATGGACATACTAATATAGTTATAAAGTATGGCTACATTTAACATGCCCGACACTTAGGAGGCTCAAAAGGAGCTGGATGAGGGATTTCCTCGTTTAAAAAGATGCTAAATTCAAGACAGGAAGGAATGCCGCTGGACACTCCTCTCCATCACGCCGATCAAGCGTGTTAAAAAAAATGGAAATGGAGTTAAAAAAAAAAGAATAAGTATGAGCTGTTGCTTGATACATAATTATATTAATTCTTCTCATGCCATTCATAAAAATTCTTATACATTTTTTTTTTAATGTGGTCTATATTTAAAACATATTTACTGAATTACTTATATTTTAAAAATAATTTTAACTATTAAAAATAACCTAGACAAAATTGATGGGGAAGTATTTGATAATAAATAGGTATGCCCTTGATAAGTGTTGTGGGTGGATCCAGGAATACTTCCACCCACAATGTTTTAAATAATACTTTGAGGTTTAGCATTTTCTATTTTAGTTGACAAGGCTTCTTTTTTATGCAGAGGGTGGTAAATTATGGAAATCGTGTTGCATCTAAACGTGACCAATTTCCATTTTGACGCGTTGTACCTGTCGGTAATGGATTGTATTTTTTAAAGATTTTTATTTTAATAATTGTTTTTACTTAGATAAATAGAAAATAAACTTTATTCTGGTATAACATCCCTTAAGAATAACAATTATTAACAAAAAAATAGAAATCAAATCTGACCAAAAATTACATTAATGAGGATAAAACAAAATATAAACAACAGAAAGTTAAAACTTAAAAAAAAACAAAAACATAAACAATTGAAATGATAAAAAAAAAAAAACAGAAATCAGGAAAAAAAACAAAGCGTTATAAACACTATGAATTGTTTATTGAAATTAAAACTTATGCAATTTCAACAACAATTCACTACAATCCAAATTGGATTTATAAAATTTATTTTACGATTGTACTCATATGTTGGGATATGAGAAGGAATTGGTAAAGATGTTATTTGAATGAGGACAAGAAAGAGGCATGGCGGGTATAAGATGACAAAGAATTCCAGAAGGCAATGGATCGGGCAATAAAGGGACGTTCATATGTTTTAGTTCTATGGGAAAGATTATAAAGGTCGAAAACACGGGATATTGTTTTCTGGTAGGGGATTTTAGGAGGCTATAGGTGTGGGCTGAAAGAAGGGAAGAACCACTTTAACTCGTCGGAAAGGTGGTTTAAAATATAATTTTATTTATATATTTATTTATATGATATTTAAAACTGTATACAAAAAATACATCTGGTAAATTCGCACATGGATATAATGACATTGAACACATGTTGAGAAACTACCCATTGGTAGCACTCTAATAAAATATAGTTAGTCTCATATATGAACCTATGTATGTGTATAATTCTTACTTGCATACTCTATTCCTTATTTATCACGAATCGGCATATTTATATTAGTTTAAAAAAAAAGAAGTGCTATTTGGTATTTTATATAATTCTCTCAAAATCAGAATGTCGAGTACACTTTATCAATGATTTGCTTCCCCTTATTTGATTAGACATGCTTTAATCATTGGTCAAGCATGCCTGAGGGAATTTCTGAAGTGGAAACACGTGTAAATTATTTATTTTTATTTATTGTTTTATTTAATGAAATTTACAACTGTATAAACAATACAACTAGTAAAAATGCACACATTAGAAATAATGACATGAACCGACTTGAAGAGATACTGTCCAGTGGTAGGACTCCGTATTTAATTCTAGGTGAGAAGATCTCGAGGCCATCCTCTTTTCAGACGCCTAGCGGGATTATCAGGAATCGAGGAAGAAGCAAGGCAGGAAACAAGAGGATTCGGGCGGGACTCGAGTTTATCATGAAAGGATAGGTATCTGGCTCGGGCTAAACCAGTGGCATATGGAACATTAACGTGTTTGAATGTTTTTTTTTTTTGTGACAAAATATGGGGCATTAAGGATTTTACGAAGGAATTTGGATTGTAAGGATTGGATACGATAGGAATTCGATGGTTTGGTAGGTCTTATTATGGTCAAGTAGATGAGTCTTTTGTAATTAATTGGAAGTTTAGACCGTTTCTCTAGTAAGTGTTTGAGCAGTCGGAATATTATATAATTAAAATTTTGTTTTCAAATGGCACTATTTTTGGTGACTGGTGAGTGTGACTGACAAATGGTCAACGCTGCTAAAGTTAGGAAAATATTCTTCGAGGTAATTGTTATTATTATAAATTTACTCTACAGTCCCTTAACGGAAACGGGCCTCAGATACAAGCATCATCCAGGCTTCTCTATCAGCAGCTCTATCTTCTAATACCCATACGTCTGAGGTCTTCTTCTAGGTCGTCGATCCACCGCAGCCGGGGTCTTCCCCTAAGACGTGCTCCTCCTGGGTGGTTATATAGACGTTTCTTAGGCAACCTCTTCTCTGCATGGCCTAGCCGTCTGAGCCGTCAACTTTTGACAGTGGCTACAATATCGTCATTATTATAGATCTCACCATTTTTTCGTATTCGCCACTGGTCGTTTATTTTCTTTGGACCATATATTGTCAGCAACCTCTCACTTTCCTGTGTCAAAACCCATGTTTCACACTCGTAAGTAACAACTGGCCTTGTAATGGTCATTACATCAATTATTATCGAAGCCACTTTTTTTCTTTTATTTGAATGAGTATCATTTCGATAGCAGTAAAGAAGTAGATTTTGTAGAAAATTGAACTGCAATAAAATTTTACAGTTACTCAATTATTTTGAGTCACTAAATAACACATCATACTGCTCACTTTTAATCAATAATATTTAAAAAGAAAGAACATAAAGGAGAAAGGTTTGAGGGACAATTATCTAAGATATCAAGTGTTTTGCTGATAATTAGTCAAATGAAAAAAAAATAGAAATTTATTAACTTCTAATGATAAATTTACACCAGAGGGCTTCACTCTAAAAAGAAGATAATTCTACTGTTTCTCTTAACAAAATGTGGACTGGAAAGCATATTGGAGGATACTGATTCAGATAGAATTCTGAAGAGGATCGGTATTGCCACGAGTCGCAAAACTGTACCTCAAATATCTTGTTAACTTTAACATTCTCGAGTCTCCCAGTCTGAGCGGGTTGAAATTCAATTCGTGACCTCTCCACTTTAGTTAAAATCGGTTTGGATATATCTAAAGAACAACTCCTCTCCAATCTCCTCGTACGCAGAAATAGCGAGTTAATGGTAATCGAAAAAATAAATAAAAATTGCGGGATAGACTAAACCTTTGTGTCAAAAGGAAGGAGTTAAGTATTGTTGCAAGCGTAACTTTTCCCAAAATGATACAACCTTAAATATGTACGGTAAATACGACTTGAGATTGTAATAAAATTAAAATATCTTTAATGTTTGTTATGTGGTATCCTCATTGAAATAGGTGGACATATCTTAAACGTCAAATTTTATCCTCCAAAATGCCTTTAATTTCGTTTATTTAAAGTAATTGATCATCTCTGAATGTTGATTAATGGATAAATATAAACGATTAATGTATTATTATAAACGATTGATGTTATATTATTATAAACAATGAATATAAATATAAACGATGATTATATTATTATAATAATTTTTATATAGTATTGATTACATATTTTGTCTAACAGCTGAGGATTTCAAATAAAATCATATCAAATAAATATACATAGATGTAAGAGGAAATTGACGAAAAAGAGTGTCTGAAAATTAATGTCCAGGACTAAATGTACCCACGGAAATTAAACTAAATTTCCAAATTTTCATTGTAGAATCATTGAATCAACAAATTGGTTGAAATCAGTGACCCCCAATATCTAAAAATAAATAATTGTATTATTTTGATTGTCTTGATGAATATTTGCATTGATAAATACGAAAGAAATTCACAAATTGAATACTACGTTGTGTATTTTAGAGAGAGAACATGGTCATAAAAAGACTAAAATAGTGGAAAAAACTATTTTATTTCAAGCCAACGTTTCGATCCGACTTTCCAGGTCTTCTTCAAGACTAAAACGGACAAGATACAAAAGGATATAGAAAATTGTGGAAGTTACATAATATTTAAATATAAATTATAAACAAAGTGAATAAACTTATTGAAATTATAAACAGTAAGTACATTGAAATATTAAGAAGAATAAACTATATTAACAGAATAAAATAAGTAACAGGATCCAAAACTGAAGTAAATAAATGGTAACAATTGTTGTGGTATAATATATATATAATTGTAGTATAATATAATATATAATATAATGTTTCTTGTCCGTTTTAGCCCTGAAGAATACTGACAAAGTCGGTTCGAAACATTGGATTGAAATAATGTTTATGACCGCCACCCCGGACCATCTTTCTCTGAAATTCACAAATCTGTTCTTTAAAGTTTGAATCCATTAAAAATACACTCCTACGACTTTTTGCAATTATTCAATTTTGGCAGTAATAATTTATACCCAAAGTAGAGTGGTAAGTGAAAGTTGCGGGATGCGTGCACTAGATTTTTAAATTTTAGAGACATATTCTGCAATTTGACGAGTATGGTTCTTACCCTTTGATATTTTATTATGGATTTTCTAAAAAAAATATTAAATAAATTCTTCTACAATTGTGATAGAACCAAGTTATCCTCTAAATGTATGGGGTTATCCACTTTACACGTTTACACTTATGATAAAACATTCTTCTGACTTATTAATTTTAAATTTATAATCCCAAGGCTTTTAATAAGAAGAACAGCTTATTTCAGCTTGATTGTGATAGCAGGTAGGTACTCGTACCTTATCCGTTTTTACCACTACTTCGCCGCACGAGAGTGAATTCAGAGGATTTATTCAGACATAAGGAGGAGGCGGATGACGATAAGAAACCCCGATAACAGAATGGGACGATGAAAGGAGAGGGGAAATACAGAATATTCCCTAATGGAGTTTTATTACATCTTCCACACAAAGGGGGATTTCGGCAGCTCTCTCTCCAGACACTTAGGACTCTAGGCCCATCTTATCCCCGCTAGTGATTGTCAGGGAGGGGGGTGCGGAAATTGGGCTCTTCCAGGGTGAGGGAGGCATGCTGATATAGGCCAATCCACCTTCCAGTTAAGCAGTAAATGATTTGGGGAATAAACTTTTCAACTGACCCTCAACATTCCAATGAGATATATAGCACGTTTTAATTCTGAAAAGGTTTACTAACCTTCCTACAGTGCTTGTTAATAGTGGAATGTCAATTTACAATTTACGTGCATACAATTTATTTATATGTATGTTTTGAATCTTATTAATATTTTAATTTTAGATCTGCTACTTTACTTTCTTTTGAGTAATTTTTTATTTTAAGAAGTATTAGTCCGGGAATCCGAGGCAAAAGTGGCGACTTATTTTATATTAACTCCCATACCAGACTGAAACGATTTGAAACCGCCCGACGACTACTGCAGCACTTACTAGACAAACGCTCTAAGCTCACAATCAATTACAAACGACTCATATATATGACAATAATAAGACCTATTTGGACTTACGGAATTGAGCTTTGGGGCTCCACTAAACCATCGAATTCCTCTCGTATCCAATCCTTACAATCCAAAATCCTCGTAAAATCCTCAACGCTCCTTACTTTGTCACAAATAAAATCATCCATAAAGACATTAATGTTCCATATGAATCCAGATATTTATCCTTCCATAACAAACTGCAGAACCATCCGAATCCTCTCGTTTCAAACCTTGCTTCCTCCTCGATCCCTCATAATCCTCCGAGGCGTCTGAAAAGAAGATGGCCTCGGGACCTTCTAATATAGAACTTTAATTTGAGTTCTACCAATGGGTAGTTTCTCTTCATGTTGTACATTTCATGTTACCAATGTCACATTTACTTATTGTATTTTCCATGTAATACAGTTGTAAATCTCAATAAAATAAAATAAAATTAAAAATAAATTATATTAAGGTTTGACAATGTCCTGCCAAATGCAAAAAAAAAAAAAAAAAAAAAATGCAGAGATACCATTATGTAGCCGTTGGAATACAAATTGGCGGACATGTTTTTATTTAACCAGGACATGAAAAGCTACCAAACTTTAAATTTATAGTTTTTACCGTCCTAAAACTTAATAGAATATCTAGTTACCCCATACTTTGGGATTTCAAGTCAAAAATTTGAATTTATTATCCAAAAAGTTCACATTTTTCGGTTTACCGCTTATATCAGTGAAACTATGCGTTCCATCAATAATAATGTATTGTTTTATATATAAAATTAAAACTGATAACATTTGTTATTAATTTTATTGTATTCATTTTTTCGCTATTTTGTATATTTTCCGACATATCAGTTCACACTAATTTCGCAAAAAAAGTCCGACACATATTTTTATCATTATTTGACGAACTAACTTCTTATCTTATCATTTTACGAAAAAGTCGCGTGAAAGAACATTAAACTTACTTCATAACAAATATTTATTTGCGTTACTTTAGTATTTTATCTTCAACTAATCAAAAGCTAGAGCAATTACAACTTTATGTTTAAACTCGGATATTTTTTGCAGAAAAACTTAACTTTCGTTATTACGCACATCTTAATCTTTATATAAGCCTGGTTGGTTGTTTTGATGGAATCTAGAAGGGTTCTACATGGGTTGTAGAAGATTTCTTCGTTGAGGTTTTACCTACTTAAGAGTCCATAATTCCTACAGTTTTCTTTAAATCAGGATTTACTAATTTTAAGTCCATCAGATGAAGATTATATATAAGTTTTTATCAAATGTCAAAAAGAAAATTATTTTTTTTTTAAATTATGATGCTTCTTCGTTTATTGTATAATAATTATTTTTTTTTAATTTTCATTTGTCAACTTTTCGTGCTCATGGTCTATCATGGTTCATGGACAATGTTTTCATAGTCATATTTCCTATTTTATAAAAATTACAATTTACAACATTCCTCTGTATTCCATTTTTAATCCACAACCATATATTTCGTCATAATCTAATATTTTCTTTGAAATGTTATGTTTTGGGGGGTGAAATTTATTCGGAATGCCACTGGATAATTATTGATGATAATTATCTAGAAATCTTTAATAAAAGTTAATATTGAAAAATTAGTTTAAAAAATTTATAGTATACTGATTGGCCCACGATTAAGGAATTGAATTTCTTTCCTCAAAGTCTGATTTTGTGTTGAATATGCTTTCTAATCACTAACTGTGATCATCATGATATAAATGTGTCGCAGAATCGAAATAACTTTTACTAAAAAACTCATTTTATTATAAATTTTAATGAACTACATATACTTAAACTAAACGAAATTACGTAAAAATCTTCATGTACAAATTGTATTTATAACAATAAAAATAAAATTATAATAAATGACTTTGTATGATTTGAAATGGACTGTTTTGAGAATTATGCCGTAAAATATTTTAACATTAGTAAATCTATTATTGGGATTACAACTTATCTATGGCTCGAAATATAGCGTGGTTAGGTTGTGTTGGTCGTTCCACCACTGCATCTACTGGCCGGAAGTCATCTCATCAAGTCCAAGTCCAAACTCTGCCAAGACGCCCTTCTCGCCGGTCTGTACAGGCCAAGCCTCTTTAGTCCCCAAGACCGGAAAAAGACCTAGAGCTTTTCCATCCACGAGATTTCATACAAATATTCAGGGTGGGGCAAGGATGATTTTGATTAGTTCTTAACTTCGGCGGTGTACAATTTTTTTTTTTTTATGAACAATTTTTATTGAGAAAAAAATATATTTTGCCTCAATTAAGGGCATTGAGTATTTATGATGAATGAAGTACAATCATACTATATATACAATAAAAGAACAACAAGATTATAAGAAAATAAAATAAAATAAAACTTGGAGTAACAGAATAAATCAAACATGATAGATAAAAAAAAAAAATGTATATATATATATATATATAATAATAATAATAAATAAAAACACATTCAAACTTATTTACAATATTTACAGTCAGCCGAAGGAGCTCCGAGTCGGGCTTTTCCCCCCACGTGTGGAGGACAAGACAAGATTCCAAGAGATCCCAGCGCTTCTCTCTCAGCTAAAGTCACATACGCTCATAACTTGAGTGGAGAAACTGGCCATTGCCAGGACTCCAATGACGTTTTTACAAAAGATCATGAGGCCACTGCCGCTTCAACCTTCGAGGAGGATTGTAGGGATGACTGGAACTGGATAAGGATTGTGCTAATGGATTAGGATGATAGGTTAGGTTCTGATGAAAATTTGAAAATCGGGATGGAATAACGTCAAGGACATAAGGGATGTTAAGGTCATGATGTAAGGTTTTGTTCGTAACATAATAAGGAGCATTGACTAGTATACGGAGGATTTTAGACTGGAAGGTTTGGATGCGTTTGATGTTCGATAATTTAGTTGTCCCCCACAGTTCAAGTCCGTAGGTCCAGATGGGTTTCAGTATGGTCTTGTATATTAATAGTTTGTTTTCAATTGAGAGGTTAGATTTTCTGTTAAGTAGTCTGTATAACTGGCCAAGTCGTCGGTTAAGTTCTTGTCTTTTAAGTCTGGTATGTGGGTTCCATGTTAGTCTTTTGTCTAAAAGGAATCCAAGATACCGAGCTGTATCTGAGGTGGGAAGAGGTACTGAGTTGAAAAGGATATGTGGACAGGATCTGCGTCGGAGGGTAAAGGACATGCTTGCATTTGGATTCATTGATCTTGATGCGCCAATTGTTGCACCATTGTTCTATTAGGGAGATGTGTCTTTGAAGGTTTAGGGATGCTGTTTCAGGGTCTGGGTGGGAAGACAGGATGGCGGTATCGTCAGCAAATGTTGCTAGAAGGGTATTAGGATGGGTTGGAATGTCAGCTGTGAAAAGGATGTAGAGAACTGGGCCCAAGACACTTCGGCAGTGTACAATTATTTTAACTAGTCACATCCTAAAGGAAACCAGTTACTTAACCCGTTACTAGTAACCAGGTACTCCAAAAATCTCCACCTTGACGCTGTCTTTGATGTCAGCAAATGTGTTTGGTGTCAACATATTTTAACTTTGTTTTCGGCACCGCATAATAATTTTAAAAGGTTATTTGCTATGTTCAATGTTATAGCATGTTATACTATAAAAATAACATCTTTAAGTAGAGAATGTTGCTCAATTTCAAAGTCGCACTGCATCTGTAATCAGAGCCTAATGGAATGTATGGCCACAGAATAAAATTGGCACAGTGATGAATTTTTCGATTACATAAAATAGAAAATATAACCAAGAAAAAAATATCCCTGAAGATGGGCCAAGACCCCGAAACGTTGACCAATTAAAAATATAATAATAAATAATAAACGGAATACGTGACTTAATTCTAAAAATAAAAACATGATCACGATGCGACACAGGTAGATCTATGGGGTAGGGAGGGGGGAGGAGGCTTTCGGGCTGAAGCCCCTCAAAATTCTAAAATGTAACCATGTTTTGATGTTAAAAATATTTAAAAAATATCTCTTAAAGTATTATTGTTCGTGTAATTACATTTAATAGGACTTCAAGAATCACTATATCATATAGTTAGTTAGTTTTTTTCCAAAGTAGTTATCATTATATATATGAAAAAAAAAAAGAAGCTTTCTGGCTGAAGACCCCAAAATTAAACTCTGGAACCGCTAGTGCTAGTTCCTCATAAAAAAAGATAGATAATTTATTTTTCAACTTAGTAATTTATTATTAACTTATTTTCTTCTGTTTATTTCATCTTTTATGTGTTCTTTATGGGTGCGAAACTTGGCCGCTTACATTAAGGGATGAGCAGCGTCTTAAGGTTTTTGAAAATAAAGTATTGCGTAGAATATTCGGACCGAAGAAGGATGAGTTAACCGGAGAGTTCAGACGGTTACACAACACCGAATTGCGTGAGCTGTATCCGGGTAATATAATTGAGGTAATTTCATCGCGGCGAATCAAATGGGCTTGTAAAGTTGTTGGGTTTAGTAAAGAGAGAATTCCTAAAAGGTTAATATTTGCTGTGCCGAATGGTAAGTGTCCGAGGGGTATACCGAAGCGAAGGTGGGAAGATTGTATTAAAGCCGATCTGAAGGGACTGGGTTTGGACGGCGAACGGTGGAAGGAGGTATGTAATAAGCGATTGGTGGTGTCGGCATCGAACCTTCGGGTTCGCTAAGTCTTATTATTATTATTATGTATATACAGTGTGAATGTAGTTTTATCTCACTATAACCAATGTCCATGGGACAGAATGTTTAATTACTTAATAAAAAAAAAAAGAAAAGGAATTTAGTAATTAATTTTACTGAATTTCAATATTAGAAATTTTCAAGTGATTGGCTTAATATTGGATTGAATACGGAATTAACACTTCTGCTAGTTGTTATCTTACTTATTACAATGGTGGTTGTTTACAGGAAACGGGTAAATATTAGCGATTGTTTGCGCAAAAGCAATTAAAACTTGTATAATTATAGAGATCTACTATCTATCATACGACGCACCTACGAAAAACGTTTGACCATTAAATTGTTGTTAGACAATATATTTCTTGTGTTCGTTTATTAAAAAAATCAGAGACCAAGGATAACAATAAAGAAGCTTTGTGAGTTAACTGTGTTGAGTTACAATCATTATCAATCGAATAAGACAATTGTTTGGTTAAAGATAAAGTATTAAAAAAACGAAGAGATAAACATAATTAGAAAGGAATTAATTCCAATCGAATAGATAATATTCTTATTCTCGGATGATTTGAATAGAAAATATTTTTAAAAAACTGATAAAGAGAAATAGAAATCTAAAACGGATTACATAAAAAAACTATGCTAATTAAAACATACAAAAGCTCATAGCAAGGGACAGTTGAGCATATATATGTTATCCATATGATGAACTGTCTAGAGGTGATTTAATATCTGTTGATTTAAACTATATTTGTCTCCTGATGTGAGATGAGCAGCTATCTTACCGTTTTCTGACCTAATGTTGCATGGATTGGCGAAATGTTTAATGGCTGTTTACTGTTTTTTTGGGGAGGGGAGGAGAGGAACTTTTAGAACTTGGATCCTCCCGTTAAATAACAAGACGATAGGTACAATCAAAATTTTATAAACGTATTCTCCAATCAAACGATATAGTTACCATTTAACATGTATCTACATTTATATCAAATCTATAAAAATACTATATATCATTTAAATCAGAATTGTCAATAAAAAATTATGTTGCTAAATAAAAGAAAATCAATTATTGAAATGTTCATATTGTCAGTTTATTTACGGATCTCTGAACGATTCTGCGTTTCGCTTATGTATTTTTTTTGAAAAATCGCTCTGTTAAAATATGACATGAGACATTTTGTCGATCTATGTAAAACTTACTTTAACATCAGGTGGCAAAAGATCCAAAAGTTTAGATTCTAAGTGTCTGGCTTTATTTTTCGAGAGGTTTCTGTCTCGTGTCTCGTCAATTATCTCACTGTATGTAATCCGTATGGTTCATTAAAGTCAACTACCAGATCACAATCGGAATCTTATGACACAGGCTCACTTCCAATGAGTCTTGCTTGACTTGGTTTCTTCGTGATCAGGCAGGAGTTCATACTCTTTGGGAGGATTAGGCACCAGAAGCCCTTCTAGCAATGTAGTCAAGGCCCGAAAAATGACATCATCACAGACGAAGGCTTGAACATAAATTACGAAAGTATGTATAAAATGAAACTTGTGTCTCATTCCAGAGTCGCTGCTTTCCAAAACGCCATTGATTTAAAGAACACTAGCCCAGCTACTTGAAGATCGAAACGGGAAATATATATGTGGAATCAAAGATATGGAATATTATTCGATCAAAAATGAGGTGCCCATCACCTATCTTAACTCAAAAGTAATGAAAGTACGTTATTTGTATAGTACTATGTAAAGGTCGTATTGGACTGGATACTGGTGGCTAGTTTTATCTGTGATTAAATAAATTTAAAAAAAAATATTCAAGAAATAGCCCATACAGGTAAAGATATTTGTTCTTGATTGGGGTACTCTACTGCTAACAAGTCTAGTAATATAATACCGATTTCCATATTTCTTGAGGTAAGATAAAATTTCTAGTACATTCTTCTTTTTACTAAATCATTCTTACATTAATAAGATTACTATATAATAATCATGGGATTGTGTGTTAACAAGTCTCCTTTTCTTGTCGAAATATTCTCTTTGTGTAAACCATTGGGGTCTTAAGAATGGAGGTACTTGGAACACTCATCTTAACAAAGGCTGACCAAAAGTTTTCTGTTGTAATATGCCTAGTTTAATAAATTACTTTAATAGCTCATCTATTAACTTGTTAATAACTCTACATAACTTGTTAAGCCAGTGTTGGTTAAAATATATTTTCGAAGAAAAATCATTACTCCCTCATCAATTATCATTTCAACGTCGATTTGAGATGTGGTGGGATTTTTTTTTTTCGTTTGAAATATATGTAATTAATTATGTTCTAGTAAGTGTTTCCTGATTTTTTTTAATGAGACAGTTTAACTCTAGTTGAACTACATCTCTGTTAGTTTTTCCTTTTAAGAAAATCCATTTTTATCTTATTTATGGTTACATTAAGGTATGTGAATGTTGAAAACATCAGTAAATTAGTCATTGAAGTGTTCCAAGTATTTCTGTAAAGTACCTTAAATATTATTTCTCAATTTTTTTTTTTTTTTTTTTTTTTTTGTCGGTACGCCATATCTAAATTGATTTGTCATAAAATCCAATGTGATATCATTTTGATGATCTGTGCTTTTCTAATAATAAGTACATCCCCAAAAAGTTAAATAAAAAATAAATAAACAAAAGGATTCATTTGCATATAACTTAAAAAGTATACACTGTATTATAGATTATACACACAATAATTTGAAAGGTTGTAACTTCTCTATAAAAAAAACGTCTGCCAAGGAAGGTCAGTATAGCTTGCTCACCGTTTGCATTGGCTAAAAGATATCTATATTACAAGGTCTAAAATTTTTCGAGTGAGAATAAGATCTCTGGAAGAAGCCGTTTTCAGAAATTCAGTAATCCCTCTACATAAACGGGTTTGATATCCACGGGTTTTGTTCATCAGCGAATACAAAAATGGGAAAAAGATCCGCATAAGTAGATTGTATATTTGCTGATTCGGGATTAAAAAATTCCAGTGCATATTGAACATGAATATTACTACTATTAGTGAAAAAGGTCGTACGTAAACATTGAGTGTTTTACAGGAAAACACAAAAACTAATTGTTTCTTTATGATTTATTAATAAATATAATTTCATAATTTATTGCAATCTGCTATTTTTCATCGTAGCAGAATGCTTAATACAAAATGCCACCTTAAACACATAAAGAATTAAATTTGAAAATGTTTACATACGACCTTTTACACTAACACTAGTAATATGTACTTAATCGGCATGTTTCAACTCCAAAAATGGATGGTACAAAATATCCATAAGAAAAACTAAACATTTACTTTTTTCTGAGTTAACGAGACCAATACATTTCTTCAGTTAGAACAAAACTATTTAAGCTGGAATTTAGAAATATATTTAAAATCACACAGAAACTCGATACCACAACGAGCTAGTTGAACTTTAATAGAAATAAATAAAATCACAAATAAGATTATTCTTTTTTACAAACTCAGAGTAAAAATTAATTTAATTTTTTTTGAAAATTACACGAAATCTAAGTAACGGCAGTAAGTATCATTCTAGTAACGTTTGGAATCGACAAAACAATACAGTATAAATTAATTTTTTGAATAAAACCTTAAATTTTATAACCCCATAAAAATATTCTCTTAACCCAACTTCCACTCCAATGCCTTTCACATTTCACTGCCATTATGTTGTTAACAATTATTTATATTAATTTTAATTATTAAATAGAACTCAATGAAATTCATACTAGGTGGTTTCTATACTATTCTCCAATTTCCCAAAAAAGTTTGGGTCAAATTGAACAAACAGTTTTCAAACTATAGGCTTTTCAAATAACACGTTTACTGCTCCGAAAGTAAAAGTAGTTTTTCTAGGAGAAGTAGATAGAATTTGATAAAATTCATACCTACTTGATTATCTATTTACCAGTCCCTAACTTCACTCCAAATTTGAGCGAAATCCTATATGCGGTTTTAGAGATATAGACATATCAGCAAAAGCGCATATCTAAGAGAAATTAATGGACAGAATTCAATGAAATTGACATTAAATTATTTTTTCATCATTACCTATATTTTGTCTAGCTTTAAGTCAAATCGACATAGCCTTTTCTGAATTATTGACATATCTAAAAAAATACGTTTGGGCGTGCGTATGCGGAAGTGCTGTATGGAATTTGATAAAATTGATATAGGACCATCTAGGCACCAATTCGCACAATCCCTTAAAATTTCATGAAAATGGGATGAACGGTACTGGGTGATATGCCCGTCAGACCATCGATTTGACTACTGACAGACACCTAACCAAATTTGATCCTTGATGTCTGAAAGATAAAATGCGAGTGGAAATTTTCGATTCTGAGGACAAATTTTTTTAATCTCTCGCACGAACAGAATGCTTCGATAGTGAAGAAGCAAAAAATTAAAACGGGCAATTTTTAACTTATAATTAATACCGAGGTTTAAGAATAATCACATAATAAGTAACTCCCACCTCTCTACTCTCCCTCCAAAAAGTTATCTTTTGGAAAGTAAAGTGGAATTAAATTTAGTCGTGGAACCCACATACTAGACTTAAAAGACAAGAACTTAACGGACGATACGGCCAATTATACAGACTACTGACCTGAAAATCTCAACTTTCAATTGACAACAAATTACTGATCTACAAGACAATCCTGAAACCAATTTGAACCTACGGACTTGAACTTTGGGGGACAGCAAAATTCTCTAACATCAAACGCATCCAATCCTTTCAATCCAAAGTCCTCCGAACAATAGTCGATGCTCTGTTCTATGTAACCAACAAAACCCTATATCATGACCTTAATATCTCATTTGTCCTTGACCTTATCTCTGACAAATTTTCAAAATTCCATCAGAACCTTATCAATCATCCAAATCCCCTATCCCAATCCCTATCTAGTTCCACTCATACCTACAACCCTCCTCGAAGGTTGAAGCGGCAGTGGCCCAGAGATCTTTTATAGTATTTATTTTGGAGTTCTGGCAATGGCCAGATTCTCCACTCAAGACATGAGTGTATGTGGCTAAAGCGCTCTCGCTCAAACTCCACCGGCTTTAGCACCGGTGAGGCAGTTGAGAGAGTAGAGCGGGGATTTGGGTTCCCCGCCTCATTGTTTATATTGTATATTGGTATGAGTGTATTTTTATGTTTTTAATTTACTTGTATTTAGGTTATTTTATTTTTTTAATTGTATATAGTTTTTATTTATTATTATTTAGTTATTATTTTACTTTTGTTAATTTCATTTCTTTTTTGTATATACGGTGTGTCAATATAATTATTGTCCCTGTGACAGAATATTATGTCTAAATAAAAAAAAAAAAAAAAAAAAATTAGCATTTCTTAATTTATTTTTTTATTACTGATAAAATAGTACTATCAAATCCATTATCACTGCTTTATGAAATCGAATGATTCATACAGTTTCGTTATGTGATGTAAGTACAATTTTGGCCGTTCTATTTCATTTTATGTTCATGTGTGTGTGTTCATTGTGTTCATTTTATGTTCATTTTACGTTCTATTTCATTTTATGTTAAAATTCGTATCTTATAAATGTTTTCTTCAAACAACTCTATAAATGTAAAGCTATAATCTAAAATTCAATCGGATTATTAAGTTTATTCTAGGCGTTAGACAAAACAAATTGAGTGGTCTATACAATTAGCATTGGCACCCACATCGCGAATCCATCATGTCAGGGTGAGATATAATTTTACGAAGTTTGCTTTTGCTTTGGGGTAGAATGTTTAAGGGAATTAGACGAAAAGAGGGGGGATTGAATATTTCCAAGAAGAACCTGGTACTCAAAGAGGAATGGATTACGTCTACTCTGCAAAATAATTGGAACAGTCTAAGGATGCTTGTTAGAGTGAAGTCGTATCCTGCCTGAGTAGCTAATAAAGTAATGATTGATATTCTACTGACTTTCGTACTGAATAAAAAAAATTAAGTATATACGGAGCTAATTAATATTTAATAATTATATTATTGTATTTGATAATTATTACATTTTTTTATCATTTACCCTCATATATTAACACTTTTAAAAAAAATACAGTTATAGCTCGGAAGTTATAACCAATAATAACAACAATAACCAAGAAATTTACGGTACTCTTCGGTTCCTTTATGTAATGAAGTTTATAAAAAAAAAAAAAATAACCGTTTATTAACCAAATATTTGTATTGATTTAAAATAAAATTAATACTCAAAGTGCAGTCCATTGTTATATACCGTCATTAGCCATCTGCTAGCCCATTGCTCGATAGCACGTTCATAGCACTCTTTGGGATGGCTCTCAAAGAACTCTTGGACCGCAATTTCAACTTCCGCAAAATTATCAACATTTTTTCCTTGAAGCAATTGGACCATGGATCTAAATTAGTAGTAATCCGAAGGTACGTGGTCTGGACTATATGGTGCATGAGGCAGGAAATTCGAGCCCATGAAGTTCTTTAAACTTTTATTTGATTCGACGGAAAGCGTGTGGACGAGCATTAATCTTGTTGGAATATAATTCCTTTTCGGTTTATCAAAGCAGGATAATACTCTGACAACTTTGCGTACAATCTTTCTAGTTGTCCATAGTAGAGTTCAGAATTCATAGAGCATCCATCAGGAACTAATTCGTGATGAATAACACCTTCGATATTCTAAAAAAAATGCAAAGCATGGATTTTCTTCAAATTGATCCCTTGCAGCAACCAGAAGAGTTGTTTTACCGTGATCTAGCTATTGCTCACGAGTATTCGGATTTAAGTAAACCCACTTTTCATCGCAGGTGACATTATTCCGGTAAAATCTCATATCAAAATGTTTTTTCAATAAACGTTAACAAATTTCTAACGACTTAATTGTTTGCTGAGGAGTAAGTTCGTGAGGAACCAGTCTGCTGCTCTGTTTCACCTTCCCCATGGACAGTAGATGGCGACTGACAGTATCTTTCGACACACCACACTCCCTGGCAAGTTCGCGAGTACTTGTGGACGGATTTGACTCAATAGCTTCCTGCAGAACCTCATCCATCAAAGGTCAACCGGAGCCCTTCTTCCTTTACCAATGTCGAATCTCCACTGCTAAATTTTTCAAATCATCGCCGCGCAGTGCGCTGGTCAAGAACACCTTCCTCTTCATATTTAATAATTTCACGAGTTGCTTTAGCGGATGTTAAATTTTTTTCCAGTAATGCCTTAAATTATGAGAATTTCGTAGGACACTGCCATGTTTCTTCTTTGAAATAAATAACTAAACTTCCTTTCTTTGTATTACAGATGTCTTTGCATCTTTAATTCCATTTGTGCCTTGGCATAACTTTGTGGATCTTTTGCCACTTTACATAGTCTTTTCTATCTGAGTATATCTTGGACTCTTTCTTTCCAGTTGTCTACATCTCTGCAGCATTTTTAGCCTTTCACGCTACTTCTTCGATTCCTAATAATCCTCCTAGGCGTCTGAAGAAGAAGAAAGAACAGAGATGGCCTCGTGATCTTCTTACCAAGAATTATTTAGGCAGTGCTACCAATGGATAGTACGTTTTATTATTTCCACGGTCTGACCGTGTCATTATTTCTAATTTGTGCATATTTACTGGTTGTATTTATTTAATACAGTTGGAAATTTCAGTAAATAAATAAATAAAATAAAAATATAAAATCGTTCAACAAAGAAAATATATAGAATAAGTCACATGTCTCCTCTAACTGGGTTGAAATGGTGAATAATTGGTCCCAAGAAGTCCCTCTGATATGAGGACAAGGAGACATAATAATGACTTTGTTAAGAATACTTCAAAAGGACCAACTGTCCACACAAAACTTCAGAGGAATTTAGTGCCCAATAAACTTCACGAAATGTACTAGACCAGACGCTAGTAAACAAATTATAACTTAAAAGAGAGAATCAATTTATTTTTATAAAAGGGGTGCGGTCCAATTATATTGGGTTGCTACAAACGCAGTATACTTATAAATCATTATGGACAATTTTTTAAAAATAACAAATTTCAAAAGTGTTTTATTTTATTAATTTTATAACAGAGCTTCTAAAAAATTAAATTAAAAAATATATATTTTTATTTAATACATATTTAAGAGTTTTAAAATACGCTAAAAGCGAATTTCAACTGGTTTTTTAATAACACTAATTTATAGTGTCCTACTTTACCTTTGAATTTTAGGTTTTTGAAATTCCTTATTCATTTGAATTCATTTAATTAGAAACAATTTGAACTGAAATAAATATTTTTATATATACTTTTCCATATTTTCTTCAAAATAAGAAATCAATTGGTATATTATATCCTAGAAATTCATTCAGTTAAAATTATGTAGTATGATTTTTTTCCCGATTCCTTGGGTCTATTGGCAGGAATCCTCTGACATGGATCTAATAGTCTTCGATCTATTATAAACAAATAAGGAAAGGTTTAATTGAAATCGGTTATCCCACGACCGTATAGTCCTTCATTAGATTTAGAAAGTGTTTAGAAATAATTTTAGCTCAAATTACTCTAAAAAATATTTTATTATATTGCAAGTATTCTTTAACTTGTATCGATTTCATATCATGGAATGTATACGGCCTTGGCCATGTGTGTTGAATATGAATTACCATTACCTCAAAAACTAGAAGGGGTTAAAAAACATGAATTAATAAAATGATCATCAGAAAATCATATCCATGCTAAGACAATATAGTTCCTTGTCCACTACTCTGTTTTGACTTTGGTTGATTGTTTGAGAAATTGACGTCTGCAAATATTTTAATTTGGTGTAGTGTTTGGATGCCTTTCACTACACTTATAGGTTTTGTAAATTTTGGAGGAAATATATTTCGTTCCATTTCCGGTGCATGCCAACATCCGAAAAAGTCTTCAGTTTCATTCGGGGGTGGAAGAAACCCGACCAATACTCAAAATTTATATGTTCATAGTCACCTTAATCACTATAGTCATATTATAATATAGTCATATTATTATAATTCATAGTCACTGTAGATCTGTAGAAGTATATTCACATTTGCATTTGTTATATATTACACTACAACAATTGTTAGCATCTATTTACTTCAGTTTAGGATCTTGTTACTTAGCTTACTCTGTTCATATTTTAATGTACTCACTATTTATAATTTTAATAAGCTTATTCACGTCGTTTATAATTTTTTGTCTAAATATTATGTAACTTCCACAATTCTCTATCTTTTTGTATCTTGTCCGTTCTAGCCCTGAAGGAGACCTGCAAAGTCGGGTCGAAACGTTGGCTTATAACAAAATAGTTTTACCACTATTTAGCCTATTTATGACCGCCACCCCGCACCATCTCCTTCCTTTATTCATAGTCACTAATCGAGTTTTTTTTTATTAATTTTTTTTTTGCTCCTGACAATCAATAAACAAATAATCGTAACATGTTTCATATCCTTGTGAGACAAAAAGACTCACTGCTTCTAATTAGAATTAAGTCATCTCCTGTCAAAGGTATTTCTAAAATGCTGTTATATGATCGTGGGTGGAATTTGTTTGTTTCTGATTTTAACTGGTTGTATATTTTATAATTTATTTGTTTAACGTGCATTTTATTGAAGTTAAAAAAAAAATGTTTACCAGAATGAATCACTAGGTCATTGCTTGGTCAAGAAACGTATATTGTTACGAAGCTTTTTCTCTTTGGAGGCAAGGAAAATAGGGAAAAAAAGTATAAGAAAAGGAAAAGAATTATTTTTTTTTTCTCGAGGACGGAAACACTAATCCCGGGAGGGTGCCTGGAAACAGGTCGGCAAAATCCAGTGAAGGAAATCTGTTTATCCGCGGGTGGAGGGGGTAGTAGGAGCGGTGGTGGGAGGTAAAGCGGGGGGCCAGTCAGTCCTCGACCCAGGGGGGGCGCGCGCCTCGTCTCCTTCCTCAGTGCCAGTATGCTGCCAGCCCTCATCATATCTGCCGTGCTCCTCGGCTCAGGTCGGTATCTAGGAGTATCTATGTGCGTCAGTATCTAGGCCGGGATATGAGTCGCTATTTCACTGCTCTCGGCCCTGTCAGCCTACCCTTGCATAATTATTGTTTATTGATAACGTATCGGTTTTACATTGGCGGGTTTTATAATTCAAAAAATAAGGGTGCTCATAAGAGATTATTTTATAAGATGATATGTCAAGCCGTCTTGAGCTTATTTCTAGTAACGTTGTTTGATTGTGAAAGAAAATAGTTTGAAAAAATAAATTAATTTATTTATATACGAAAAATATCTTTAAAAAATCAAACTTATCTTCAATTATTAAATATAAATTTCATTAAATGTACTGCTTTTTAAAAAAATAATTAATGTTGTACTTTTAGTTCAGAAATTTTCACAAGTCGTTCAAAAAATGCACACAGTAGAGATTTTCTTTAAAAAAGTAAAATGATTATGATTATGAGAAAAAATTATTTAAATTCATAAAACGTTGAATTTTGTACTGAAATTTCAAAATTTAATTTGTATTTTCATATAGTTAATTTTTTTTTTTTTTACACTACATTATTTAGTTAATTTGGGTTGTGTATATATTAGAATTTTGAAGTATTTCAATTTTTTAATATGTTTCATTTTTCCATTATTTTTTTTTCAATGATTAAACTTACTTTACTTAATATATATATATATATTCCAATTCTGATTCTAAAATTATTTAGGATCTAGAGGAATTAATTAAAGATTGAGAAAAGATAGTGCAATTTACTATATTTATTTGTTGTGATTTATTACATTCCTTACAGTTTTTAAAATATGAAAATATAGGACAAAGTTTTAAAAATGTTTATGTCCATAACAAATTAGAAATACTTGAGCACAGTTACAAAGAATTATTTATTATTATACTTATTTTTTAAATGTATATTTATATTTCTTAGTACTATTTATTAATATTATTTATGGAATATCTAAGAGAATATCTTTTGAATTACAAATAAGATATTTTACCGAATGTGAAATTATGAAAATTGGCTTTCCTCAACTCTTAACTCTTTTGGAATCTCCCGAAAATCACTTATAGTAATAGAGAGTGGGCATATTAAGTTATAATCTTGATTGTTAACGAACCTTAGTGGGATAGACCGAAACCTAGATGGAAGGATTGAGGTAGTTCTGACCTTTTTCTTGACGGATTTAGTGGAGATATGTATTTAAGCTGTGATTATTCAAGAAATCGGCTTCTAACCTCCGGTTTTAAAGACCATCTTTATTATTGATGTGATTTAGGATGAAATAATAATCAAATACACACACACATACACACAATTTGCATTATCAAATAAGTATTTATAATCACTAAACATTTGAAGGTGTTCATTCAATTATGATTAATTGAAGGAAACAGTAATTTAAAAAAATAATAACTTTACAAATTTATTGAATTCCTGAACGAATATGAATCAATAATTGAATTACAAAAAATGATTAAATTATTAAATTTCATCGTGTATTTATATTTTTATTAGCTTTTTATCTCTTATTTTGTATTTTTCTATTACTGTTTTGGGGTGATAATATGGAAAAAATATCAAGTATGATCTCTTTTACGTATAATGTTTGAGATTTTGTATAACTTATTAACATCAAGGTAAAAGTTTTTCGAACATGTATAAAGTTTCAGAAACTAGAGATTATACCTCAAATATGCAACTCTGAATTAAGGACTCAAAATTGTTGAAATTAAACTATAAATTTCAAAAATATAAAATGACTGATATAAAAAAAAAAAAAAAAAATGGATTTGCGCATAGGCAGATCAGGCACTTGCTGCAAAATTTCTTCAGAGAATTTTTAAATTTTTATATTCAAGCGAATTTGTAACAATATAAACAGCTCATTTAAGATTATAAAAAATAAATAAATAAAAATAATTTCCAAAAGTATAAAGCAACTATATTTTTTTTGAGATAGGAGCTGCAAGAAGGGGAAGGGGTTTGTATTATTTACAATGGCTTTGGTCAGCAGTGCAATAAAATCGCTCCTCAAGTCAAGTCGATTCCGAAGTTTTGTTATATGTTTAACGATCGCCTAATTAATCTAAATTTTCACAAGACTTTTGAACTACCTACTGTAACAGACTTTATAACACGCAGGCACGTCAATTTTTTTGATAGCCTACAATACGCGACTAACCCACTTTTTAAGATACTGACTCCAACGAGACGAACACAAAGTTGGCAAACGCTTACAAAAAAGCCTCAGACTTGACTAGACTGGGGACTACTAACTGACTGGACTGATACAAGACAACTAGTGAGCCCCATCACTAGACTAAAGACTCAGCAATTAACAATTTTTAAAACCTCTTAAATCCTAATAGCTCCTTTAAAATGCATAGGGCCAATGCAGTACAAGGGACTCCATTTCATAGAGAAATATATGAAAATCCCAACCACCGATCTTTAGGGACAAGAAAAAAAAAAATCTAAATCAATTATTGCCACTCCACAAAAACATTGGTAATCTTATAAAGTAAATATTTTTTCCGACGTTTAAAGATGGCTTAGCGATGGTGAAATAAGGGATAATTAAATAGCTTAGCGATAAGTTATCGCTAATTAAAATGTTAAAATAATAAAAAATCTTTCCCATAAAATAAATGAGGTTATTCTAAAATTTGGATTGAAAATATGAACAATTTATTGACAATTCCTTAAACGTTGCTTCGTTTTTTACTGTGAAATCACGCTGTGATATTTTTCCCGTTGTATCCGCATTTTATGTTCGATGTATTAAGAAAAATTTCTCTTAAATTTGTCTGTGAATAAAAATGTTTTTTCTTTTATATATATTTGTGCCGAATTTACTCCAAAATATTTTTTATTTCAACTCTTAAAAGGGACCTTTTAATTGTACTTTTCATGACGAATTGGTATCAAGCTATGAACTCAACATAAATTTGGATGATAATATGGATATTATGGATAATATCAATAATATAAAATATATAATGTTCACCGTTCCAGTAGTTTGGAAATAACCTCAAAACCAAGTGGATGGCTGTTACTTTCGCATAATATTTTTTTTATGATCCAACTACCAGTGTCCTACGATATCTCAATACCCGTTCCTTCGACGCTTTAAAAGTCACACATTCGATTCTTATTCGTAAATCTAAAGAATCTCTTGAAGGGAGTAAGGCAATAAGTAAGACAATGGTCTATGATGACATTTGTCGGATCTTAAATTAGAAAGCACATTCCAAGTTTAAAGTAACCTAGTTTAAATAACTGTCATTAATAAACGAGATTTGAATACATTTTAAAATATTTTCTACTGTCATGATTTTAGGAACAATAAATCAGAGTGCTAATAATAACTAGTGTTACCCAAAATCGGTCTTGGTCTTGCACTTGGAAGACTAAGACTGCCTCACTGTTTCAAGACCAAGACTAAGACTGGTAAACAAAAATCGATTTTTTGAATAAAAATTAAGGCAAAATGGTTACTAATGTTTGATAATTTTAGATACTATATGTAAAGAATTGGTATAACCAATATACTTTTGCATTTAACTGTTCTAATATTTCATTCCAGCTTAGTTAGGTTTCTCTTATCTAAAAATAAATACAGTAATATCTCTATGTTATTAAGCTAAAAGGTATCTGCAAGACCGTTGTGAGACTCTTGCGCTAGACTAGGACTTAGACCAACACTGAGTTTGTAAGACCAAGACTCGTCTCGGTCTCGCATTTGGGCAACACTAATAATAACACTTTTTATTATTATTGGACGCGACATGTCACTATAACTTCATTTTCTCCATTACATTTTGGATTTCTCTTCCGAGACGTTCTTAGTACTATCAGGCGAGTATGGAGAAATATTTCAGCACGAGAGTGGAAAAATCAAATGAAGGTCAAACGCTTTATCTGGCTATTGTTAAACTCTAATTCTAGAAACTCTTGGTGGTCTTATAAAACTATGACAAATAAATATTCAGAATATTAATTAAAAGTGCGTAAAGATAAATAGAAAGAATGTTTATTGTTAATCAAATTAATATAAAGATCTTACAAATATTTAAAAAATAAATACATATTTTCATTGTTTATCCATATATATATATATATATATATATATATATATATATATATATATATTTTTTTTTTTTTTCATATACGACACAGACCGTCCTTCAGGTCTTTCATGTTTAATTATACTAATTATCATTATCTTTAATTTTATTTTTTTTCAATTTACAAATACATTACATAATAATTATAATTATACAAACGAAATTGAGAAAACATATCACTCAACAATAATACCAACTACTACTGAATTACAAGAACAAACAACAATAAATATATTACTAAGTGTTTGTACTTATAATATTCATACTTGATACACTATTTAAAATTACTTCCAAGAAATAAATAAAAAATAAGTAATATATAAAGTGATAAATTCCATATTTATACATATACATTCAATTAAAATTGTTCAGTTACATATTTACTATACTTCAAGACTAGTATTATATATTTGTAAAGTGAGGACCGATTTTTACCGTTAAGGAGCTCTATCATTTCCTCACGTGAGAAAGTGATTTTTGAAAGTGTTGAAATTCTTATATCTCTTAGGATCGGACAAATGGCAAGGAAATGGTAGGTGTCTCAGGTATTCATATTACATGGAAAGCACGTGTAAATTCTTTCGCTTCTTCATCGTTGACAGTTCAAATCTAAAAGTCCCTCTCTTGCTAAGAAAATTATCTTTAAAAAACCTGGGCTTGCATCATTTGTTACATAATGATTATATATATTATGATCTAGCTGGGCATAACCAGGATGAAATTCTGCTCTTCTTGCTCTTTGCAAATCAACCTTATTGTATTTTTTATTTATTTTATTACTCAGCTCTTAATGACCTGTCTTTAAGTTTATTAATTCTTTGTACCAGTATATTTTAAATCAACATGGTTCTTATGTTTATTTTAATAAAGCCTATGGGTTGTTTCCGAAAACATTGTTTAGATATGAGGTATTTATCATTTTAAAACTATTCAGCCTTCCTTTTCAATGATTCCTGATTTCGGAATTTTGATACCAGAGCTAGATTTAGAATATTCAAATACAAAAGATACAGCCAAAATTAACCCAGTGAAAGAAAAAAAACTTATGAGATGTTTAAAAGTGTTAGTGGTGTGCGTTTTGACTACAGTCTGGACTTGTTGGACTTCGTATTGCCAAGTTAGCAAGGAAGATATGTGGTATTTATGAGTCAAGAAGTTTGTGGTTCCCTCTGCATGTCCAATGGTTACAATGATCGTTAAGTATCTAGGCTTCCGAACTACTAAAAATATTGACTTTTAGCAGATGTCTATATCTGAATTTTACGTTAAAATGAAACATTAGCTTTTCCATGGAATGACTATTTATCATATTATATTCCTAGTCAACCTTGGACTAGGACTAAACTGATTATAGAACAATGCAGAGCCGTTTAGGTATGGCGTACGTTTAGTCAATAACTATGTTTTACATCAAGCAATATAACAGATAATTTAGTAAATTAAAACTAGTTAGCTAATAGGTTATTCTAATAGCACTGACAGACTCTATGGAATCGCTCATAGGGATCACTAAATTCAATTAGTATAATGGACCGAGAAGACAAAGTGTGGATCAAAGAGCTTTCTGTATTCTCGGGCAGCTGAAGTGCGGATATGAGGCTGTATCAGTTGCTTGTGATGATATATTATCAATTCATTGAAGCATTGTTACCCTTTGAGGCGCTGAAAAATCCATTAGTAAAGGTATTATAAATGTATGGGGTGGTCAAAAGCATCAAAGGATACTGCAGAATGACATTAAAGGATTTCCATAAATAAAAAAGCGTATATAACTTAAACGATCACTGATAGAACATTTATCGACGATAATTGTACAATTTGATTTATTCAAGACCAGTAGCAAATTCAGGTTTTAATTTTTTTTGCAAAAAAAAGAGATTTAAAATTTTTTTTTTGTTACGGTAATTACTCTGGAAGAAAAATAATTAATTATGTAAAACGATGTTTTAAGTGTTACTAGAAGACATTTAAAAAAAAGAAAGAAAAAACAGAAATACTTTTATAAATAAATAATTGATATTTTTCTTGACATTTGCTAACATTTAGTTGCTTTATTTGCACTAAAATTTAAAAAAGAGAGTAGAGAGTTGTGATTATTTAATTATTTAACACAGATCAATTAATTAATTAATCAAATAACAGAAAAATCTTCTTTTTTGGTGGGAGGAATGGAAACCTTTTGTAAAATGAGACACTGACTAGTTAAAAAATCTCTAATGTATGAGAGTAAAATGCTTCTTTCAGATAACTAAATTATTCAGAAATAGAAAAAAAAGGACATTGGAGGAATGACCTAAATAAATAGATTTTAATAACTTTTAGATATTAGTTTCTTTTCTTCATTAACTTTTTAAATGTTCTTGTTTGCTTTTTTATTTTAATCGTTACTTTATCGTTCACTTAATGAAATACCAAATTTCTGTGTGTTTTGCATTACACGAATGAGAATGAGAACTTTTTTTTAAATAATTATTCTGTAGATATTTTTTATCAGAAATTTCACTACGGAAGTATTATCTTTGCAGATAATAAATAACGATGTGTAAAATTTTCACATTGATACCGAATATTTTGATCGGAAAAAAAATAAAGCTTCTGATATCTTCGGCATATTTGAAGATCTATGGGAAACACAATTATCTAACTTAACTAACAGCGACATGATTGTTGAACCAAACTATTTATTTTATTTCTATTGATACCGACAGTAGGTTGGAAATGCCCAAAATAAGAAATGAATATAACCATTTATAGTGAACCAAGCATAGTGAAATAACCACTTATATATTTGTTTGTCCCATAGTTTGTGAAATAACTAAACGCACCATAAGGCACGTAGAGGATTGTCTGGGATCTCCGTATTTCACGAGCATTAGGTCGCCGTCTACTTGCGTTACATGCTGAATTATATGTGACGAATTCTTTCGAAATTAATTTGAGTTTTCTTTCGGGAGTATCTTCGATAAGCAATTGTAATTTTTGTTGAAAACAAGGGTACTCTTACATGACAGGTTAAAAAAATCACATTTTATTACTCAATTTGAAACAAATCTCGAGTTTCTTTCCCTTATAAACGCTATCTTAATTAACATGGACGGACTTAAAGCTTAAATAACGAGTTAAAAGTTTTTTTTTTCTAAATGTTGGTATGTATCTGTAGTCGAGTTGGAGGGTTGACATAAAGGAATGTGGAGTTATTTATTAATTTTTGGTTTTCTTTTTTGTCTTCACTTTCCTTTATGTCTATTATTTCATATTATATCCTTTTTCCTTTTCTTTCAATCTCTCCTGTTGATCTGTAGAAGTATATTCACATTTGTATAAATTATATAATTTGAAGCAAATCTCGAGTTTTCCCCCTAATAAACGCTATCTTGATTAACATGGACTTAAAGCTTAAATAACGAGTAAGTTTTTTTTTCTAAATGTTGGTATGTATCTGTAGTCGAGTTGGAGGGTGTTAAAAAAGAATAACAATCAACGATTTCATGAAAAATATAAATAGAGCGTGGTTTAGCCACTTAAAAGTTTCTTTAACTGGATTTAAAACAGAAAAAGTTTACTGAAGTCAATGTTGTGTTTTTTACTGAGAAGCAATCGTTAATTACTTAAATTAAATAAGTATTTATTTATTTACCGCTTCCTGTTCATCAAAAAACGTGACTTAAAAACAAACACAAAACTTTTCTGCGGAAATTCGGACAGTTGTTTGTATAAACTTTTAAGGTTTACGTTCACTCCTTTAAATATTTTCCTTTACTTACAATACCCTCAATACATCTTTGGTCTCTGGCCATAACTAGCTTAGTCGGAAAACGGTCCTCACGTGTTTTGTAAATTGAGATCATCTTCAAAGCCTCCTAAACACCGTGAAGAAGTTAGTAAATTCACAGTTCTCGTCTAGACCTATGCAATTTTTAGTACAGTGAGTTACCAACTTCGTTACAGTGTTAAGAACGCTTGAAAGATGTTCTCAATTTACAGAACTTGTGAGGATTATAGATATCACTGTTCTCTATCGCAGTATGTGACGTAACTCTATCTCCTTGAATTTTCAATTTCTCTTTAAAGTTAATTAACTTTGGGAGTAAGAATTGTAAAAATTGGGGGCTTTTTACGTTTTTATTTTGGTAACATGATCTTCACTTCCATTCAACACCATTAGTGTGGAAAGAAAGAAAGGTAAACCTTCGATCGGTTTACTGAGACCTTGGTTTTAAGAGCGTTTAAACGTTTCACAAACTAAAATGATAATAAAAGGCTTAGCAAACTCGAAGGTTCAATGCCGACACCACCATTCGCTGTCTACGCAACTCCCTCTATCGGTTCGTGTCCAAACCCAGTCCCTTCAGATCGGCCTTAACGCAATCTTCCCACCTTAGCTTTGGTCTATCCCTCGGATACTTGCCATTAAGCACAGCGCATATTAATATTTTAGGTATTCTTTCGTTACTAAGTCCAGCGAATTTACTTGTCAATTGTATTCGCATCAACTTAATCATCTCAATTATCTTAACCGGATACAGTTCGCGCAGTTCAGCGTTGTGTAACCGCCTAAATTCTCCGGTTAAATCATCCTTTTTCGGTCCGAATATGTGCTACCATTTATTTTCAAAAACCTTAACACGTTGCTCATCCCTTAATGTTTCAAAAACTATGGTAAACAAATATTTAAATGTTTTTATTTTCCTGTGCTAGTGTTTTCATTTCTTGTTCTTGATGTTTTTCATCTCCTGTGTGTAAGAGGAATAAAACAAAAAAGTTAGGTTCAGTGTCGCTGGATATTAGATAAGTTAGATAATTGGTTTTCCCATAGTTTGTGAAACGTCTAAACGCACCTTAAGGCTTTGTAAAGGCTGACTTTCATTCCTGTGAGAGGAATTAATTATTTTTTGTGAATAATTTGATAAGTTTTCCATAGTTAAATAATTTAAATAAATAAAATTTTAAACGATTATTGGGATAAACAACTTGTTAAGGGAGCTTGTTCATAAGGTTGACCAACGTTATCGTTATATTATTATCAATGTAATATAAGCTAGGAGGTGCCCTAATAGAACTGCGTATATATAATATCGTTAAGAGAGTGGAACCCAGCGGGGCGAAGCGATTGGCAGAGTACTTGTCTTCCTTCATTTGTCAACTCAACGCGATCAATATTTGTTAGCCTTCTGTCGTCGGGAGTAACTTGGAAAGGATTTTAAACATTTTATTTATTTGTGGGGTTTGTATTAGAAAGATTCTTGGGATTAGGGCAAAAATGAAAATTTATCATTTTGACAATTTTATTTTTTAATTAATTATCAGCAAATTTATTTTATTATAAGTTATATTTTTTATGTTCAATAACTGATATGTATTATTTTGACACACACACACACACATACACACACACACACATATATATATATATATATAATACTTGTTTCACTACTTACATGTTTTTTTCAATTTTATCGAATATTTTCATGTATTATCACACAGTCCATTATTCTAAAATATTTTACTTATAATCTCATACATCATCATTATATACAGTACTTATATATTTTTTTATTTATCTTACAAAGCGTAATTTTTATTCTATTTATATTTATTTATAAGTATATAGTGTACTATTTTTGCTTTTACACATTTGTATGCGTTTATTTATTCTTAAAGGTTTATATTTGTTTAGGCAACTTCCTATTTTAATCATGGTAAAGGGAAATAACTCTAATCAGTTGAACTTAGGCAACATTCGACATTATTTCGGCGCTGTATTTTTATTAAATTTAGTAGGTTATATGGTTTGTGAAAAGTAACTCACCGTTTTATGCTGGCATATACAAATCTTACCGTGGCCTTTGAGGTATAAAGGGCGCCTCCTCTAGTCTTAGGTGTTCTGGTCATCTCCAATCAAGGGGTTGGCCTAAAGTGGGCTGAGAGAGACTCGTAGCTTAAGCGGCTTAATTCTTATCAGATCTTCTGTTTTCACAACCCACCGTAAGGCGGCGTTCGGGTACAAAATTACATTCACAAAACCATATTCCTTTCTTTTTATCGCGATGTTATCTGGTGTTTCTTAGTCCTGACGAAGGACGAAACTTTGGCACAAAGAAAACAAACAATTTGTAAACTCCACTGAGTGCAGCCTCAACCAACTTCTCCTATCAATAAATATGTTTATGTCATCCTCTATTTATTTTCTCTACACCCACACTAAACAATAGCCTAAATTAGTATTAAAAAAAGGATCTGCCTTGTATAAAATCTGGTTATTCATTCATTTTGTAAAAACTGTTTGGCGTATGGTGAATACAAAATCCAAGTTATCGAGGTTGAAAGAAGGTTCGCTGCAGAGCTAGAAAAATGATTGAAATTTCGGACAGATAACAAATATTTCTTTTTTAAAGCGAATTTAAATTTAAATGGTTTTATTCAATCTTTTTTAATTTTTTTTATTCATTGATATTTAAAACTGTATTATAAAAAAAAAATACAACTAGTAAATGTGCACTGAGGAATTTATATTCAATCTTAAACAGCTTAAAATGTTCTAACATTTTTGAAGTATCGAGGTTCCAAAATAGACAATGTTTTGAAATTCATTAAAAAAATTCATATTTTTTTATTTATAGCTAATTTTTTTTGTTCTTCTGGGTAACGTAGTTCGATCATGTTTAAATTAAATTTTAAAGTACACAAAATTTACTACATCTTTTTTCTAAATTTTACAACTTAACTAATCGTTAAAAAATAAATTGATATTAGAAAAAAATATACATACTTTTTTCTAGTCATTTTAATGAAATGAATAATAAAAAATGAGTTTTTTTTTTTTTTCTAATTTTCAATTAATTTTATTTTGAGTTGATTTTTAAGTATCAATGTATCACCAAAATTGACTAATGTTAGAACTCAGATGAACCATTATCCCGTGGTCTTGGAGAATGGAGTGCGCAAGGTGATGTTCTGGTTGAAAGAGTAGAGAGGAAGAGTTAGTGTTACATTTATGGCACGTTAACCTACTTCCTTTCTCTTGCCTCTGATGAGAGCAAAAGTGGCTTTGAACGCAAGTGCTGCGTCAAGGCGAACTGGAGAAAGTCATCTAGGCAGCCTCATTGCCTCATAGTCTTTTTTTAACTGTGTAAATAAAATCCTAATATTAATATAACCAAAACCTTACTGTAGGTAACTTTTTTTTTGATAGTTTATTGAATGATAATACAATCTGCCTCATTGAAGGTAGGTCAACAAGTAGAAAGGAGACAACGTATTCTGGAAAATTATTTGGAATTTCAATCATAATAATGTTTCGATCTCTCGAACACATGAAAATCCCTAACCAGTTAACAGACATTTTCAGGAATGAAAAACATGAGATCTCATAAATTCACATCAGTTATAATTCATTCTCACTGACGTTACAACATCATTTAGATAAATTACAGGACTGGTGCAAATTATGGAAAATTCGACTAAACCACGATTAATCGAAACACATTAAATTTACAATTCGAAGAAATACCTGCCCTCCAATTTATATCAAAAACAACCTAATTCCTCAGACGGACACCGTACAATACCTTGGTCTTATCTTTGACAGAAGGATGGCATGGAGCCCGCATGTCAAAATGAAACGAATGAAATCTTCAAAACGAGAACTGAGACAGAAACTTAGTACATACCTATATTTACTTAAACCAATATGGACTTACTCCTCACGCTAAAAAGACCCACTTACACAAACTTCGAACTTTCCAATCAGAAATATCACGACTCATTGATAAAGCACCTCGGTACATGACAAACGAAAACTTATATATCGAATTCCTCCTGCCTACAGTTGACCAACACTCTTTACAAACGATTTCACAATAATTTACACTGACATACTAGAGATATGGCTTTAGCTGACATGCCCATCAAAACGAGGAGGAGACTAAAAAGGCGCTGGATGAGAGACGTCCTTCCTTAAAAAACCGTGATAATTGTTTCAAGCCAGGGAAAAGGTATTGTTGAATGTTATCCTTCCCCATAACAGTCGTTGACAGGTTCAGACTGATATTGAAAGTTAAAAAAAATAAGTTATAATACATCTCAGATAAGTAACGGAAGAAATGACTTTGTTTTTGTTTTCTTAGCATGTAGTGTCTTGGTAGTCTACTATTGGAAAGATTTTCTTCTTTTTATGTGGTTTTAAATAAAATATATATTTTTTGTGGTAAATCAGATGATACTTTCTCGATCCCATTCCAACTCTCAGATTTTTAAAAAGAAATATGATTAAGAAGGCGTTGAAAACTCTTTTCTACCAACTGATGAGGACCAGAGAACGGAAGATAGCATTGATTGGACCATGGCACTGCCCCCGGACGGTGAAAGATCTGCATGAGAATAGCGCCATACCTCCTCCCTCATTTACATCATGAATATTTATAAGTTCTCTTCTTGGCTTTCTATTTTCTTCCATTTTGTCCATTCCTTTAACGCCTTAGCTCCTTTCTCCCATGTCGCGACTACAGCACTAAATTTCATATAGAATGACGGTTCTTGGTCTCAGTACATCCGGAAGTGTTAATGGATATTATTACAAGATCACCGTATAAGATCAGTCCCCTCTGATGAATCTACGGTATGGGGGAAGGCTCCCTCCTTCTCCAAAAAAAAAAAAAGGAAAAATAATGTTTTATTTCATCAGTTTATATTTGTTTCAGTGAGTGATTTTAGCTAAATAATTAAGAAATAACTATAAGCGATCTTTTTTTTAATGTATTACGCGTATAGCTACCAAATGTAAGCACTTGTCAAGAATAAAATATTTGTTCTTCAGAGCCTTAATGTTCATTTTATAAACTTCTTCTAGAGTGATTAACGTTGTTAAAAAAAAAAAAAAAATAAAGCCTCCCAAAATGAAATCCGCTTCTGCCCGCTCCCTACGTTAGTTTCCTTGGAAATAAACGCGTAGGTGAATTATCGAAAAGATAATGATTTCTCTTAGAAAAATCAAAAATCAAAAATAATGTAGGTGATAACCCTGAGAAGAAGCTACATACCCAACATTAATGGTCAGGATATGATAATATTTCTGTAATGCTAAAACTAATTTTGTAACTCATTGTTTCCAATTGAAATAATTTTTATATGCATTTGTCCTTACAAATATAATAAAAAATGCAAATTTGTTTATTACTTTTCTTTTCGTAACAATCGTTTTCTTAGAATTACTTTTGGAAACTTGTTTACTCCATTTCGTCTGAGAATGTATTACCAATAATCTTATATAAAATTATTCAATGACATTATTAAGATGAATGATACAAAGTCGGATACAAGGTTTTTATTTGGTATGATACTTTGGAGAATAAAATAAGATTTTTTTTATTTCTCAAAATTTTAGATTTTAAAAAATGTAATTGTTTCAATAAAGTACATTGTTTCAATCAATTTTTTTATAATTTACAAAGCTCTGTATTTATTTAATTAACAAAGCCTATATAATTTAATTATTAATAATGTTATATAAATCGAAAACCAAAAATAGATGTTATAATATTTGGAATATACTCTAATTTACATGGCTTATAATTTTCGCTATAAGTCATTCTGTCATAATAATATCAATTAATAAATATGTTTGACAATTGTGACAACAGATTTTGATTATATTTCTCCTTTTTACGTATTTTTTAAATATTATAAATGCTAATTTAATTCAATTGTATATTTTAATTATATCAATCGAGAAAATAATAAAGAAATAAAAAATAAAATGGAAAATTAAATATGACATTTCAAATAACAATCTTACGTTCATTTTTAATAACCTAAACAACTAGTATTTTTGTATATTATTTATTTAGATTTCAAGTGAAACTTCTAAGACAAATAGCATGGAACGATTTTGTTAATAAAAACAGCGAAATTCTATGATTATGAATATATATTAAAAAAAACCGCACTTCTTTCCCAATAGTTTTACAAATATTGATAGTTGATGATTTAACTATTGAAAAATGATTTATATTTAAAATGTTCATTATTATTTATTATAATTATAAATGATTTGCATTATTATACTTTAATCAGTATTATTATGTCAGATAATTATATTTACACTTCTTGCTATAAGAAGATGAGATATTTGTTATTTCTCAATGTATTATGGTACATGAAGTTCATTATCATTATATGATATTATACAACAATATGGGTTGTGCTATTTTTTTGCGATACAACCTGTAGATTTTAAGGGCTTATTAACTTAATTCGAAGAAAATTGGGCCATGCTCGTCATTTGATAAGATTTTCCTGGGTCTGTTCACCGTTTAATAAGCTTTTGCGAAAGTGGATTAATTCTTTAAGGGGACCTCGTAATAGATAGAAGGTAAGGGAAAACAGGATTCTTAGAAAATTCAATTTATTTTTTTTAGATATTGCCATTAAAAATGATCTACTTAAAGAAGCCGAGTAACTTCCCTTGAAGAATTATTCAAAAGTTTTGCATATCAACTATTAAACACTGTGCTAAATACCTTTAGCGTGGAACTCACTTCGATTACAACGTGTTATGATGTCATATCCCAGTTATAATATATACCCAGAGTATTTATCTCATATCAACTAACGGTTAATATTACATATATAATGTAATTTACTAATACTATGGAATGTTCTAATTAATTCTAATGGAATGTTGTTGATATATTGCTATATTTTTTTTTTTGGTTTATTTTTTTTATTCACACCTGTCATAATGGTAATGACAACCAGTGAATGTGAGGTTGATTGGAAAAAATAATGTCATGAAAGACATTACGAGTATCAGTGCCTAGCGGCACCTCACTCGGCGTGATATCTACGTTAGGCGAGGAGGTCCCTCATTTACATATATAGTGATTTATTGCCAAAATATATTTTATTTAAAATAAAAATTAAATTTTATCGATCGTTGTTATTTAAACTGTTATGATTATTTGTCATCTATAAATCAATAAATTTCCTCTTTACAAAGAAAAAAAAAACCAAGGTGTGTGCTTTAGACCACACAAAATAAGTGAAAACATCAACAAGACGAGATTAATAGTATGAAATATAAATAATAAATAATAGCGCATTGCAAAGAAGATGGAATGTTGAACATTTCTCTCGCTTACAGTATAGAGATCCGCTTTTTAGAATCTGAAATAGTTTAATCCATATGTTCAACTAACCTTATCATTTGCTTTTGAACACTATTTTTTCCTTTTCGCCTCCCTAACACGGCGTCGCGTAAAATACACTTTTGAATTATGAAATATTAGAGTGGATGAAATGCTGAACAATTTCCTCGCTTATAGTATGCAGGTCCGATTTATAGTTTTTGAGATATTTTAATCCATATGTAAACATATTTTAATTAGTCGACTCTGAACGAAATCTGACAGATCAACCTAATTAACTCTCCACAAAAAAGTGCAAAACGCGCCCAAAGAAATTTTCACTTCAAAAATCTTTCTTCTTGTTTTATTTTGATATATCAGGGTATTAATATAGCAATACAATCATTATAATAGTTGTACTATTATTTTTGGGAACGGGTTTAATTTTATCCTTCCATCAATTCCTTAATATATTTATTAAATACTTCCATAGCCAGTTATTCACTATAAATTAATTTTTTAACATTTTTTTACAAGTCTAATAACCCTCGCTTTAGACTGAATGTTTTCACCCTGTTCTTTTCCTTGTATTATTGACCGTAACTCAAGCCGTTGGTTATGTTGTGTGTTAGAAATGTTTCATTTTCAATATAACATCTTCATTTAATAAATATATAAATACACACACATATACATTGTATATTTCTATGTTACTTTCAAACTAATAATTTATCTAATCCAACGACTAATAATCAATGCATTTTAAGCCTGTGTTTCTCATTAAGATTTTCATACCTACTCCTATTATAGTTCATTCTACTTTCTTCATTTCATATTCACACTAACATGCAGTTTCCCCAATTAAAGGTGGTAAACAATATCATAAAAGATGTATACCTAGTTCATCTCAAAGTAAAAATAAAAAATAATAATTAAAATAAAATATCATTATATAAATAGGTGAAGATTTGAACAGTTCAGTATTTAATACCAGTACCTTTCTCTCCATTGTTTCTCCATTTTTTTTTTTTTGTTTAGTTGCAATTGTAGAGCTTCAGTGTCACCAGTAAAAATGAAATTGGAAACAGTGTATATAAAATAAAATGTATACGTTTGTTTGATTGAAACCTCTAATCTCTGAATGTTATTCACCGATTGCTTTGAAATTTTAGTACAAAAACTTATAAAGAAACTTGGGAGTTACTAGAAAAATGATGCTCTGTCGATGAATCAAATTCCATTAACGTATATATGTCCTGACGTATTTTCTTTGATCGCCTATTTGTGATGAATCGCAAATTTGATTTGGACCAAAGAAGAGAGAAGTTATAAATGTATGAAAAAACATGTCATCTAGGTATCAATTTAATCAAATTCTATGAAATAATTTCAAGAAATATTTTCGCTGACTGATGTGCAAACTTATTTTCTTCTTATACCTTTTTTTCTGTAATGGCTAATTCGGTTTGGGCCCAAATTTAAGTTAAATTAAACAAAAAATATTAATTGGTCAATCATCAGTTTAATTAAGCAAGCTGTGAAATGTTGTTGGAAGTGAAATCATGGAAATGGAGGTTATATAGTTTTTAATCTTAATAATATTTATTAGGTGTTTCTAAATTGAACATGTTTCTGTAATTTTGATATTGAATCAAAGTGGCTTTTTTTTTTTTATTGCATAATAATAGAAGGGCAATAACTATTAAGGCTAAAAGTGTCCACTCATACAAATAATAAAAAATAACTTTAGATATTAAAAGAAGAATAAATAATAATAATAGCAAACAAGGAAGAAAAATAATTAAAATTGTCCTTCACATATGAAGGCAAAGCAAGACTCCAGGAGATCCCAGTGCCTCTTATCCAGCCGCATCACTGGTATTGGTAGCCACTGGAGACCGAAAGAGGGCACTAGAGCCTCAGACGCTCAGGACTTGAATGGAGAAGCTAGTTGAATGGAAAGCAATTGCCAGAACTCCTGTAGGATTTTTACAGATCTTTGGGCCACTGCCGTTTTAGTCTTTGGGGCGGATGGTATGGATGTTCGGAGCTTGGTATGATTGAGCTATAAGATTAGGATGATGAATAAGATTCCGGTGAAAGTTAGTGAATTTGGATAGTATGATGTCAAGGACGTATTGGAAGTTAAGGTCATGGTGTAGGTTATCGTTTGTGACAAAATCCAAGTGACAGGTACAAAACTTCCTGAAATTTTATTCGATCAAATTTCCAAGAGATTTTGATTGGTATTTTGGATTTTATCAAATTCCGCTCAGATCTTTCACTTAGGAGTACGACTTTCCTTGACAGACCTCCGCTTCAAAAACGGCTTCTCATAATAAATTATTGTATTCCCTAACAGAAAATCATAAACATAAAAATTTAAGTTATTATATAGCCAATAGAAATGGTGGGGTATCAATACTAATTCTGAACCTATTTGGTTGACGTAAATAGCATCCAGTGCAAAAATAGAACTAAAGTAATCAATCTGGGAAAGTATTTTGGGATTGACAGTTAATAAGTGGTAGTGAAAAAATAAAAAGACGTAGAGATTCTTTCCTCGAATCCATTCGATTGACATTTAGATCAAATCACGCCTCCGCATCATTCTTTCAAATATGAAAGTGTAATTTAGATGAATCGTTTCGTAGTCTAGATTCAGTACACTCTTTATTTTTATATTCTTAATATAGATTATGGTTTTAAGTAAGAGTCCTTCGTAATTATTATCCTCCGTTTGTTATATATTAAATGTATTTAACTATGTAAGTAATCTACTTCTAAATCTGGCGGGACGTGGCTGTTATTACGTTTGATTTACTGAATATTTTTTAAATTTGTATTATATTTTGTGTAATATTTATATTTGTGTACATGTATGTGTAATGTATATGTGTACATGCTAAATAAATATTTTAGTTGTTAATAAACATTGTTACTAATTGAACTGAAAAAAAAGATCAATAATCTAGTCATTCTGGTTTATCATAATAGAATATTTTTAAACTACCTCATATATTATGCAATTGCCTGTTAAAATGAATTGGTTAAAAAATTATTTAGAATAATATAAAATAAATCACGGGATTATTATGATTTAAAATTATTATGAAAGTTATGGACTTTAAATTTTAATAGAGAAAAAAATACAACATGTTCTGATTTCTGAGAGTGACAAAACACAAAAGAAAAAAAAAAATAAGCTGTAGTGACTGGCAATACTTAATAAATATTTTTTATTTTTTATTATGATACTTACAACTGTATTAGTATGAATACATCAAGTAAATGTGTACCGAGGAATTAATAAATATTTAATATTTATTTTAATATCGTGGGGTGAATTTAACAACGTAATGAAAATTCAGACAGACAAAGTCCATTTACAACCATTTTTAAATTTATGTAATTAAAACTCTCCATTCTAATATTTTGAACAACTGCCGAGAGCTATCAACTCTGGTATTAATCCCCCGTTCTGTCCTCTGGCCCGGGAAAACCGTACATAGCCGAAAAGGCGAGGAAATGGAGAAAAAAAAAGCTGGATGTATGAACTTTTCTTGTCAAAGGAAGGAATTTTCCTCTGATTATCAATAAATTTAATAGAAAATGGTAAATTTAGTTTTGATAAATTGTACAATGATTTGAAAAGTAATTACATTATGACGAGTATTAGCAAATACTATTACAGCATTCTGAACCTTCTATGCATGTTTTCTTTTTTATTTCTTTGATATCTCGAAAATTTTACAGATAGTCATTTGAAAAGGAAATTAAATTGTTAATGAAACTTTAGAGTTGTTCAACCTCAACTTAACTCTGAAATATTATTCTTTTATAACTCCTAAATTATAGGAATTATTTAAACAATTACTCATCTTATTATAATAAATGAACAAGAAGATTTATTTTACATGTTTTCTTCTGGTAACTTTAAAGAAAATGGTTTATTTTTGTCTATCGACTTTACTATCTGTTACACCAACCAATAATCATTTTATTTATGTCATATTGGCATAATTAAGTTATATAATTAAAACAAATTAAAAACCTTGGGCGGAAGTTTTTCTCCCAAAATAAATAAGATTTTGTCATTAGTTCGTATTTGATTCGGGTGTTTTTTCTTAAATACCGCCAATTACATTTTTGTCCGTTATTGAGAACTGTTACAGGTTTGCCAAATACACATGATTTAATAAAATATTACGATTGTACTAATGAGATTATTACCTGAAACATAAACCTTTTGTTTGTGTGAGGGTGTAAAATTTAAATTAAAAGAAATGAACCTTTGCAATATAATAACATACTTTCATCACAAATGAAGGGCATAAAAATGAAGAAAGGATTTTTACACAGAAAAGGAAAATGTTTTCAAGGACAGTATATAAATGTTTACACTTGTTTGTAAAGCTGTGGAGGTGTAACTTAAGTTAAATATTTAGTATATTTGTTGTTCTCAAAGTTAACCTGTTTTATGTTTCTCTATTGTTTAAAATTAATTTTCAATAAAACATTTCTTCTTGTATGACATATGATTTCTAAATAATAACTTTTATTTTACTAAAAGTAACGGTTACTGATATGATGTGTGATCTGAGTCATATACTGTAAAAATCGCAATATAAACCCTTTTTGAATTATAAAACATTTACTTCAACTATTAAATGTAAGCACGTGTTAAGAAAAATCTATATAAGTTTTGTACATATGAGCAATGTTAAAAAAAAAAATATTAACTCCTGAATTCTGTGCTAACTGAAGAGAAATATTATCCTTTTCATTTATAGTTAAAATCAACGCACATTTAACAATGCCCTTTTATTATCATTAACTAGGTCTTTAATTTCTTATGGTTGTCATATCCTTCCTTTTAGTTAATAAGCTTTATTAAGTATGTATCTGCCCTGATAGTAAAGTCTACAGTCGCTAACGAAATATTAATATGCTTGATTTTGACATGACAAATTTGCGTTATGTAATATTCATGTTCTTTGCTCCACTTATTACTTACACACCGTGAAACGCATTGCGTTTATATAATCTCCTAAAGATATTACAATAGTAAGCAGGGTTATCATGGTGAAAGAACTCAACTTATTGTTGGTTTTTCGTCAGGCATCGTTGGATTTTTTACTCTTTTTTTAAAGAAATATTTTTATCTTGAAAGAAACTATTTTATGAGATATATTGATAAAATATTCAATGGATATAAATAGGTTTAGTTTTCTGCTAATATCATATTCGATGTAAGATTTCCAATATTCCTTATTAATAAATAATAATATTTATTTTAACATTTGCCGACGTTTCGACCCGTTCCAAGAGATTGTTGGAGTACGGATGGAGTTGACTCTACTCCAACAATCTCTTGGAACTGCCCTGATGAAGGCCTGAACTTCAGGTTGAAACGTCGACAAATGTTAAAATAAATATTATTATTTATTTTTTCCTTTTTATTTCTGACTGATCACCCCAACCATCATTTCTTATTAATAGTTTTATTTTTTAAAATATATATGAATATATATGTTAAATAATTATGTCTTTTAATTATGTACTATATTGTCATTCTAAAGGAAATTTGTCCCAGAATATAGTTATTTTCTATTTCTATATCGTTTAGGAGCTTTGTCGTGTCCTCAGGATTACATTGGGCCATTATTCATATTTTCGAGTCATGTTTTTTGTTAATTAGGACCGATAACTAAAGAAATATTTTATTTTTATTTTTATTATTTTAATGGAATTTACAACTGTATTACATAGAGAATACAATAAGTAAATGAGAAATTTGTAACATGGCATGTACAACATGAAGAGAAACTACCCATTGGTAGAACTCAAAAAGAAATATTTATTTTAAGTAATTAACAACTCTATCAATATAAACTAGACCATATTTAATTTAAAAAACAATTACATTTGTCATTGATAAAATAGTTTAAAGGGGACTTTTTAGCGGCTAAACTTAGCTAATTTTTAAACTTAGCGTAGTACTGTGAACACGCGTTAGCCCATTCGGTCACTCCGCCCCCTAAAAAATCTCTGAAACTATTAATTTTAATATTTTTTTCTGAAAACAATGGTACTTTCACGTGAAAGGATAAATTATCACATAATTTTTTTTCCAAATAAATCCGAACTTAATTAATATGAACTTAAAGCTTAGTAAACGAGGAAGTTTTTCTAAACGTGGGGTATCTGCAGTATAGTTGGAGGATGATAAAAACAAATAATTGCGAATAATTTATGATTTTGTAAAAACAGTATTTAGCTTTGTTTAGTCGCCCTAAAGTCCTCTTTTAATGACAATAATAATAATAACAAATTTAATTATCGTTTAAGTATCCTTTAATAATACCCCACTCATTTCTGTTGAACAAATCCGATACCTTGGACTCCACTTAGACAAACGTCTAACTTGGAATCCTCATACCAGACTGAAACGACAAGAAACCGCTCGACGTTTCCGACTACTCCAGCACTTGCTAGACAAACGCTCTAAGCTCTCAGTCAGTTACAAAAGACTCATATACATGACTACAATAAGACCTATTTGGCCTTACGGAGTTGAGCTCTGGGGCTCCACTAAGCCATCGAATTTCTCTCGTATCCAATCCTTACAATCCAAAATCCTTCGTAAACTCCTCACTGCTCCTTACTTTGTCACAAATAAAATCATCCATAACGGCCTTAATGTTCCTTATGTTTCTGACCTGGTCCAATACAGATACCTATCCTTCCAGAACCAACCAAACCCTCTCGTTTCCAACCTTGCTTCCTCTTCGATCCCCGACAACCCTCCGAGGCGTCTGAAAAGAAGATGGCCTCGAGATCTCCTTTTGTATTTACAAATTTATTTAAATTGTTTAGAGTTCTACTAGTGGGTAGTTTCTCAACAAGTGGTTTTATGTTATTTTATTCTTTTGTTCACATTTAATGAATGTATTTTTATTTGTAATACAGTAGTAAATATCATCAATAAAATAAAAAAAATATCGTTTAAAGTAAAGTCTGACTAGTTTGCTGTAAGGTAAGTATTAATTAATGAAATATTAAAAAAAACATGATTCACTAAAAAAAAACAACATAGAACTTGATTTTCTACTTTTCTGCTGCAAATCGGCTTATTGCATATATTTAGGTTTTTTTTTAGATCTTAGGCTTGCTATCAATCCTATAAAAAATTCCCTCTACTTACGGGGCACCCTGTTTTTATTGTAGATGATAATTGAGGAAGGTTGTTTTGATTATATATATATATATATATATATATATATATATATATATATTATATATATATACTATATACATAAATAAATCGATCACTGAGTTATCATAGAAATAGATTATGCGAGACATTTTCTGTTATTGTCTGGAGTTTTCAATCTTTTTGTTCTGTTCTGAAAATTCTGGAATTTTCTTTCTTTTTTTTTGACACTCCGAAAAAATATTCTACCAATATATGAACGAAAAAACCCGTAGTGGTCCGTAGCGTAGAAGTGTCGACTAATATCGGCAATATTAACTCGCAACAATCCCAACAACAAACACGAAGATCGATGCGAAGGCGGTTGCTATTTTTATATCAGCTTCTTGTTTCTAATACTCCAGCTTACGCTACCGTCTGCTCTATTAAACTCCTCGTGCCTATCGATTAACCAGCTATAAAAAGATTTATTGAGTCAAGTATCGGGCTTTATTCTGCCGGACTATTAATAGGTAGTCCGATTCGTATTTTTATTATAAAAACTTTTGCTATTTAATAATTGATAATCATGCACTTTTCTCACTCGAAATTTCATTACTGATGATAACTTAGGGAATTTTATTTATTGAATAGTATATTGGTTATTCATAAATATGTCTTGATTGAGGTAATGAGAAATTAATATCTCAAATTAAAATGCGATGTGAATCAAGCTTAATTGAATTTAAATTGATGAAAGATAAATTAAAATAAAAAAAACAATGGACTCTCTTGGGTCTGAATTATTATTACAATCTTTTATTTTTCGTGACTGCATTATCAAAGCTATGGAATAACAATATTTTCTAATTTGTTGGGAGCATATTACATTACTCTCCAGCCAGTTGTTTAAGAAACAATTATGTAAATAACCTATTTAAAAGTTTAATTGTAAATATTCCTTTTGGCGGGAATAGTGAACATTCCTTCTGTTTTTATCGGGGAACTAGGTTATTTATACTTATGATTTTAATTTTCTTAAAACAAAACCTTGGCACTGATATAGACCTTTTTAAGGGTATTTAACTGTTGTTGGCAATTCGGGAACCTAATACTTTTGTGACAGGAAATAATAAGAATATATATATATATATATATATATATATATATATATATATATATATATATATATATATATATGAAATGTGGGACTTAGTAAACACACTTTGAATGAGTTGACTTACATAGTTTGTTATTCTTCAATTGTGAGGCATATAGGACAACTAAATAAATAAATGGCTTTTCACTCCTGTATAACAAAATAATTTATTTCCACAACTGTGATAAATTGACTCTCTTAAAGTTTTATGACTATAGGCTTGACCTTCTTAATCTTCAATGTAGTAAACTTCTCATCTCAGGTAACCTCCTTCCTTCATGTCCCAGCCTCAAGTGCGTTCTCCTTTCTTCCGGCGTACTTCTCCAGCTGTTGCTACCTGCTCGGTCCTTTTTCCAGCGTGTTCCTTCTTCGATTCTTTATCGATGTGAGACTTTTCAATGAACAATTTTTCCACTGCACAATTGAGTACAATTCATAGTGCAACCTCACATTCCCATATATTCCTTCTCATTTCCTCAAACAATGTCTCATAAAGGAGTAAATACTGGGGGCTATCTACTACAATTATCATATATAAATATAGGTTTAATCTGCCAGTATTTTGTTACATCGTACCAAATTTGTTACATCCTGAAACCAGAGCTTGAAATGGAATTTCAACTTTCAGTTTTGCAATGGCTATAATCTTTATTTTCTGTCATATACGAACTGGAACTCTTTAACTTGCGAATTTTCCAGTAATGGTTTTATAAAACTTTTATTTCCAAAAAAACCCACAACTTTTTATAAAAGTTACTTAGATTTGGTCTAAAACTCTATCTGAAACATTACCTACTCGAACATATTTTGTGATATGTCATATTATAAATATACTTAAAGCAATCAGCAGGTTTCTTTATTTTAAACGTAAATTTCAGGAATAGAATTTTATTTCGTCACATATAAAAATGAATAACTTTCTGTAATAGAGATTGTGGTAAAAACACATTGCATTATCACTTTATATATATAAATAAATAATTGAAAAATCATTATTTTTAACATTTTTATTTTAATAATAAAAGTGTGTTTATGCATTTATGTTTATCATTATATATCCCATGTCACATAAAAAAAAAAAATAAAAATTAATGCTTTGCAATGATTTGTTTAAGTCATTTTATTTTGTTTAAGTGACAGCATATAAAATGATATCATTTCTAATCTCAAATTTTTCCCTAATAAACCTCAACTTAGTTAATATAGACTTAAAGCTTGTTAAATGAGAACGTTTTTCTAAAACTAGAATATCTGTATAATTTATATATGAATAATTTATATATAATATAATAATATAAGTTTTTTAAAACAGAAATTAGCATAGTTCAGCCGACCAAAGGTCCTTTTTAAATGTTTGTAACAATGACCATCTCTAACTTCATTTGAAGTAAATTTTGTCTAGTTTACAGCGAAGGAATCGTTTAATTTATAATTAAATATTTTCTATAGCTTACTATTTAATAAAAAAACGTGACACTTAAAATAAAAACGCAAAAATCAAGTTTATGCCGAAAATCGGACCAACGTTTATATTAAATTTTTGAAGCTCTTAAGTTCAGCTATCACTGCTATAAAAACTTCCCTCTACTTATCTGATACCCCATTTAATATTTCCAATGCCATGCATATTTTTTTTCGCAGCTGGATAGTAAATTACAAAGGGAAATCAAAATTAATCACCGTTTATGGCTGTTTAGGCTTATTACAAGAGCACCTTCATATGTTTGTAACTCAACTTTATATGCAATATCACTAAAAAAGATTTATTGACAATGTTCAAGGACATAATAACCAGTTAGGAGATATTATATTAAATTTCTATAATAAAGGTCGCTATCATTATACCTGACATCATGAAAAGGCCCAAGAGATCTCATGAAAGGTCGTATATATATATATATATATATATATAAGGAATACAAATATATATATAATACAAAGGAGGAGATACCGCCAGTTATTTTTCGAAGGATTGTTATTTTATTACTAATGTTGATGAGTAATCTGATAGTCAATATTGTATGAGATAGCTGACTATTTATATATATATTTAAATACCGCTTATTCTAGTCAAGGAATAGATGCTAAAAAAATAGAATGAAATGAAAATTATTTTTACTTATTTCCTTGATAAAGAAAAATACTAATGAGGTCTGGTGTCGAAACAGAAAAATGTTAGGTGGAGGGGAGGGCAATGTAGCACAGTCTGGTGCCAAGTTCTGGAATTAACACACTCCCATATGTGAATTGCAGCTGTTGTTTCACCGTGTCCTATTATACCTACATATGTACTAGTCTATTGTGTACATATGTATATATACTACTGCTTATAAATATATACTGAATATATATATATATATATATATATATATACAGGGTGTTTTAAGGTTAAGTGGCCAAACTGAAAACATGAATTAAGGAGTTCAAACAAGAAACAAATTTCCTCTAAAGGTATATCCTCAAACGTTTTGTTTAAGAGATATTCACATCTAAAGATTTTCGTTGCTATGAATTATTTTTGTGGAAATATTAATATCAAATTATGTAGTATATTTAAAGACCAATATTCTAAAACTAATTGCTCCTTAAGGTACTGGCAACACTAGAGATAAATAGCAGATTATATATATATATATATATAAAAAAAAAAATATATATTTAAATGTCTAACCTGATTGATACGAGCGAACGAATGACAAACTATACAAATACGTTCGGACTCACAGTTATCTTCGCAAACGGAGAAACAACAATTGATTGAATATGGCGGGTTTCAGAATTTGGAGCTGAAAGAGGTTTCCATAGTCGAGAAGGTTGATTGATTACTGATGAACTTGAACCAATGACATACCAACGTTTAGTACCAGATTTTCCTAAATGATCAGTTATGTCATTATATTATTAACTAATTTAGAATTTAGATAATTTTTTATAGCTTATTGAGATTTACTTTAAAAATGACTTAATTGATAAGAAATGACAATAACCTCCGAACAGCATTTGACACTTTCTGGGAGAATAGTCAATATATTTCACTTTTGTACAGAATTATTTTAATTTAAAATTTTTGGTTTATACTTAGTTTTTCTTAAGTAATATCTATAATAATGGCAAAGGCCATTAAATAATATTTTTAATTAAAAGCTATTACTAGTAATGTTAATAATTTATTATTATCACCAAATAATTTTTTTTTTAAATTAATTTTTTTATGTAGCAATAAAAACCCATTTCGCAACAAAAGAGAAAAAGAAATGCTTTTTATTCTCCTAACGAGATGTTTCAGTTATATTTTCCTCTTCTTGGAAAAGCAAGTCACATTATAACTCAAGTTAAGAAATAACGAATTCTTTTGAATAAAAGAAGCTCAAAATTTGACATTTAATGAATAATGAATTAATTAATGAACTAGTGACAAAATTTAATCAGTAGAAAAATTTTTAAAGACCGATATGACCTCATGCATTACCTGTCAAAAGGGGATTAAATTTTTAATCTCCTTAGCGGACTCAATCCTCCACCTCTTTCTATGGTTCATTAGCCCTACTTCAAGTAGTGCTATGCACTATATTCTTATTAATATACGTTTTTATTTACATTTTTTTTTAATTAGGTCTTTGGATGTGGACATTATAGGTAGGGAACATGCTGATTAATGTTCCTGAATTTAAATCTTTCCTTCAATTTAAAAATATTTTTTAAGTAGTCCAGGGGCAATTGAAGGCGTTTGCCAAGCGAGCTGACGCGTTTACAATACTCGCGTTGCCAGGCAACCTGATATCCTGAAGATTACGAATTCGAGTCTCGCAACAGTCTACATATTAGCTTATTACTATAGAGACATTACTGTAATTTTTGAGATAGGAGAAACCAAACGAAGCCCAAATGAAAAATTAGAGGAGTTCAATGCAAAATTATATTGGTTATACCAATTATCAACATATAGTAACCAAATTGTGGAGTATTAGTAACTATTTTGCCTTAATTTTTATTTCAAAAATCGATTTTTTTTACAAGTCCTGGTCTTGGTCTCGCAACAGTTGGGCAGCTTTGGTCTTGGTCTTAAAAAAAAAATCATGGCACTGAATTATTCGTGATATTTAAATAAATATTTAAAAAATAAAGTCATAAAAGGAAATTCCTAGTAATACAAACCAATAAATTTAATAGATTAGGCAGTTGGAAAAAACACATAATTTGTAATTTCACTTCAGTTTCTACTCAAGCTGCTGAGTGAAAGTTTTGTAATGCGTGGCGCACCGCACCAATTTTTTTTTACATCAATTATCAGATAGATTTGAATAACATTATACTGAGGATCTTTTTCTATGGACGAGAAGTTTTTCTAGCTGAATTGTCTAAATTTTTTTGAAGTTTATCGACGATTGTCTGCTCCAATAGATCTTAGCATGTAGTCTGAGGCTGCTTCATACTCGTATTAAGCCTAAAGAATTCTTAAGTGGACTGCTTGTCTAACGAAAAAGAAGTTTTGGATTATTAATTCCTGAAATTTTAGCGTTTTTAAAAAATAAATAATGTTTTAATAGACCGGATTTCGCTTTAAAGCTTTTTAATCAAATTTTAAATTCAAAACTAAACGATTCAATCCCAGTTTATGTTCAATTCCAGCACTAATTTACCACTTTGATGGAAGCTCTTGATTAGGGTTTGGGCATGAATACTCATATCAGAAATTAATCTGAAATCCACATTTCCTATTAAACGCAGATGCATAATATACAGCTCACTGGATAACGTTATGATGCTTTTGATGAATGATGATTACTTTGAAATAATATTGAAGCAAACCCTAATAAACCGTAATGAGGTCTATTTCAATAAACGAAACAAATTTAACCAATATTTATGTATGCTGACGTTTATTTAATTCGTTATGAATTCGTATAAAAAAATATAACAGAACTATCACATTTAATTTTTAAAAATTCGTTTAATTAACTAATTATTTTTTTTCAACAATTCAGTTTTCAGTAGTTATCTGTAAGACGATAATAGATTTTTTTTATAGTGATTCATGGTCATTTTTTTTTATCCTCATATTTTAGGCTATAGTATTTTAACTGGGTATTTTTCCTGGCCAGGGGCAAGGGCGAGGGAATAATGCCAGATTTAAAAGCCACATTAACATCAGTTTGTCGGGCAAAGCATGTTTTGCACACGAATTAGTCCATTCACCCCGTCCCCATAAAATTTTTGATTGGAGAATGATTTAAATAACTACTCAACTACTTAAATAATTTGCATACCACATTAAGATTGTTAAAAAAAGCATCTAGTTTCCTTATTATAAAAATTAATATATATATAATTTTATTGTTTACTTGCTATGACAATCCTCCGTGCGCAGGCAACGAAAGAGGAGCATGGGAACTGGTAACAGGAAGAAAACGAAACATTACTGAAAACAGGGACCCGAGGAAACAGAAAAAACAGGAAGTAGTGGTAACTACTAGCAATAGTTTCCAGATTCTTTCTAGTACTAATGACCAATGTCAAACTTCTTCTGCTAATCCACCATCTAATAATACTAAGAATCCACCCCCAATCTACATCACCGGTGTCGAAAACTATGCGGCTCTTGTGTCATATTTACAATCCAATTCAGGACCAGATTCTTTTTTGCTAAAAACAACTTCTAAGGGAGTAACTATTTACCCCCAGACCCCAAACAATTACAGGCAAATAGTCAACTGCTTGAAAAACAGCGGAGCCGAATTTCATACCTATCAGCTTCCTGAGGATAGAAATCCTCGCGTGGTGATTAAAGACCTTCATCACAATACACCAATTGAAGAGATTAAAAAAGATCTTGAAATATACGGATACAAAATCGTAGGTATTACCAACGCCATCTCACGTTTTAAACGGCCACTACCTATGTTTTTTGTAGATGTAAGTAAGGAAACTTTCAATGAAAAAATATTCGATATTACTAAATTATTTTATACAAAGGTTACAATTGAAGAACTTAGAAGGAAGAAACATATACCGCAATGCGTCAGATGCCAACAATACGGTCACACACGATCGTATTGCAACCACGCCCCACGGTGCGTCAGATGTGGACTAGGACATGACAGTTCCACTTGTAGCAAAACTAGAGAAACTCCAGCTAAATGCGCTAATTGTCTAGGCGAACATCCGGCCAATTATCGGGGGTGTCAAACCCTTAGAGATCTAAGGGCACAGAGGACCAAGAGGAATCATGCTCACCAGAGGGAATCACCTCCATCTGCAAATCTTCATAATTTCCCGGATCTTCCACAACCTTCGCAAAGCCCATATCAAGAGCAGAAGCGGAACCAGAAGCCTCATCAACAGCCCCAACAGCAACCTCCAGTGCAACAGCAGAAGCAAATACAGAAGCAATCGCAACCGCAAGCTCAGGAACTGCCTCCATCATCAGTACTTCCAAACATTCAACCTTCAGCAACTATGAGGGGAAAAAGTACCCAGCTACCTTCAGCTGAAAACTGCATGTCTCCACAACTATTCCAGTTATTGAATGGTCTGAATACTCTCATTCAGCCCCTTTTTAGTCTCCTCCAACAGCTCTCACAGATAACACAAGGCATGTGTCTTCCTAATGGCCATTAATCAGCTAACTGTAGGCTCCCTGTCCATCCTTCTGTGGAATGCAAACGGACTAACGCAACATAGGACAGAATTGGACTTATATTTACACGAAAAACGCATTGACATCGCAATGATAACAGAAACACACTTTACACCACGAACTAAATTTCATATTTCTGGTTACAATACCTACAGAACAGACCATCCGGACAACACAGCTCATGGTGGTACAGCAATACTAATAAAGACATCATTATCACATAATCCCTTTTACTTACCTACTACACCTGACATTCAAACCACAGGCTTAACACTACACACCAAACATCACACAATAACAATAGCTTCAGTATATTGTCCTCCGAGGTACGTATTAACACCTTCGATGTTTTGCAACTATTTTCGAAGCCTTGGGCGTTGCTTTATAGTAGGCGGTGACTTTAACGCAAAGCACCAATTTTGGGGGTCACGGCTGTGCACACCAAGAGGAAGAAATCTGAGGGCTGCTATCCACGAGCTTTCATTAGACACTATATCACCTGATACACCGACATATTGGCCGACTTCACTACGTAAATCCCCAGACCTACTAGACTTTTTTATAACCAAAGGACTGCGCACCATACCTTACACCATAAATACGAGCTCTGATCTTTGCTCTGACCATTCCCTTATACATTTGGTTATCCTTGATGAGCCCATCAATCTTCCACGAACACCTAAGCTCCTTAATGGTAAAATGGATTGGGTTGCTTACAGGGAAATTCTGGATTCAGAACTTTCAATCCCTGGCTCCATTAAAACAGCAGATGAACTAGAAGAAGCAGTTGACAAATTTACAAAAAGTGTCCAAAAAGCAGCTTGGTCTTCATCGCTACCAAGATCATCAAGAGCAGAACACTTGCCAAGATATCCTCAATATATAAGGGACTTGATCACGGCAAAGAGGAGAGCGCGTAAGGTATGGCAGACTAACAGACTTCCCTCAGATAGACGGACATTTAACAGACTAAATAACGAACTTAAACGACTAATACAAAAATTCAACAGAACGAATTATGATGCTTATTTGAGCAGCATATCAACTGACGATGGAAGTTTGTGGAAGCATACCAAAAATTTGTTAAAACATCGAGAGGTGTCAGTACCCCTGCGAAACGAAGACGGTTCATGGGCTTTGTCGGATAGAGAAAAATCTGAACTATTTGCAGACCATCTTTCATCAGTATTTACACCATTTACCGACTTCACGAACACAGAACATGAAACCTTAGTATTTGATACTCTAGACATACCATTACAGATGACACCTCCCCCTCTTCCTTTCACTCCTTCACAAGTCGCACAACAAATCAGACATCTCCCAAAAAGAAAAGCTCCAGGTTATGACTTAATAACTGCCGAGGGTCTCCAGCAAATGCCTAGGAAAGCTCTAGTGTTCCTTACGACAATATACAACTGTATTCTGAGGACAACTAACTTCCCATTACAATGGAAATACTCACATATCAAGATGATACACAAAAGGGACAAAGACATTTTCAATCCCTCATCCTACCGACCTATCAGTCTCCTTCCGATTTGCTCCAAAGTTTTCGAAAAATTAATATACAAAAGACTGGTTGACATACTGACAGACCAACAAATAATACCTGACCATCAATTCGGTTTTCGTACATTTCATTCAACTACACACCAATTACACAGAGTTACTGACTACATTGCTGGAGCGCTAGAGCAAAAACAATATGCTACCGGCGTATTTCTGGATGTTGCCCAGGCATTTGATAAAGTCTGGCACCAGGGACTTCTCTTCAAACTCAAAACTATACTGCCTAATACATACTATCTCATTCTCCAATCTTTCCTTTTCGACAGATTCTTCTCTGTCCGACAGGGTTTAGAAATTTCCTCAATTCGACCAGTATCAGCAGGGGTACCTCAAGGATCAATATTGGCACCTTTACTCTACATTGTCTATACTCATGACATGCCTACCAACTCTGAAACATTGACTGCTACTTACGCTGACGATACAACAATTTTAACAAAACACCATGACCCCAGACTAGCATCATTAAATTTACAAAATCATTTACTAAATTTACAAAATTGGTATTCACTCTGGAAAATTAGATTAAATCATAACAAATCACAACACATAACATTTACGCTTCGACGAGAAACATGCCCACCAGTTTATATCAGCAACAATCCAATTCCTCAGACGGACAGTATACGCTACCTCGGACTAATATTTGACAGAAGGATGACCTGGGGCCCACACGTAAAAATGAAAAGAAAGAGTTTGAACAAGCGACTGAAAATACTGTACTCACTGTTTTCTAAATCAAAATTGAAAATTAGACAAAAACTAAATACATACACTTACCTGCTCAAACCCATTTGGACATACGCCTCACAGATTTACGGTTCAGCAAAAAAGACTCACTTACAAAAACTACAATCCTTTCAATCTAAAATTTTAAGACTAATAACTGCAGCTCCCTGGTACGTCAACAATAAGACTTTACATACCGACCTAAGACAACCAACCATTGACCAGCACATACGTACTCTTTACTCCCGATTTCATCTAAAACTACACGGACATCACAATGGACTTATCAAAGACATGGCCACGGCTGAAATGCTCATCAGGAGGCGACTGAAAAGGAGCTGGATGAGAGATCTCCTTTCTTGATTTTAGGATATAAACAGGCCAGGGAAGAGGTGCTGCTGGGCTCCATTCTTCGTCATGCTTATCATGTCATTTTCAATTTAAACAGCGAATCTGCTAATTGTCACTACCATGACAGGTGCGGATGAAGATGTAAAGACAAAAAAAAAAAAAAAAAAAAAAGATTAACATAAGTACACTTTTAGAAATTCATCAGCTAAGAATTAATAATCTTAAAAACAGTAAAATACTTATAAAACTTGTTCAGTCTGACTATGATAAAGTGTAATTCTCTATAAAATATATTTATACTTGTACTTATTATATATATTTTTTGGGCGATAAATATTCAGGACGCAGTCATTATAAATATTTTTTATTTGTGCCGACGTTTCAACCCAAACATGTGGGTAATCATCAGAGATTGGTTCGAGCTGAAGGGTGTTCCAGTGAAGGGTTTTCAAGTACTGACCACTGTTATATATGTTTCTACTGTTATATATTATATATTTTTCCAACTTTATTGAATGAATCATAAGATGCAAGTATATGTTTCTATATTATTATTCCTAAATATTACTGGCGATTTAAATAATAGAAATATTTTGGGCGTAATAAATTAGTTACGTACCTACTTAATTATTTAGCCAGTTAGCCGACTTTTCTACATCGATTTGATTTATTCATGTAGGTTATTTGTTATCAATTTTAATTGTTTTTGTTTTTAATTCAAATTATTGAGGGGAGGGGGGCCAAACGAAATTGTCCCTTTCTCAACATTGGGGGGGGGGGAGGAAGCGATCGCCCCTTTCGCCCCCCTCTCTCTCCCTCCCGAAGCCTTTGCCTATGAACATTTAGGTCTCGTAATATTATAAAAATGTTTTAATAATTTTTTAATATTTTTAATTAAATATTTTCAAAATAAAAAAAAAACTAAAAACTGTTGTTACCACTTAAAGTAAATGAAATGAAGTCTTTCGTAATCTATGCAAATCCGTTTCATGACAAGATTGTTGCCGATGCGACACAAACGAGGACAATAACAAATCTCCTCCTACCCCAACTCCCATCCACTACAAGCGAGGAAGGTGTGAAGAAACAGAGACATCGCCGAAGAACAAAGATCGGCAATCAGGCTGAGTGGCTGGCTAGCTAGCTTTCCCCTGACGTAGTTTCCCCGGCCTGGTAGAAAGCACGGCCTTACCGTTATGTGGGCCTCACCACGCTTCCTCCATATCATCCTATAGTCAGTTATGTAAGCTGCATTATAATTGGCTTCCTATGCCCTCTCTATAAGAGCTCTCTTATGTAACCGCTCGATATCGTATTTAAAAATAAGTTTGGAAACAAGCACTACTAACTTAGATCTCGTAATATTATTCAATTTAATAATTAATTTTATCAGGGCGTGAAATGAAATTTTAACCTTTATCACTTTCATTTACCTATATATGAAATATATTGTAATGGAAGGTATTGCGATCGTGAAAAAAATAGAATCTCAGTTTAATTAAATTCAACTTTTTCGTCGAAATCAGTACGACAGTCGAAGTCGAAACAGTCGAAAGTAATACTTAATGTTATCGGTTTTACACATTCTTTATCATTTTCTCGAAAAGGGCTGTAACGATTTTGATTAAATTCGTTATATCAGTGCAAAATTAAGCAGTTTTATAATGTAAGTCTTATTCTCAATGATAATATCTATCCGTTCTTAAATACCTAATTTTCAAATTTTGTTGATTATTATTTTCAATAATGATTGTTGCCACCACAGGAAATATGATCGATCAAAAAATTCAATAACTGAACCCACTTTCAAAGTTTGAGATTTTATGTTTCAGGATACGTAGAATTCGAAAAACGAATAAAATTTTTGTTGTCCGTCAGCCGTACGATGTCCACGGTCCGCGCATTTTCTCCGAAACTACTGGACCGATTATTTTTTTCATTTGGATATAAAATCAGAGGTCACCTGAGGATGATCCTCCTTCATCGACATTGCTAACCGCCTTTTACTTTCAAAATGGCGACCGAAAAACCTGCGTTGCTATAGACTGTAGCAACGCAGACTAAAAAAGACAAACAAAAAGACTGTAGCGCCTAAACAAATGTACCGATTTCAATGAAACTTTGCTAAAGTCGTTTTCTCGACGCCCTTTAAATTCATGTATATAACAAACTTCAACGAAAAGAAGCTGAAAAAAAGTTACGAGAGATGGTAAAATTCAATTCCGAATAACTCAAAAAGTATACACTTTTTTGTAGATATTGTGATAAGATGTTTCAAAGGTATTACAATTTCCTAAAAAATGGAGGAGGTTTCATCGAAATCAAAGCACTATTAGTAGATATATCGCGATTTTAAAATATTTTTGGTTTATTATTTTCAATAATGAACCATTGTGATCGAACACAAAATTCAAAAAACTTAACCACCTATCAAAACTTGAGGTTTTATGTTTCAGGATACGTATAATTCGGAAAACGAATAATTTTTTTTTATATTTTAAAGCCGTCCGCGCATTTTCTCCGAAACTACTGGACCGATTTTTTTTTTTTTCAAATTTGAATATAAAATCAAAGGTCACCCGAAGATGATCCTCCTTCATCGACATTACTATCCGCCTTTTACTTTCAAAATGGCGGCTATAGACTTTAGCGCCTAAACGAATGTACCGATTTCAATGAGTTTTCCTAAAAAAACCAAAAAAAAAAAAAAAACCATTGTAATAAACCATTGTGAAATAATTTGCAGCGGTTTTTTATTTGATATAAATAACCATTTCACATTTTAACCTGCTATAAAAACATATAAAATATGAAAGAATTTATAAATTAATTAAATGAGAAATAAGGGATCACAATAGAGAGCCGAAGAACCCCGAGCGAGCAACCGAGCTTGGCCGAAAGATTAGAATATTCTTCACTGCTCCACGCTTGCCAATAAAATATGGGTATAAAATATATTTTATACATATATATGTGCAGTTTTCTTAAATGCCAATGGTGGTATTATTTAATATTAAACTATATTCATTAACGTAGTATAAAAATTAAAATTTGTATGTATGCCGATGCTTAAATAAATAAGAATACCTTAAATGAAATATAAATAAATATTTTTTTTAAAAACTTTTATTATGATATTTACAACTGTATTAGTATGAATACATCTAGTAAATTTGTACAGAGAAATATTATTACATGAAATACCTTTATTGTTGAGAAACTACCCACTGGTAGCACTCTATAAAAAAATATCAGTATCACTCTTATAATTTATTATATTCAAGTAAATAATTAACATTATAGTCGTAAAAGGAATTGGTTAGGGCCAAAAAACATAGGCTGTGAAAAATATATGCTTATTATCTTAAATTATATTTTGTACTTTAATATTTATTTTCATTTCTCTTTGTCTAAAAATATCTATTTCTGCTGAAAATGGGTGCTAAAAGAAAGTTGTGTGGTGCTTGAACCACACCAGAATCTTTTCAATCAGTTTCGGTACTACCGGAATCTTTATTTTAAATTTTTAAAATACTTTTTCAGAACTGGAACTTTTTGGCTTACAACATTTTATCCGATTACGCCGAAGACACATAAAAGGGTTATGTGTTTGGGTTGCCCACTGGAAGGTATTTAACGAGTTTTTAAGAAAACGGGAAAAAAACGTGACTATAGAAATCGGGAAATCTTTTTTTTTCTAAGTTATGATTATATATTACCTTGAAAGATTGTTAGGAACATCGACCACTAGGAATATTTTAACACGATGTAGTGGTCAGGTGCCTTTCACTAGATTACAGCTTCTGGTAAGTAGGTTCGATCCATGTATCGATGTCAGGTCGACGTTCGGAAGTCTTGAGTTTCGTTCGGGGTGTGGTAGGTACCCGACAACTTCACCAAGTTTAAATGTATTCGTACGTAGCAATTTCACTATCAATCTATCAACAGGCTTTCAAGTAGTTCTGAAAAGTATTCACTACGTTAGACAGGTTTTTCCTAATTCGTCAGTCACTTTTTTTTTTAATTCATATTTTTTATTAACCGATTCAGTTGATTCCGCCAATTATAACCAATATATTCATTTAAGATAAATTAAAAAAATAATTAACTCCAATCTAAGCCCATTCACTTTTTATTTCTAATTTAAAGTGACATGTTTTTGGAACTTAAATATTACCTTAAACTTAGAATTTTATTGCAAACAAGTTCCTTAGAACTATTATTAAAAAAAATTCTTAAACTTTTAAGGATTGACATTATAGGCATGAGGAAGGATAGTACCCAGCAGCACCTCTTCCTGGTCATTATTTACTTTCTTGATTTAGGTGAGGAGATCTCTCATCCAGCTCCTTTTTATTCACCTCCTGATGGCCATGACAGTCGTGGCTATGTCTATTATAAGTCTGTTTGTGTGTCCGTGTGTTTTGAGATGAAAACAAGAGTAGAGAGTCCGTATGTGTTGGTCTATAGTTGGTTGTAGTAAGTCATAATGTAGAGTTTTGTTGTTGACGTACCAGGGAACACCTGTTATAACTCGTAAAACTTTGGGTTGAAATGACTGTAGTTTTTGTAAGTGCATATTTTTTGCCTAATCGTAAATCTGAGAGGTTTATGTCCAGATGGGTTTGAGTAATTAAGTGTATGTATGGAAGTGAGTATAGTATTTTCATTTTGAAGTGTGGGCTCCTGGTCATCCATCTATCGAATGTTAGTCCAAGGAAACTTACGGTGTTCATCTGAGATTTTAAAAAAAAAAGTTATATAATGATTTTAATCTGTAATTTTTATGTTTAAGCTTTACCACCGTGGTGGATGGCATTATGGTTTCAAAATACGTTAAGTGTAATTGCATTAATATTATTTCGTATTAATACAAATTTTATTTATGGCAAATTTCAAATCCATAATTTTTTTTTTCAATTTTGTTTCTCCACTCACACCTGTCACAAGTACCGGCGAGTCTAATGTCGAGAATTAGAATTTGAATAAGTTGTTGGTTGGGATGAAGTAGAGGAGTGTCCAGCAGCGTCCTTTCCTGTCTTGATTTTAATATCTATAGTTTGTGGGGTAGGAGATCACTCATCAACCGTAAAATGCTCAAAAGAAGCTGTTCTCTTTAGCCTTTTACGGGTGTTATTTGTTATGGCTATGACTTGAATCAGTAAGTTGGAATGTGTGTATAAGTTATTTTAAAATCTTTTATAATCTGTCGGTATGTGGTCTTCAACTGTTGGCATCTGTAGGTCTTTAGGCAAAGTTATTGACATACCTGGGTGCCTTGGTGATAGTCCTGAAAGTTTTTGATTGAGAAGTTTGTAATTTATGTATGTGGATCTTTTTGGCTGTCACGTATGTTTGTGAAACCTAAGTCCAAATGAGCTTAAATAAATAAATGTATGGATTCAATTTCAGCCTAAATTTCAATTAAGAATGTCTTGAAAGGAGTGAGTATAATAGTCTCAGGTTTAGAGTTTTTGTTTCGTGCTTGATATGTGGGCCTTATGCCATTTTTCTGTCAAATGTCATTTAAATATACTGAAAAATATATTAAAATCTGAGGAATTAGGATATTGTCAAAGTAAATAGCAGAGGAAGTTTCACGTCGAAGAGTAAAAGTAATATGTTCTGATTTGTCTTGGTTGAGTAGGATTTTCCATAGTTTGCAACAGTCGTGCAATTTAATTTATGTATTATAAATACCTGAATAGTATATATAAGTTATTTGCATTGTTTTATATTGTTTCATGTGCCTCTTCGTTGAATGGGCAAAGACTCCTTTACTAAAAAGTAAAGTTGTTTTTTCGTTGTTTGTTGTTTTTCTAATCCATTGTTTAAATAAAAAAAAACCTTAAATTTATCTTATACAATTTCCCTATAGATTTTTTCAAACAAAGAATTGCCTTTTAAGCATTCAACGATTCATACATTTGTTTAGTTACGAGATAAATTCGTTCAAAGCCTGGAGATAAGTAAAATTTTAAGCTCTCTTAAGTTTCACAGGTTCTGGGATCCTTTTATTTACAACAACTGATATTTAAATATTCAATTAGAATTTAACGTTGGAGACATAGTTGTTTGCTAAAATTATGAAGATGACGGATACCTAATCAGGTTATGCAGTTATTTCTGTAGTTTATTGGGCTTGCCGATGTTATGATCCAAACATGTGGTTCATCATCAGGGTTAAAAATAAAAAAAATCATTAGAAAAATGAGGTATAAACAGAAGTATGTAAATAATACAAGATAAAAGGTGAAAAGTACAATTGAGATAAGAGAGATATAAACATAATAGTAATAAAACATCACACTAAGCCAAGATAGAAAAGTATAAATAAATATACATAAAGCATATAAAAATTAAACTTATCCAAATGGGTCGATACATCAGTAATCCTAATAAACAATATCTTTAATGTCTCCATTTTAATTGAATATTAAAATATTAGTTATTGTAAATAGAAGGCAATAAGGGTGTAAATGACTACATATACTTATTACATATCATCCTTTAAAAGTTTATTCGAAATCAAAATGGGTTCAGTGGGACTTCAGTGGAAGAATAACATTTTATGTCGTTCTCCCATCACGATGGGTGGACTGTGTTTACGATCCTATCAGATTGCTTTCACATTCCTAGAAGAAAAAGAAAACTTATTAGGATTCAGGCGAGGAAGTGCTCATTATGCCGATGTTAGCAGCGGTTAACCACAATTCACTATTCAACTAGAACAAGGCAAGCCGTCGGAATTTGAATTTGAAACGAACAAGCGATGAGAGGCGCTTACCGTGTGCGGAGATAAGATGGAAAGTGACCTACTTCTTTGCAGTCACTGTCGCTGACCTTTCGCCCGTCCCGAATCTTTAACAGGCATCCTACTTTCTAACCTAAGTAGGAGCACCTATTTTGTATTTTATTTTTACTTTCAAGTTTCTGAAATTAAATTAATGTACAGAAATCAATTCTGTTAGATAAATATGTTAGAAAAAAAAATAATAATGATGAAAAATAATAATAGTATCATTTGATTTTTTCATCAAATGAAGAAAAAATAAATATTGTTTTAAATCTCCTAATCAATAAATATTAATTTTATACAGAAATTTCCAAACGCCAAATTTTCTTCCGAACAACATTGTTGGTTTATTGTAAAAAACCATTCATTGAGTGACCTTTCAGAACTTTGAATCACTAATAACTGTTATGAATTTCTCCTTTGTGAAATCGTGAGCTTTTTTTATCTTTATTTGATATGTAAAAGTTTGTGACATTTTAATGTACTATATACTTTAGAAGTTCGAAGTTCACAAGAACGTTTTTAAAAGTTCAATTTCTTCATAGATGTACATAATGACTGTTTGTAATAAATCGACGATATTAATTACTCAAAGCAGGCTTGCTAAGGCGGCAAAACATCTACATGGTCTTTAATGACATCAGAAAAAAATGAGTTACTCAAGTTCAGGTAAATGTTATATTTGATTTTGCATATTACTTTGTACAGTCTTCTTTCTAGAAAACCTGAAACTGTCGGAAAAATTAGTGGTTAGAATCGTTTGTACTGTTTTATTTTTAGTATTGAAATGAGCATTGATGAAAACTGAAGGCAAATATAGAATATTTTTAGAAATATAAGATTATGGTGCGATATTGCTGTAAAATAACGATATGAATCACTCAAATTCAGGTAAATTTTACAATCGGTTTGCGTATTATTTTGTACAGTCCACGATTTATGATGTGGCAATTAACAAATAGACAATCCATAAAAATAATTAAATAGATATAAATAAAAACTGTTTTTAATTATGTAAAAAACAAAACAAACAAACACAAAAACAAGATGGAAAAAGCATAAAAGCCTTCGTGTTGGTCCAGCCTCTGATCTCTCGTAACTTTCACCTTATTTAACATTCCCTTCCTAAGTTGAATCCAACAAATAAATACCCACTTTTCGTCTATAATTAATAAGTTATATAACACAGTATATATATAGTACTTGAATTGACAAAATCTAGGTACTAGAAGATAAACATCTATAATAAAACAAATCGAGATAGAAATTTCGATTTTTTTTCTTTTCTGTCCTTTAAAGTTTCATAAATTAAAAAAAAAAACTAAGCTTTAGACTAGAAGGGAAAACATCAACAAGGAGAGATTAATAATATGAAATATATATTATAAATAATAGCTAATTAGAAAGAGGATGAAGTGCTGAACATTTCCCTAGCTTACAGTCTCTGATATATTTTAACCCATATCATCAATAAAACTCGTAATCATTTGGTTTTCGACACTATTTTTTCCCCTTTTCCCCTCTCTAACAGGGCGTCCAGATAAGATTCATTTTCGGACAATAGCTTATTACAGCGAGGTTGAAATGGTGAACATTTCCCTCGCTAACAATATTAGTGTTGCGCAAATGCAAGACCGAGACGGGTCTTGGTCTTGCAAACTCAGTCTTGCAGTTACTCATTAGCTTATTGGTATAGAGATATTACTGTATTTTTTAAGATAGGAGAAACCTAACTAAGCCTGAATGAAAAATTAAAGGAGTTAAATGCAAAAGTATATTGGTATAATAAATAATGGTATAATAAAGTATATAATCATTATTAACATATAATAACTAAGATTGTCAAGTATTAGTAAATATTTTGCATTAATCATTATTTAGAAACATCGACTTTTTTCTCTGGTCTTGGTCTTTTTTCAGTCCTGGTCTTGGTCTTGCAACAGTTAGACGACCCGATTATGGACAACACTAAATAATATGCAGTTTTGATTTTTAGTTTTTGAGATATTTTAATCCATATACAAAAATACTTCAATTAGTCGATTCTGGCCGACTTTACTCGAGCGTTACGCATCGGAAACCTGACGGCTCAATCTAATTCACTCTCCACAAAAAAAAAAAGTGCCAAACGCGCCTAAGAAGTTTTCACTTCAAAAGCAATCAATTATAAACGCCTTTTTGTTCTGTATTTTTTAATTGTTCAACAGGTTTTTTAATTAATTCGTAACAATGAAGTGATCAATCTCAATTAAATATATATATATATTTTTTTTTTCGTCAATTCTCAATTCGCACCTATGGCAGAAGATTAGTGACAATCACTTTTTATTCATTTTCGAGGGAGATTATGGTTGCCGTTAGCTCTTCATTTCGTTAGATCTCTCATCTGGTGTTTGAGCTGTAGCCAAGCAGCAATTTATCTGTACATATATAGCCTAAATTTCTAATACGCATATGCTGGTTTAGTGTTGGTTGATGTAAATCACCATATTCCGTGGTTTTTGTACTAACGCTTTGAAATATTTATCTATGAAGTGTATCTTCATATGGTTTTAAGCATATTATTAATTCCATAGACATACTAAAAAAATGTTATGAAATGTAGGATTTTTTTTTTTTTTTTTTTTAATGGTTCACGTATAGACTGTAATTAAACTAAGATATTCGAACTGTAGCTTATGATAAGTATATTATAAGAAAGTCGACTGCTGGAAAATGATCCGAGATAGGCATCTTAGCTCTCGTAGAGTTTCACAACTATGTACTAAGAGTTCTGTAACAGCCCAGCGGACTGTGGAAAAGGCTTAATGTGTGTAATTATTTCTTTTTAAGGTAACAATAACCTCCTTAGAAATCCAGCTTTTTCTCATTTTCCTTATCTGTCCATCTCTTTGTATCTGATATAAACTTTTTTAAACCTAATAAAGACGTCACCGATTTTTGGGAAACAGCTTTTCGACGATATGTCTGCTTTTTAAATTACAATTTCCAAAGTGTGACGTTAATCCATTCGCTAGATATTGTATAAGCTATTATTTTTTCGAATTGAGTCCAACTAGCAATGTACCTTTGATGACGTCACAAGCCCCGGTCTCCACAGACCTAATTTTATCTTTCTGCGGTTATCGCTGTAATCAAAGTTTTTACTTTTTATGAATTCTCACCGAAATTCACGAATCATTTTTTTGCAGCCCAATTAATCAAATTTTCAAAGATTCTTATATCCTCAGTGAAATGAAGAAACGTAAATTACTCGTAATATAAGTATTATTCTCTTCATCAAACATAATGGACAATAAGTCGTTATATCGTTTATAAGTTGCTATTGAAAATATTATTGGATCTTGAATATCTATAGAATGGTTAAAGGTAGGGCTTCTGAAAATATGTTTGATGCAAGTGTAATCGGATAAAAAAGCAAATTAATAAAAAATAATTATACCTCTTATTTGAAATAGTATTTTAATTAAAGATTAATTAAATAAGGTTATATTACCAACAGTTTTAAACATTACTCCAATTGTCATTAATGAATGGTATCGCAATATGGTTAGCCCTTTTATGTAATTAAATGAACATGAGGTAGGTTAATATGACCAATTCTCATCCTTGCCACTATCATTTCTCTTCTGTTTCCTCTTCCTACACTTACCCACTGTTTTGTACTTTATTTAGTATTTCCAAGTCGGTGAAATTTCATTCCACATGGATTCCCAAATTTTATTTAGGTTGTTATATTACACAATAAAAAAAAACAAAAAAACAATATGACTAGTGTTGACTGAAAATTTGATAGATCACATAACATTACTCATCTAATGTATTATTATTTTGCACTGGGTCCGCTTTTCATTTCAAACATTAAAAAAAAAAAAAAAGAAAATTCCTCATCAACGATTAGTAATATTCTAAACGATGAATGTATATCCAAAGAGCTTATCAATTCACAAAAGTAATCTTGAAATAAGAACGATGGTCGTTCTCTTTGGAACACCCGACCAGTGACGCAACTCATCGTGACTTAGCGGCGCTAAGTACTAATAAACTACTGGAAGTGTGTCAGTGTTACTTATTTCTAATGAGGCTTCATCCTTGAAGACCAACGCGCACTTTGCTAATGATACGGTGGTAGATCGTGAGGAGTCTCAGGCGTGGCAAAGATATATAAACTACCACTTTGTTTTTCAGTTGTGAGCTTAATTCTTTTTTTTTTCTCTCCAAAATATTTCATAATTCCATAGAGAAACGTGCACTTATTCACGAGAACACCCCAACATTCGTGAGTGGCGCAATTATTCTATATCAGTGTACGACTTAATAATGCAGGAGGGAGCGAACAATTGGGCCTTTGTATATTCGAAACGAACTTTTACTATTATAATGATTAAACATTTTTTGTAATCAGAACGATAGAAGCTCATTTGGTACCAATATTATGCTTCTATTATTTGCATGAATATAAGAAATCAATATAATTAAATAGACAAAATAAACAAAATAACGTTAGTGTAGTAATTCCATATCAAATCAATTAGAAAAAGTATTTTGGACCTCCTCCATGATATAAATTGATTAACCTTGCTCTATTCCTTGCTGCATGTAGCCAAACCAAAACTGTGTGTTCTAATGATTTAGATTTCTCAGCCTCTTAAATTTTTGGATAAATGAAATTACGATCCCTCAGCTGAAAAAAATAAAATTCATATTTCTATGAAAAATAAGTCTTATCTTTTTTGGTTTCCAAACATTGTAGACAAATATTCTTTAAAGTATCAGAGTAATTAAAAAAATAAAATAAGATACCAAATGTTTTATGGAAACAAAGAAATCTTTAGTATCGTTTCAAAACAAATTTCAGAGTTTTGCAATAAATAGAAAAGGAAAAAGAATAGTAATACAATTGTTTTTTACTTTCACTTTGCTATATATGAAAATGAAATATTAAATAACGAAAAGTATTGACATCTGGAAAAATTTCCTATTTCTATATCGTTTCTGTATATATAAACATATATGATTGAAGAAAAGTTGGTTGGGATATTCAGTAGAAAAAAAAAATGAAAAATAAATATAATTTATTTTTCATTATCTATTTTAGGACAAAGGTCATTAAATATACACAGTTTTTTATCTCCTGTATGCTTTATTCAACGTTTCGGCTTCAGGAGCCATTTTCAAGATCCGTTAGCTGTGTTAATAAAATCTAATTTAAATTTCTTCCATTTTCTTCATTTATTATATTCCGTCGTGTGCTGGCCTCCCAGTTGAATTTAATTTTCTAGTCACATCCTTCAGGTTTGGTGCCATTTTCTCATAATTTTTCATATATCTATTTTAGGCCAAAGGTCACCACATTTTTTATCTCCTGTATGCTTTATTCAACGTTTCGGCTTCAGGAGCCATTTTCAAGATCCGTTAGCTGTGTTAATAACATCTAATTTAAATTTCTTCCATTTTTCTTCATTTATTCTATTCCGTCCTGGGTCGTGTGCTGGCCTCCCAGTTAAATTTAATTTTCTAGTCACATCCTTCAGGTTTGGTTGTATATTTGGTGACCTTTGGCCTAAAATAGATATATGAAAAATTATGAGAAAATGGCACCAAACCTGAAGGATGTGACTAAAAAATATAATTTATTTGTATTTTGACTGAATACCCCAACCAACTTTCTTCAATTATTCACTACAGCCAACTGCCAATCCACTATTATAAATATATATATATATATATATATATATATATATATATATATATATATATATATACTTCTATATAATACATTTATACGTCTATATAATGCTTATACACATATAAAAAAAAAGTTTATATATTGCAATGATGTAGAAAGATCTTCGAACAAACCAAATTTTTGGCGTTTTCAGAAAAAAAAAAACTGTACAACTACAACCTATGAAGGGTCTTGGGTTCAGTACTATTTAGGGAAAGCACTGTTTCTAGGTCAACGGTTGTGCAAGGAGATGATTTGACCGAGATGACGCTCAACCGCCAGGTTTTTTCCCTTAATTAATTATTTAATAAGGGTACCCACTTTACAGAGGCTGGGTGTGCCCCAGGAGTGTCTACCGACCCAGGATCTAATCCTAATCCTCCCCGTCTAATGAAACAATAAATAAATTTTCTGCCATGAGCCGGGGTTCGAACCTGGGACATTTAACATTGGAAGCTCAGTACCCTGCCACTGAGCTAACCCACTCCAGAAAAAATAGTCATATTAAATAGAATTTTTTTTTTTTGAGTATGAAATGTTAAATTAAATTACCGAAAAAAACGAACAATAACAATATTAGATCAATTTTCACTGATACACTCAGCTTTCTAGAGTTTATGCAATGCCTGTTAACAATAAAGTGTAAAGACTGAAGTGGTGCAAAGTAGTGAAATATGAACAATAAAGTAGCATTCATTATTCAGAGAACAAAGAAACGACAACACAACGGATTGCTTTCTTGCCTTGTTATTAATTAGAAGTAATGCTAATTTGATATAAAGCTACCTATCAACATAAAAAATCTTAGAAGTAAGTGGTAATTGACAGTTTAATAACTAAAACTAAAGTTTTGCATAAAAACTAAATGAAATTTCAAAAATGATTTGAAACATTTAAAATTACTAGTACAATTGTTCTGAAATTTCTTAAACACTCTTTGTCTTAATTTTAAGAGAAAAAATGTTGAGAAGTGTGTGACGCTGAAAATATTCCAAGAAATTTGTTGACGGTTTGAAAAAAACATATTGTAATAACATTTAAGAACTTAACTTTAGTTTAATTAATTTAAATCCTGAAATACTTCCAAACACAACCGAATCCTCTCCACTACACATTTTATATAAATTGTATTTCTTCTTCACTTCTATTTAGCTTTAAATTAAATTGTAATTTGGTCTATACATGACTATTTAGTATATAGTATATATATATATATATATATAAATATATATATAAATTAGTCACTGTAAGGGACATGGCAGATCTAGCGATAAAGCTTATTGATCGACGGGGGAACAGATTATGCTATCGCATGCCCCATAATGTCCCTATAACCAAGTGTTTTGCTCAATATAGGAAATAAAAAAGCATCCAACACTTTCCTGGCGTTGTGTTTATGAAATTGTGGACGGATCCATAACTAATATAAGGAAACCGCAAATAATTTACATCTGTAGCTGATTTAAACTGATAAACATGACTGACTTTTATAAGCTGTGGTTAAATAAGCTGTTACAACAGACAATATTATACCGAGGGATATGGCAATATCCATTTCAGTGGATTCGTTCTGATATGGTCATTTATGAATTATTTTCAATAAAGAGTTTATTCCTATGACCAAGATAATAAAATGAATTTTAAATTAATAGCATAAACATAAAGGGTTAACAAATAAAGTCCTTGGAACCACATGAGAATTGTATTGGATACAAATTAAACGCAGAAATTCAATAATATTTTATTGCTGCATAAAAAGTGAGAAACATTGTTAGTTTGCTCAGACTAATATATATGTATATTTAGTGTGTAGAGAAGAGGTTCACGGATATCACCTTGAAGAACTCCGCCTGTCTCTAAATCGACATGTATAGACCAAATTACGATTTAATTTAAAGCTAAATAGAAGTGAAGAAGAAATGCAATTTATATAAAATGTTGTGTGTCGGTTGTGTTTGGAAGTATTTCAGGATTTAAATTAATTAAACTAAAGTTAAGTTCTTAAATGTTATTACAATATGTTTTTTTCAAACCGTCAACAAATTTCTTGGAATATTTTCAGCGTCACACACTTCTCAACATTTTTTCTCTTAAAATTAAGACAAAGAGTGTTTAAGAAATTTCAGAACAATTGTACTAGTAATTTTAAATGTTTCAAATCATTTTTGAAATTTCATTTAGTTTTTATGCAAAACTTTAGTTTTAGTTATTAAACTGTCAATTACCACTTACTTCTAAGATTTTTTATGTTGATAGGTAGCTTTATATCAAATTAGCATTACTTCTAATTAATAACAAGGCAAGAAAGCAATCCGTTGTGTTGTCGTTTCTTTGTTCTCTGAATAATGAATGCTACTTTATTGTTCATATTTCACTACTTTGCACCACTTCAGTCTTTACACTTTATTGTTAACAGGCATTGCATAAACTCTAGAAAGCTGAGTGTATCAGTGAAAATTGATCTAATATTGTTATTGTTCGTTTTTTTCGGTAATTTAATTTAACATTTCATACTCAAAAAAAAAATTATATTCAATATGACTTTTATTTCTGGAGTGGGTTAGCTCAGTGGCAGGGTACTGAGCTTCCAATGCTAATAAATGTCCCAGGTTCGAACCCCGGCTCATGGCAGAAAATTTATTTATTGTTTCATTAGACGGGGGGCAACCCTGGGTCAAAGAGTGTCTACGGAGACACACCCAGCCTCTGTAAAGTGGGTACCCTTATTAAATAATTAATTAAGGGAAAAAACCTGGCGGTTGAGCGTCATCTCGGTCAAATCACCTCCTTGCACAACCGTTGACCTAGAAACAGTGCTTTCCCTAAATAGAACTGAACCATAGGTTGTAGTTGTACAGTTTTTTTTTTTCTGAAAACGCCAAAAATTTGGTTTGTTCGAAGATCTTTCTACATCATTGCAATATATACACTTTTTTTTTTATATGTGTATAAGCATTATATAGACGTATAAATGTATTATATAGAAGTATAAATATATATTTATAATAGTGGATTGGCAGTTGGCTGTAGTGAATAATTGAAGAAAGTTGGTTGGGGTATTCAGTCAAAATACAAATAAATTATATTTTTTAGTCACATCCTTCAGGTTTGGTGCCATTTTCTCATAATTTTTCATATATCTATTTTAGGCCAAAGGTCACCAAATATACAACCAAACCTGAAGGATGTGACTAGAAAATTAAATTCAACTGGGAGGCCAGCACACGACGGAATAAAATAAATGAAGAAAAATGGAAGAAATTTAAATTAGATGTTATTAACACAGCTAACGGATCTTGAAAATGGCTCCTGAAGCCAAAACGTTGAATAAAGCATACAGGAGATAAAAAACTGTGTATATTTAATGACCTTTGGTCTAAAATAGATAATGAAAAATAAATTATATTTATTTTTCATTTTTTTTTTCTGCTGAATATCCCAACCAACTTTTCTTCAATCATATATGTTTATATATACAGAAACGATATAGAAATAGGAAATTTTTCCAGATGTCAGCACTTTTCGTTATTTAATATTTCATTTTCATATATAGCAAAGTGAAAGTAAAAAACAATTGCATTACTATTCTTTTTCCTTTTCGAGCCATTCTATTTATTGCAAAACTCTGAATTTTGTTTTGAAACGATACTAAAGATTTCTTTGTTTCCATAAAACATTTGGTATCTTATTTTATTTTTTTAATTACTCTCATACTTTAAAGAATATTTGTCTACAATGTTTGGAAACCAAAAAAGATAAGACTTATTTTTCATCGAAATGAGAATTTATTTTCTACAGCTCAGCGATCGAAATTTCATTTATCCCAAACACACATTAGAGCGCACAGTTTTAGTTTGGCTACATGCATCAAGTAATAGAGCAAGGTTAATCAATTTCTATCATGGAGGGTGTCCAAAATACTTTTTCTAATTGATTTGATATGGAATGACTACAGTAACGTTATTTTGTTTTAGCTATTTAATTATATTGATTTCTTATATTCATGCAAATAATAGAAGCATAATATTGGTACCCCGTCGATCAATAAGCTTTATCGCTAGATCTGCCATGTCCCTTACAGTGACTAATTTATATATATATATATATATATATATATATATATATATATATATATATATATATATATATATATATATATATATATATATATATATAAACATGTATAACAATATATCGTGGAAGTCATAAAGTAACATTTCATGAAATTAAATCACAGACTACTCTGATGAATAGACCACATTTCTACATCGGTCGGTCCCATATTAAAAAAAAAATTGACTGACCGATGTAATAATGTGCCGTAAGTATTTTTTTAAAGGAGAAAGTTGATATTGGTTTTCCAACCTCCAAAATATTAATTTTTTTAGCAATCGAAAAATAAGATTTTTTTTTTAAACAAGTAGTTGCCTGGACCCATCGATTTTTTTTCAAATACCACAAAAATTGTGACAACTTCAGGAGGACTTCATCGATCTATACTAAAATAGTCAGTGATATAAGGTCCTTTTAAGTACACGAAATGTGAAAGAGTTTGAATTGAATCTATATAACAAAAATTGACTTTTTCTCCACTTTATGAAAATGACAGATGTTCGACATGAGACCGCTCATTTATTTCATTTAATTTATATCTTACTGATCTTTTTTAATAGGTAGTTGATCACTAGAAAGTTGTGCAATAGTAAAAAAAAAAATAAAATGATATTGCAAGCAGCAATCAAGGGATGGAGGTACCCGCAGTTCATTGTCTGTCCTCATCAAGCCTTAGGCAATCAGTTTGTTAATTAACAGTTTAGTCAAAGTCTTTATTATCATTTTTTTTTTATAGCTATGATATATATTTTTCAATTATGTATATATATATATATATTTGTAAAAATGTTAAATGATAAAAGTTGGCATTAAGTGCTATGGAAAACTTTATCCTTTATTAACCTATAATAATAACGATGCCCAATACTGACGCCAATGTAGAGTTTTTATTGGTGTTTTCTGTATTTTCTGAGGAGAGCAAGAAAGTGAGTAACCAATTGTGAATGATATATATTTTCGATTAAAGTATGGAGAGGTATGATTAATACGTGTAAAGTAAATTCCATTGTTAAAATTTCAAAAAAAGAGAAATTTTTTTTTTATTATTCGCAATTAATGCATATAAATCAACTGATATCTACGTTTTATTATTTTTATATTATCATCTAAATAAATAAAAATTTAAATATTCGTTTGTACGTAACCGCTAAGTTCCGAGAGTTCTTCACCGATTTGTCTGATATTTTGACACAACGTTTTTATCGGATACAAGATTTTCCAATATACATTTAATTACAATAAGTCCTTTCGTTTCGGAATGGCGGCAGAAAAACGTGCGTCGCTATTGATTGTAGCGCCTAAACCGCTTGAACGATTTTAATGAAACTTGGCTAAAGTCTTCCACTTGAAGCTCTTTTAATTTATGTGTATAACATGATTTACCGAAAAGAGAAGAAAAAGAAAGTTAGGATGGATTGAGAAATATATTTGCGAATAACTCAAAAATGCGCGATTATTTATGGATGATACCCATATTTATTTTAAAGATTCCTCATTCCCCTTCAAATTATTGAAATATTATCGAAATCGGATGCTTTCTTGCAGAGATATAGAGTTTTAAGCATTTAGTAAATTTTCTTCCGTAAACATGTTCTCGTTTATCTTGGATTTTTATTAATAGAACACTTTACATTTACTCAAGTAATTGAGATAATAATTTGAAGTGATTTAAGTAATCCTTATTCAGATAAATACTTATATACAATTTCTGTATTTATCCCCTTTGTTTAGAGAAAGTATTATGATACCTTTCGAATACTATTCTTTCTATATTTTTTTTCATTCCATTTAGCCAAACAGCCACAGCAACGCGTGAAGCTAGTAGGTAATAAAAAAAGTGGAACGGAAAACCTGATTTTTATGATTTGAGATTCATGCCTCCTTTTAATTTTAGTAAGAAATAAATATAAAAATCTGAAAGTATACTGCCTATTTACCTAATGGCGGACCAACCCCCATTTTCAAGAGAAGCACAATAAAATTGTATGGCTGCTCAACTATGTTGAGTCGCTAAATTACTCAACATACTGATCAGTCTTTATCGATACCATTTAATAAAATAGAGCAAATAGCATAAATTAGTAAGAAACCATCATATTGTTAGGGACCAAATTGGCTGAATGTTTAAATGAAAGACAAAAATTGTTATAAAAGAAATAGTTGAAAAGTTACATCCTGAACAGTTAGAAAAAATATTTTTATTTTTAATGTTATTTATTGATAAATATTACAATCTGTCTCAAGGGCATTTATAATAGTGTTCACAGATCACATTCACACTCTATGTACAGTAAATAAAATAAACGAAAAAAGAAAAGAAAAAATATTAAAAAATATATTAGGGCGCAGAATCCAGGAACCTGCACGGAGGCGGTGTTCTGCGGACATCCTACATTCTGGGTAAAATAAAATATCAGTCACTAACATAAAAACTTTTTTATATGATAGACAGTTAAATAACAAGAATAAATGCTTGAAAAAATATATTTCTTACAAGTTTTTCCTCTCATATTAGATATCTATCCTCCTTTCTCGTTTATTGCTATATGCAATGTAATAATCTCAAATAGTTTATTAAACGCCCACAGTTAAGGATAGGTATGTATTTAACCACAACTTTAAACTGCAATGATCTTAATAAGAGATAAGCTTCTACCACTTAAAAATATTCCTCATGTTTAATCGTTACACAATAAAATACATCTATCCCTGAACTTATACCTTATTTTATTCGCTTAAGACCTGCTTATATGTTTCAGAAATTTGTAGTTTGTAGTTTCTTTCAATTACTGAGAGTATAGAAGTCTATTCTGTGAGAATGGAAGCCATACCGGCATGTTCTTTTTATTTATTAAAAATATCAGAAATTTTCTTTCTGTATTATTCGAAGTACTCAAAGTTTAATAGAGCTTTTTTCTTCCAGCTACCTTTTTCATCGATCCCTCGTAGTTCGTCTAAGGCCATTATAAATATCATTATTTTTATTTAGTTTCTAAATCCTAAACTTGTAGACATTATAGCTTCCTTTTTGTCTATATAAATTTACTTTTAATTTATTGTACATAGAGTATGGATGAGCTGATCTACAACTATTAATAGTGTCAGATAGGATTTGACACAATGTAATATTTTTCAATAAAGAATTGATATTGTAAGGACCCCATGTCGCCATACCACCCAAGAGTTTTTGAACGATGTACCTCGAAAACAATACATTTTAGAGATTTAAAACACCAGGCCAGCATAGTTCCATAGCAACTATGGACGAGTAACTGTAACGGATTCTGATGTCCGTGCCTAAATCTTTAAAAGATAATTTATTCGGTTTCGATCCGCCGATTTTTTAAACTTCTCCATTTTTTCAATTACTTTTATTGTAGTTTTTATCGTTCCTGAGGGCCGAAAAAGGGATCTATCTACTATCGTATTATATGTAATATATATTTTATATAAGTTTTACTATAGTAATAGAATTTTCTAAAAACTATATAAAAGTAATTTTTTTTTCTTTGTTTCAGGTAAGAACACTTCAAATCATGAATTCAGTTTTGCTTTTAATTAAGGACAAGATAAAACATAACCTTATGGTAAGACATTTAAATTTATATTGTATATAAGTGCATAAAAATCGCAATAACCACTAATCTACCGAGAATAAAAACTGATTTATGATACAACTGATTAGAGTACAATGTAATTAATTATTTTAATCAGCATAATTCAAAGGATTAAAATAAGTGATTTTATATTTATTGTTGCCATACTCGATTTCATAAATATAAGTAGGCCGGTGCTGTTATAATATCAATTTAATACTTAATCTGAAAAAGAAGATGGTTTTTAAATTTATATAGTTATAAAGAAAAGTGTTTATATATATATATATATATATATATATATATATATATATATATATATATATATATATATATATATATATAGGGAGTTAGGCAGCTCTCTAGTGGGAATTGACAATATATGCTAAAGATCTCCAGTTCGAGTCCGGCTGATGACAAATAAATTATTTATTCTGTTTCATCGGCCGTGGATTAATCCTGTGGTCGGAAGACCCTCCTGGGGCACATCCAGCCTCTATAATGTGGGTACCCTTAAGTGAAATAATTGATTAAGGAGGAAATCATGGCGGTTGAGCGTGATCTCGGTCAAATCACTTGCACCTTGCACCGTTGACCAAGAAACAATACTTCCTTACTAAGTACTGAATCCAAGATCCTTCATGGTTTATAGTGGTTCAGATTATATTTATGTATACTACATCTTCTCAAAATAATTTATTGTTGTTAGTATAATTGATAACACATACCTAGAAATAGTTGATTCAAATGATAGAAAAATATCTTGACATCATAAATGCATGACCATCATGTACCAAAAACGTTGCTGAGAGCATCTACCCTTCGTTGGATTTGTCATGATTAACTAAGATTAACTAAACTTATTGAAATGAATAACTAAAATTATTGCAAAATGAATCATATAATGTTTTAATATTTTTGTTTTGGTCATATTTTATTATTGGAATTACCAAATCTAAAGTACACTATCCATGTTTTGTATTCATTAATCAAATGGGCTAGTAAAGGCAGATTGACCGTTAGGTTATTCTTTCTTTTTACGATCACATGAGCAAATAACATTATCACATATTCAGTGAATCGAATTAAAAATAATTTTTGAACATGTGTTCATTTTTATTTTATTTTTAAAAAATGATAATTGGAATAGGTCTCACAGGAAATGGAATATTAATAAATAATTTTTAAAAAAATCTACTAAGTAAATCAGTATAGCCTTCTTATCATTTTTATTGATTACATAAGAAAACACGCTTATAGTTTGCTGTATGCCCTACCTTACTTCAAAGCCATTAATTCTTAATGATTACACTAATTTTAATTTTTAAATGAAATTTTAAGAGATATATAGAACATTTGTACACTATTCTCAAAATTTTCTCGAATATTAGACCAAATCAAATGAGCCGTCTTTAATATATAGGGATATCAAGAAAAAATGTTTGCGCACTGTAAGCGAAAACAGGGGATGGATGACATTTGATGAAAAAGACACTGGTTCATTTTTCATTTCCCTCCCTAATTTCCCTCCAGCTTTGAGCCTAATCAAACGAACTATTTTTTAAGTGTAGGCGTATCTTGATACGTTTGTGAATCCAAGGAAGTAGCGTATACAATTTAATGACATTGATATGGAATTATATAGATTGCGAACCGCATAATCTCTGAAAGTTTGATCAAAATTGGATTAATGTTGGAATTAAAATATTTTTGAACATGTGTTCATTTTTATTTTATTTTTAAAAAATGATAATTGGAATAGGTATCACAGGAGATGGAATATTAATAAAGAACTAAAAAAAAAATTATCAAGTAAATCAGTATAGTCTTCTTATCATTTTTATTGATTACATAAAAAAATACGCGTATGAAGGTATATGCCCTTCACACTTGACAACATACAGAAACGGAACCAAATTTCTTCCATTCGTTTATCCACCTGCACGAATTCAAAGGTTCCCTACCTTCGGTAGTAAGGAAGTTAATAAATATAAATAAAAAAAGAAGTAAATTTATATAATTTAACATAAAATATAAACATCATTTGGTAAATTGAAGTTGTGGCCGTTGCGTCCCATAGTGCGTCGCTTGTTCTGCATCACCACTCCACCTGTCTAGAAACCTATTTCACTCCTAGGCTTAAAAAAGAAAGTGAATTCCAATGTAAGAAGAATGAGGAAATGTTTTTAGTGAAGCAAGCATCAAAACTGAAGAAACTACTTGCAATCAACAGTTCATTGAGCAACTTCCAGACATTTTTGAAAGAAACAGTATTTTAACTGACTGGTCATCATTTTGATTGCCAACCATTGTGGTATTTTATGTTATTTTTAAAAATTAATTTAACTATAAAATACAAACAATTTATAAAAGCTAATCAAAACTATATTTAATTTTTAGTTTTAATATTATTTCTTTATTATTCATATTTTATAATATTAAATTTATATAGTTAATTTATTTATTAATTTTGATTTTTTTTTTGTTGCCTCTACCCTGTAGGGTCATTGGCAACACCTTGAATTAAACTCTGTTGTAGAAATTTTATCATTTTAAAGAACTTTAAAGTTTTTTTTAACGGCATTTTTCATCGTCGTGTAGATTTTCTTCAGACTCTGTGCCATGTCTTAACTTTCTCCTTATATGATAAAATTAGGCATTCTTGAACAATGTGTTTTACTGTCCCCTTTGGACATTGCAGTCCGCAGGTCGGAGGATCAATCCTCTAGTAGGTAGGAGTGCGAGAACCTCACAATGTCCAATTCGCAGTCTGCAAAGGGCTGTCGCCTCTTTTCGAATGGTCGTCGAGGTTTCCCATTTTTAAAACAGTGGGGTTTAATTTCCTTTAAATTCGATTCTCCTTGTTCCCACTTGTTTTGCTTACATGTTTCCATACATTCTCCTTAATTTTTATCTAACGTAATCCTCCAGAGGATTTCATTACTTGTTCAACGGATGTAGTATTTGGCTTTCTTCTATGTTTTGGCTGCTTATCTGCTTGTTTCTTACCGATGATCCCGCAATGCGTAAGGACCCAAATGACACTACTTCTTTGCCCTTCTGCCCTTAGTACCACAAACGTTCTTACATCTTGCAGAGAGGTTTTTGTCTTGTTAATGTACAATAGCTTAGAATGAACCATAAGTCCCTGTCACCACTGCCCAATTGGTATTTCACTTGTCTCTATTGTTTTTAAGAGCTTCTCTAATTGCTAGCATTTCACCATAAACACAGAGCAACCTCCGTAATTTTGAATAGTTTGTTGAGTATTAAAATTCATAACGAAACACCCTACTCCTTATCAACTTTTGATGCATCCATAACAAAATGTGATACTCCTTATATTTTTTCCAAAGTTCCTAAAATAATTTTTGAACTTCACTGGAAGTGCCGTATCCATTTATGTCTGGAAATGAGAATCTATAATGGTTATGACATTGGACCAACAGGGACTTATTAGTATCCGGCACATCAAAACATTTTCAATGTTTAAGATCCAAAAGTCTTAAGTTAATTTAATCCATATTCAATTATATACGTTTATATGAATAATAGGGATATACTCAATTTTATTTTTAATATTTTAAATACTAAAAATATATAGATAAAAAATACTTCAAATTAAAAAAAAACTTTTATTAAAGTAAAATTAATTTAAAACGACTTTAATAGTTTGCTAAAATCATTTCTTTATTTTAAATGTAAATTTTAGTAACAGATAATGTATTACTTTTTTTTAACGAAACTTGACCGCCCAATAGTCATCTTTAAATAGTGTTAAGAATGACAAACTCTACTTTCATTTAAAGCAAATTTTGTCTAGTTTATTATGAAGCTATTGTAAATTACTTGAATTAAATGTTTTTAGAGTTGTTGGTTTCTGTTAAACAAAAACCGTTATACACTTAAAAAGTAAAAAATCTTGAATTTCTTACTTTTCTGCTGAAAATTGGGCAATTATTTATGTAAACTTTTTTGTAGATTTTGATGTATACTATCAACCTAATTTCCCTCTACTTACGGGACACCCTGAATTTATTACACAGTTTAACAAAATTCAATGGAAGTCTTGGGCCAACACGGAACAAAAAAATAGAAATAAAAGTCATTCTTTATTTATTTTACTTAAATAAAAGTTTTATTTATATTTTTCTCTACTTTTTGTCGATATCGACGTTATGGGCTTTTATTATTATTTATGCATGTATTTTTTTCTTTATTTTAAAAAAGGTTAATGGTTATACCGAACATAACAATTTTCTTATATTATTGTTGAAGGATTGAGGGATTGAATAATGTAATGTATTAAATTTTTAATAAAAATTAAATAATATAAAGAAAAAGTTTCTCAGCTCTTCCGCCTGATTTTTATATTTCAGTTTATATATAATATGTATGTTAATGTCATAATGTATTCAGTTTAAATTACGTTTTATATTTACTGAATTGACACAGATTTCTCCTACTTTCACCTCAACTTGCCTCTTTATTTTTCCCTGTTCATTTAATTAAATCAGTAAGTTAAGTAAAAATTGAAATTCTTTTTACCGTGGATTTAATTTTTCCCAAAACGGCAATTAACTATACCGTTGTATTACACTTTCTAAAATGGCCACTTTGCATTTGTTTTTGTTACGAAAGTAAGACAGGCCCAGTGAAAGTTCGCACGTTATATTTTCCACGATCTTACTGTCGGGAATGTGTGTATGTATTCAGAGTCTGAATGGCCATCTCATGTTGATGACTTACTTCTTTCTTTTGGAGAAAGTCTTAATCTGATGAACCATTTAGATTGTCAAAATGTCTCATTGTTTTAATATATTAAAACTAATACACATATTGAAGGAAGATAGTCGACTGTTCTACATATCATGGGTGATAAATATTCAGGACGCAGTCATAAAAAAAAAAACATTTTATTTTATATGTTCCGACGTTTCAGCCCAAACATGTGGGTCATCATCAGGGCGTGGATCGAGCACTGAAGTCTTTCAAGTACTGTCAGTACTGATGATGGTCCACATGGTTAGGTTGAAACATCGGCACAAATAAAAAAAATAATTTTTTTTTATAATGACTGTGTTCTGAATGTTTATCACACACAATACACATATAAATAATGTACTGATATGTATATAGTGCAACATAAATCCATAGCAACAAAAGTAATGAAGTTATGAAGATAATGATCAGTGATGGAAAGAAAGTATATCAACACATTAAAAAAACTGTACCGCTACAAGCCATGAAAGGTGTTGTATTCAGTAATTTGTAAGGAAGAATTATTTCTTGAACCAAGGTTGGATAAAAGGATGTGATTTGACCGAGACCACCTCAATTATTTGAGTAAGGGTACCCGCTTTATAGTTGTTGGGTTTGCCATAGGAGGGTCTTCTGAACCCAGAGTTGCCCCACGGCTAATGAAACGAATAAATAATTTTTCAGCCATGAATCGGGATTCGAACCTGGGACGTCGAGCATTGGAAGATCAGTACCCTACCACTGAGCTACCCCACTCCATATCAACCCATTTATGTTTAGAAACATCAATTTCTGTTTGCTATCCCTATTAATAGCTATAATTATCTCTATTACTATGCTATAATTTATTGTGCCATATAATTCACTATAATCATCATGTTAAATGTATCATTGTTATTGTACTGAGTTTTTTTTATCATTTTACTATCATTAAATTTATGAGATATTATAATACGTGTTAACTCATTGTGTGTATGTCCATGTCATAAAATTTAAGCAGTTGAGTAAGTCTGAAAGGTCTGAGGACATTTTAAATTTTGGCCTAGTAAGTATTATAAGTATTGATTTCTGCATAATTTTCTAGAGGTAAAATAAAAATTTGCTCAGAATCTAAAATTTCCACTCACACCAAGAAAATAATTTGTTTACGTGTGACACCTATCACCATTAAACTAATTTTGATAAAATTTTTAGAGAATATGCGGGGACAAACCTTTATCTAGGTACCGACCTCGATGTTCTTATTTTATTGTATTCGTGCACGCTAACGGACCTCCATTGATACGTCTTTTTCTCAAAAATAACGTTTGATTTGTGCCAAAGCTGGAGAAAAGTTAGTATTTGGTGAAAAATGATCGAGCAGGTATATATTTTAGCGAATCCCACCCACTCCTTTTAAAATTTGTTTTTGCATTCGGATACGCATCTTTCATTAAAAAAAAAAAAAATGAAACCATGAGCAATATGGTTCTAAGATTAGGGGTTTCCATTAAAGAAGATAAGTATTTTATATAGCGATGTGAAAATTACGGTTTAAATTTATTTAAAACATCTTTTTTTTTCTTTTTTTCCTGGGAAGTTGTCAATTTTGGGGAGTCGGGATGGGAAGTAATCTATCAACAAATTTAAGTGGCATATATTTAAACAAACTAATCACAACACAACTAACTAACTTAGAACAAAAACCACTGTTAATTAAGAAATACATAGATGACTTATTACTCATAATAAAAAAAGATTCGGAAAATGAAATAATGAAAAGCTTCAACCAGTACAACAAAAGGATCAAATTTACAATAGAAAAAGCCACAAACAATAGACTCAGATTTTTGGATATGGACATAATTATGGACAAAGGACAGATACTTACTAAATGGACAAAAAAAGAGAATACCAGCAACAGAATTCTTAACTTTAGCTCAAACCATCCCAAACATCAAATAATTAACACAGCCAAGAACCTAATTCACAAACCAATAGAACTCACTGACAAACCTTACATCCCTCAAGTAAAAACAGAAATATACAAAATACTTATCGAGAACTTTTACCCCATAAACTTAATCAACAAACTTTGGTACAGTCGATTACATACAACAATAAACAATAACAAAATTGGTGCCAAAAAACAAACAATACAAAAAACACCAGAAGAAAACACTACAATAAAGAAACCTACACAACAATTCATCACCCAATTTTTTGAAAAAACAAATCCAACAAACGAAAACAATCAGGATAACATAGCACAAACAAACAAAATGGACTTCAACTACCACTACAAAATGACATACATACCTGGACTCAATAACAAAATTAAAAACGTGTTCAAAGATTATGACTTGACAGAAATTAAATTCGGACAATACAATAACAAGAAACTAAGCAGGCCCATCACCAACACAAAAGATAAAATAGAACCAATAAACAAGAAAAATGCAATATATAAATTAAACTGTCAAAACTGCCCCAAAACCTACATTGGTGAAACATCCAAACAATTAGGAACTAGAATCGCACAACACATCACCAACTGTAAAAATCCAAAAAACATAAACACAACAGCCTTAGCACATCACAGTATAAAACTACAGCATAAATTTAACTTTAACAAACCACAGATAATAGGCACAGAACCAAAAAAACACCAATAGAAAATTACTTGAAGCAATACACATTACAAAAAACAACAGAACAACAGTCAACTACAAAACAGACACTAAACATTTAGGAACCCATTATACAGACATATTGAACAAAATTAAAATTTAATAGAAGTGAAATCACAGACACATAAAATAAACACTAACAACAACAATCAAAATAGTCAGATAAAACATTTAGATCCAAAGGTCAACTTTTCACTATGGCAGAAACCCAATTATTGGTCAAAAGGAGGATGTTGCTCTAGATGATAAATTTTAGAACATAAATTAGAAAATTGACGATGGAGCACATTATTATTATTATTAAAATTAAGGTAATTACAAATTTATTGTAACAAACATAATACAAATATGTAATGTAACAAGCACAATATTGTAACTTAAAAATTTTTTAGCCTTGCATCCACAAGAGTATTGGAATTGCAGTTCTGAAGATGGGAATAAAAGGTCCCGAAAGGTAAACTAGCCTGTTAACATGTAACGTTAAAAATATACTCGAATTGTTAATATTTGAAAGTTATTATTTCCAAGCAACTAAATTATTTAAAACAATTAATTACCAAGTGTCTTCCTCACCTATCGAATCTATTAAATGTATACATTTGTATCACTTCCAATTGTCTTTTACAACTGTGCATAGTAACAAACGGTACGAATGATTGTGTTGAAAAATGGATCTTTTGGAAATATTCTGAGTTTTATTGGAAACATTTATCACGAAACGTCGAAAAAATAACAACATTAGTAAATATTGTATATTATTATATCACCAATATTTCGCGTGAAAACCTTTTTAAAATATTATGGATAAGTGATATATAAAAGTTAAACCTTCCATCTCTTATTTACCTTTAGTTACCAATAAATTGTATTTATTCGTTATGTTTTTATATTAATCTAGCATGTGAAATGGTTAATTATTTCGAATAATTTTTTTTTAAACATTTATTATGATATTTACAACTTTATTAGTATGAATACATCAAGTAAATGTGTGCAGAGGAACATAATATAATCACATGAAACACGCTTGTTGAAAAACTACCCATTGGTAGCACTCTAAAAAAAAAATAATAAAAAATAAAGGTACTTTAGAGAAAAAAAAAAAAATCCTGCTAGAGAACACCAATGAGAATAAAATCTACATTATATTAAAAACTGCTTAATTTTACACTGATATAATGATTTTATAAAAAAATTTGATAAAATTGTGTAAAATCGGTATTGTAAAGTTTCACTTCCGGTTAGCAGATTTTGTCGAAAAAGTTGCTGTAACATCCCTGACATATCAAACCCCTAAATATGCAATTTCAGTTTTGTGAAAGTTTTCGTTTTTTAGCTATACTGTTCACGTACATACATACAGATCATTTTGCGAGACTTTGTTATTTGGATTTCACCTCAAAACATGTATTTCAGTTGAAAACTATGATTTGAAAATGTTCCCGATCACAATACTTACATATGTACACTTATATATATGTAAGTGAAAGTAAATAATATGGATAAAAAATATTTTAAGGCATTAAATAAAATAATTTCTTATAATTGTTTTTGACTGCAGCCATTATAAAATGAATAAGCAAAATCTATATCTAAGGCTACAATAGTAAAGATGAAAGCACTCACTAGTTGAAGAGGACTTAAGAATCAATGCGCTTCATCAAGCCTTGTATTGGTGCTCTGTTTGCAAATGCTTCAATCAATTATGAAAAATATTGGTACCTTCCTTTACAGTGCTCAAATATCTCACTTTTGTTTGATATACTTCTATTTGTAGATTTTCGACGAATTTTTACTTATGCTGCTATTGTGAGGTGAAACTTAACTTTTAGGATTTATGATTTATTATTAACTTTTTTTCAATTTATTATTTTCTTAAGCAAAACTACTGTAATATATATATATATATATATATATATATATATATATATATATATATATATATATATATATATATATATATATATATATATTTAAATTATTTTTAAGACCTACAATGTAATACTAATATCATAAAACCTTGTCTTTGTCTTAGATTATTTTGGATTGTAATTTGTCCACCTAAAAAGGAGTCATTCGGAGGTTTTAGTAAAAATGTTACTTTCTTAAATTTTTCATTCCATGCTTTTTTATTTATTCAAACTTTTAATGTCATTTATATTATTGATTCATTAACAATTAAACCACTGATTTTCAAATATTTAAGGAACGATGGTTACAATGGTTCAGTCATAATTAAGGACACTAAGAATTATAACTATGTGTGACAAATTCATTCTATGTATACAACAAGGCAATAAAAAAATAAAATAAAATTAAAAAATTATGAAACTGAAGAAAAATATTTAAAAAATCACAGAACACGTTCATACTTAATTACAATAGCTTTGTATTCTTATGATTATTGCCGATATATATTTATTGGAATGCCTATTTAATTTATCATGAAACCGTTTATAGTTATTTCGTATCTGTTCATTTATTGATTACATTTTTACAGTGCCACATATATTTATATAACAATTTTACAACACACGTGTTGAATTTATAATTTTACAATATACAAATATTGTTCATGTTTGTTTTAATGATATGATATCCCACAATACATTTAGCAAAAGCAATTTTGTTTTAAAGACTTAAGAGGAAATTATTTTTTTATGGTACCGACAAGTATTGTACATCCCGGTGTTACATGTTGAATTGATTCGACTGACTTTTTGTATAACCGTCATGATTCAATGATACCCTCTCCACACGTATGTTTTCTGTTTTTGACAATTATCCGTTCTTGAATAGAAAGCAAGACTCCTTCTGTTTTTGGAAAGATACTACCACTCTATAATCATGACAACGACATTGTTATTATTGTAGTATAAGACAAATTTATTAATATCTGTAATCAATTTATTTATTATTATCTAAGATTTTTTCTTATATCTATTTTCTCTTGATCTTTGCGAGTTTTAGTAATATCTCTTTGAAGCAACACTAATTTCACATTTAAAAATTATTATTATAATAATTGTAATATTTCTGAGCATGGTTTAATCAAATTGTAAAGTAGTAATTATTTCAACGGACCATCGATAGGTATCTAAGTTCTTTCTCTAACAAATGAAAATTCAATTTCACTTTTCAGGATTAAACGGAGAATAAAAAGATAATACTAGTTTTTAACGCAGACATAGTTGTTGAATAACTATGTATATTTTTTAGATAATATATACCTGTGCAGTTCGAATTCCGGATGGATAGGCTAAAATTTACTTTCTGGCGTACCTAGAGAATTATTGTCGACCTTTTTTTTGTAATATTTATTTATTGAGCAGAAAATACATTTTGCCTAAATTAAGGTCATTAGTATTTTAGATGTAAGATATTCATTCATAAAATATATACAATAACAAAAAAAAAATAGAAAAATTAGTAAAACAGAAGAAATAAACCACGAAACAACATTAAATAAAAAAAAATCTGGCACACGCAACACACAACTTTCACTTCTATTTTTAATAAAAATAATTTTCTGGCAATTTTGGGCTATTATAAAATTTTTGAGGTGCATTTTTAACCGAACTAAATCTAAAAAATTACAACTAACAAATCATAAATACCATTAAAATAACAAAAATCCTATTTATTATATTACCGGTTGATTATGGATTGTATGATTCGTTGATTATGGATTGCACGATCCGTTGATTGTACGACTATTAGTTATTAAACTACTATTTTCTATTACAAAGTTTACTAATACGAAATTAAGATATTTGCATTGTCTGTCTTAGACAGATCAACAGTTGTCACACTAATTATAAGTGGATACTGTTGGAATATCACTAACGGAAAATTCATCAAACTATTCACTAATTTAATTCTCTAAAAGATTACATGATGATTTTTCAGGGAATAAACGGACGATAGATACCTAATTATTTAAATATAATATCAGATCTAGAGTTATTCACAGTAACTACAGTAAATATATTTATGGTTATAAACATATCTCTGAAATATTTTTATATTTCACTTCTTCTTTCACACAAGTACAATGAAATAGTAGTGGATGCTGCTGGAATATCACAAAGGGAAGATTCATCAAATTATTCACTAATTTAATTTTTTTTAAAGTTACATGACAATAAACAGACAAGTATTTTTATTTTTTTCTCCTTTATTCAATTATTAAATTCTTTCGAAAATTATATTTAGCATTTTTTCGTAACTCTTAATAATGAGAGATAGTTAATTAATTAATATAAATCCTATTAAAGGTACTTTAGAGGAAGAGGCTTATGAACATTTGTCATTTAAGCCCTGTAAACTGACATCAACGGGGATAAGACCTAAATGATATTAAATACCACTTAATTATGCAATGATAAACCGAGTTTAATCCGAGCCGTTTTTGAGAAAATTGTAAAAATGTGTTTCAGCGTTGATATAAAGTGGCACTTCTGGTTAGGCGATTTCAAGGAAAAAGTTGCTAGGACATCTAAGACATATAGCTTAAATGCGTAATATCAATTTCGTACGACTTCAATTCACACAGACACACATACCATTTTTCAGGACTTGGTTATTTGGATTCAAGGGGTCTCAATACGTGTATTTCCGTAAAAAACTCAAATTCAAAAATTTTCATTAGTAGGATGAAGGTAGAGTAGGACCTAGAATATACATTTCCTTATACATACATCAAATTATATACATCAAATTATAAATATATCAAATTATAAATATACATCAAATTATATATATATATAATTTAACATAATTATTTAAATTGGGAATTAGGACACTTATTTATTATTCAATAAACAACAAAATGTTCATTGATCCTGCTGTTTATTCGACGTTTCGATCCCTTTCTTTTTTTTAAGTTAACAATGTGTTCCTCTTATATGCTAGAACAACAAATAGCTCAATCGGTACAAAATTATTCTTTGATATGTTTCAGATAACAATTATTTGAAAATTCAACATACTTTTAAAATATAGCCTCGATAGTATTTTGACTTTTGAAATAATTGTTATTTGAAACATATGGAAGCATAATTGTGTACCGATTGAGCTATTTGTTGTTTTATTGTTGAAGAAGACCCCGTTGTTAACTAAAAAAAAAAAAACGGGATCGAAATGTCGAATAAACAGCAGGATCAATAAACATTTTGTTGTTTATTGAATAATAATTATAATTATAATAATCTAATTCCCAGTTTAAATATAATACTGAAAGGCCTATTCAAGACATTTTGTAAATAAATATATATATACATATATATATATATATATATATATATATATATATATATATATATATATATATATATATATATATATATATTTATTTCTCCTAAGTGTTTGTTTCCGGAATTCCTGGAAACAGATAATATATTATTTTTCCTCAATTTTAATTGGACATATATTTTTTTAATATCCTATTATCTGTTTCCTGGAATGGCGGGAACAAACACTTAGGAGAAATAAAAATTCTTGATCCCTAACTAAAATAAAGAAAACAAGGGTTGGGAGGTGAAGGTAAGGAAAAGACGCCTTTATTAAGTTAGGCCGATTCTCTCAAAGAGGAAAATAGGTTGCATAAATAAAAAGGGGAAATCTTTTAGTTCAGAATCTGTTCGAGTATGGCTTCTTATTTTAATAATTAATGGCCTCTTTATTATTAGTTCCGTAATAGTTATGTATTATAACTATAATGGAAAATTATAGCTGACATCTTAAATTTCAAGTATCTTCCTTAATTAATTTAAATGAGTAATGAGGATATTTTAATTTTCGAAATAATATGTTATTGAATAATATTAAATATCTAGTATAATATAGATAGGTTTAAACCGAAAGCTTAATATTATCACGAAAAACATTATTAAGTTTATTGAGTAATTTAATTAATGATCTAATACATTAGTAACAATAGTGTTTAACCACTTCATATTAGGTATTTTTGTGTAAAAACTATCAGTAAGATGCCAACATAACTATTTCTTGATCTAAAATTTGGTCATATTAAGATGCTGTTTCTTGAATAATCAATAACACCGCCCCTGTTAGAACAGTTTTAGTTTTCTCCTACCTTACCGACATTATAAGTTTTTTTGAAATGGTAGTATACAAAGGTAACGCAAAGAGTATCTAGCCAAAGTATTGATCTGTAGATTGGCCGAATTTTAACTAATTTTTACACTCGATATTTTATCCGTGGCCATTAAATCAAATAAAGAATTCAATTTAATATCTCGTTCAATAATTTACAACTTTTTTATTTTATATTTGGTACTTGTCGGTTAGCTGGACATGATCGACTGCTATCTGCCAATGTTTATAACCTCAACACTGATAATTCTGATAAGGCTTCTCATGATTCCTATCTTCTTATTAATTTTTATTGCATTATGTTCATATTATTGAAATTGTAAACAAAAACAACTTTAATAATAAAAAATACTTTTATTTTACAACATATATATTAAATAGACGAAAACAAATGTAATAATAACAAAACAGTTTGGTTTGAAATTGAAATAGATAAAAAGAAATGTAATAATTCCCACAACAATGAGAAAACACTTTAATTTTACAACACATATAATAAAAAAAATGATATAATAAAAAAACACTTAAACAACATATGTACATATAAAAGAAACAATATAAACAACATATGTACAATTTATTTTCACTTCACCTTATTTATTTTGGTAGGCAAAATAGTTAATTTACTATTTAATATATTAAATAGACGAAAACAAATGTAATAATAACAAAACAGTTTGGTTAATAACATCCATAGCAATTAATTATTAAAATTAATTAATAATTAAGAACAATAATTAATAACATTTGAAGAAAATAACAGAAATGGAACAAAAATAAACAATGGAATAACTCAAAGCTTTGACGAGATAAGAAGGGAGGTTATGTGATGTAACATTACATATCTAGGGAGATTTCGTCCAGGTCTCCTAACCGACAAGTACCTTATATTTATTGAGCAATATTTTATGCTGTCACAATAAAGGGCTTAATAATGAGAAACGAATTCATTATTACCATATTTAATACGAAGTGTGTCTTTTAATTAAAGAGATTGATGCTGTAAAACATTTTATTTTAATTCCATACACCTTCAATATGCACCTCTCTTTTTTCCCTAAAACGCTCCAGGTGAATTTTACATTGTCTGTATAAGCGCTGGCATTCTTCTTCTGTCAGTTCTTTCGGGTGCGTGTCACTTTCTCTTTCACTGCTTCAATAGACTCAAATCTTGTTCCACCTTCGTCTGAGTCTCTTTGTATATAATAAAGTTAATGAAACTTAGTTGTAATTTCATTCGTGTTAATGCAATCACTAAATGTATACTTCACGTTCGAAAGGAGGAAAAAAAAAAAGAACAAGCAATCCAAATTCTTGATTTTATTCTTTCACCCTAGGACTCCACCTGGACAAACGTCTAACTTGGAATAATCATACCAAAATGAAACAGCTCGACGTTTCCGACTACTTCAACACTTACTAGACAAACGGTCTAACCTTCCAATTAATTACAAAAGACTCATTTACGTGACTATAATAGGGCCTATTTGTACTTACGGAGTTGAACTATGGGGCTCCACCAAACCTTCGAATTCCTCTCGCATACAATCCTTACAATCCAAAATCCTTCGTAAAATCCTCAATACTCCTTACTTTGTTACAAATAAAATCATCCACAATGACCTTAATGTTCCTTATGTATCAGATTTGGCCCAATTCAGATATCTGTCTTTCCATAATAAACTTTATAACCATCCCAACCCTCTTGTTTCTAACCTTGCTTCCTATTCAATTCCTGATAACCCTCCTAGGCGTCTGAAAAGAAGATGGCCACGTGATCTCCTAATATAGACATATTATTAGAGTGCTACCAGTGGGTAGTTTCTTAACACGTGTTTCATGTCATTATATCCATGTGCAAATTTAATAGATGTATTTTTTTTTATACAGTTGTAAATATTATTTAAATAAAAAAAAATCTTTCATCACGAGTAGTTTGATGTTTCCTACAATTTGTCATTGTTTTGTGGATATCCTTTTATTTGAGCAATACATTGCTCAATATATTATTTTGTCTTCTAATTATTTTAATCCAGATCGCCAAGAACTCATTTCAATTTTATTCCGTAAAGTATAGTACGCCTTTCTTGTAGCTACCCCTTTTACCCTTAACTTTAGAGAGGGAGCGATGGCATATTTTATTCCTTCTTCCAGTGACCCTTGAACCGGAGCAGCAAAGAGGAGAAGACATAAAAAGACATAACGGACGCTAGACTAAGAGAGACAGAGACACCAGATGATGGCCTAATGGTAGCGCATAAGCTGAAGACTAACTCCGTTAGGGCTACGGCCGCTTGTCCCTCCTCCTTTGATCCCTCCCTTTAAGCCTATTAGCTCACCCCCACCAATTACTTGGCTCTCTTCTTCAATCAATATCCTCTTTTCTTCTCTTGCTCATCATCATCATTACCCCTCCTGTCCCCATCCATCCACCCTTCTTCTCCGGTTTATCCATCCGCCGTGTAGTCGATATTTGCTAACTAGTCTTCATCAGAGAGTAGTTTAAAGCTAAGGAAGCTCCACAGAAGTAGATTGCTTTGGTGTACTTTCTTTTCATAGTTATCTGTTTCATAATTAAAGTATATTTATTCAATTATTATATCTTACTAAACTCGTGGCGGGGTGGCCGAGCGGGTTAACGCGTGTGCAAAATACGCATTGCCCCGCAACCTGATAAACCGAATTTATATGATAAAAAAATACGCATACCGGTAACAGCTTTTTCACAGAATGTAGAATGTAATATAAGAAGAAAAATAAAAAAAACAAAAAAACAGATAAATCAAATTTAAAAATAATAATTATGCATTTATTTAGCGTTATTCAATGTATTACATATTAAAATATGTCATTTTTATAATTTATCTCTCTATGAGATGTGTGTTAAATAATAGATAATTTTGGTTGCGATCGGAAATAAAGTAAGCAGTAAATTTGATAGTAATATAATCCGTACTGACAGAACACAGCGATAGCACCATAAATAAAAACTGCAATACATTTTTTTTTTAAATATTGAAGTCGATTTTAGAATGAAATTGTTAAAAAAAATCGTTGATTATATTTATCAGACTACAATAATGAACTGAATTGTGAGTGCTTAAACAATTGACAGCGAAAGTTCGACAGTTTATTAAAATTTCTGCACGTATGAAGGTACAATAATTTCTAATTTCTGAATAAAATAAACTAAAAAATAATTCAAGGAGAGAAAAAAAAATCCGATGATAAATATAAATATACTTGAAATAATAAAAAATGTGGTATACTACGATTATTTTTTAGTTATTAACATTAACGTATGTAGAAGACTGAAGAGGAGCTGGATGAGGGACCTCCTCGCCTAATGTAAATATCACGCCGAGTGAGGTGCCGCTGGGCACTGATCCTCCTCACGCCTCTCATGACATTATATTTAGTAATCGATCTCGCATACACTGGTTGTCGTTACCATTATGAGAGGTGTGAATAAAAAAATTAAACCAAAAAAAGAAATTCAATTTTCATTTGTATAAAATGGTTAAATGCCTTTGATGAATTATGTTTTTAAGAATACATAATAAATGAAAGTTTTATTAAGTTTCCTGAAAAAAAAGCAAGGTATGGAAATAAACTTCCTGCTCACCACTATTTTAAATATTTATGTTAGTTTTTATAAAAAGAAATAATTGCTCCATCGGATTCATTGGATGTTTTTACTTGAGAATCGATACATATCTCGATTTCTTATAAATAATTAAGTCACTTTACAAATAAGCGACTCAATTTCGAGAGTTTCATTCTAATACTAACAAAAATATAGAATTACCACAAGTTATTAGTTCTTTTGTTCGGACGAAGATACAATTTCTACTTTCTGAATAAAAACAAAATAATTCTTAGAGAAAAAAAAAAAAAAAAAACCTGGCGAGTATAAAATGTTGGACTACAAGCTGGATCGGAACGAATGTCGGTCAGTGAAAGACATTCGAATGAGATTTAGCCTCAGATCTGGGCGAGCTCTGGCTGATCCCCTCTACCCTTTCACCGGATCAAATTAACTGTCTACTTTCCAAATTTCTTTCCCCGGCTCCGCTCGGGCCCACAATCATATTTTCTACCCTTTTCGAGATTCATTGTGCTTCGTCTTGATTCGATTTTCACTGTATCCAAACAGTGACTTCCTTTGATCTCATTTAAACGATAGCGAGCTGATGTCATAGCAACTTGTTTAACTAGATTTGCGATACCAAAGAACAAAAAAGAAAAAAAAATGGCTAAAAAATTTAGAAGTTGATAGTGGTGGTCTAGAACCGTAACAGGAAAAATAAAATTATAATAAAAATACTATATACTAGATGTATACTTTAGACTTCACGATAGAAATGAAAACATAACATCAGCAAGGCGAGATTAATAATATGAAATATAAATTATAAATAATAGATCATTATAAACAGGACGAAATGCTGAACATTTCCCTCGTTTACAGTATGCAGATCCAATTTTTAGTTTCTGAAATATTTTAATCCACATATATATAAATAAAATAAAAGTTTTATCTGTGCATTAAATAGAATCAACCAGTTTCATGATATCTTTCCGTTTCATACATTACAGACACCAAATACACTTTTAAAATTTTTTTTTGTCTGTCTGTATGTCCGAATTGTTCAACAAAATTTCGTCGTAGATAAGCTCAGCAATGGCTAGTGGAAGATTTTTGAAATGTTGACATTATATTTAGATTTGCTTGACTTAAAACTTAGGATTTAAAATGAAAACAAACTATTGAGTAGAACCTAATTTATGAATTCTTGAGTAATTTGTCTAGAGATTCCGGCCAGTCAGTTACTTATTTCTCACCCCAACCTACTCTACCACTAGCCACATTTAAAATTTGTAATATTCAACTGATGGGAAAAATTATCACAACTCAACGGAAAAAAATCCGAAATACCGAACATCTGTAACGCGTTTCTGCTCAAAACACGGGCAAAACACACCCATTTTTAACTTTGTCCAATCTTCCCGTTTAAGGTTTCATTAGATTCAACTTCCCGAGCCTAGCAAATATTGTCGTATATATTTTTAACATTAACAAAATGGATTAGCCTGAAATTGGGGAGGTGAGTGAAAAGAAACTCCAAAAAAATTCATCCCCCCTCCACAATATTCAGATCAAATTCTAATTTTACACTGATGTAGGCGACTCAATGTCCAAAGTTAATTTTCCAACGATAGATAAACTCAAAAAGCTGAGTTTAAGGATATAGAGAGATTACAACTGTTTTTGTTTATTTCAATCGACTCTACAATTTCTTCGAATCATTATAAATGAAAATTAAACACTGACAAGTTTTTAATGGATCGGTGGTAGTCGGTTTAGTTGTGTGGCACCTAAAGAAATAGCCGAACAACAAAGTTTTTATTATGACTATTGCAAGACCTTGACTTCCAAAAGCCCTGCGATTAAAAAATCAAAGCAACCTCCTCTCTCAACTCTTTTTAATGAAATTAAATTAGGATCCTCTCCCCTATCATAGAAAAAAATCCACCTCAAAAAAAGGTTCTCAAATTTTAACTATACACCCGTCTACGACGGGTACATCAGTTAGTCTTAAATAAAACTAGTTGTTATTTTGTTTCGGACACAATGTTTTTCCCTCTCCTACTTTCGAACACGGTATTGCGTTAAGATACTATTTTGAATAATAGCTCATTACAAAAGTAGATGAAATGCTGAACATTTCCCTAGCTTACAGTATACAGATCCGAATTTTAGCATCTGAAATATTTTAATCCATATGTTTAAGTAAACTCGATATAATTTGGTTTTCGACACTATTTTTCCTTTTAGCGTGTCTGACACTGCGTCGCGTTAAGATACAATTTTGAATTATAGCCTATTACAGAGAGGATGAAATGTTGAACAATTTCCTCGATTGCAGTATGCAGGCCCGATTTTTAATTTCTGAGACATTTTAATCCATATGTAAAACATTTTAATTAATCGACTCTAGCCGACTTTACCCGAACGTTAATACTTCGGAAATCTGACGGATTAATCTAATTCATTCTCCACAAAAAGTGCAAAACGAGCCTAAAGAAGATTTCTCTTCTACACAGTGTTGCCCAAAATCGGTCTTGGTCTTGCACTTTGCAAGACCAAGAACAAAGCCGCCTAACTGTTGCAAGATCAATACCAGGATTTCTAAAAAAATATCGATTTATGTAATAAAAATTAATGCAAAATAGTTACTAATACTTGACACTCTTAGTAACTATACGTTAATAATTGGTATAACCAATATACTTTTGCATTTAACACTAATTATTCATTCGGGCTTAGTTAGGTTCTTCTATATAAAAAAATACAGTTTTATCTCTTGAGTAATAAGCAGGCGGATCTACGGGGGGAGAGGGCGCTTTTGGGCTGAAGCCCCCCCCCAAAATTGTAAAATATAACCATGTTTTATAGAAAAAAATATTAAAAACTATCTCTTAAAGTATTCTTGTTCGTGTAATTATATTTAATAGGACTTCTATTCATATGGGTAGTTAATTTCTTTTTTTTTTTCTAATTAATTATTGTTGTATGTATATGAAAAAAATCTTGATGAAAAAAAGCTGAAGCCCCCCCTCCCCCAAATCAAATCCTTGATCCGCTAGTGGTAATAAGCTAATAAGTAACTGCTAGACTGTTGTGAGATTCTTGCGCAAGACCAAGACTGAGTTTGCTAGACCAAGACTTGAGTCGGTCTCGCATTTGGGCATCACTACGTCAACAATGTTCATATGGTGAAGTTAGTTGTTTAGTGTTTATGGGATTTATTAAACGTCAATAAAACTATTACAGATAATCCTGGATAAAGTTTTATTCTGAAAGTTATATACAATACTAATGCACCATCTAAAGGTTGTTGCGAAATACTGATGTATATAGAGATTACAAAGAGAATATATTTTTTTAATTACTAACTCAGGAATTTTGTGATCTGCGATACATACAATACAATGAATAAAATTAAAATGTATAAAAGCATAAAATTTGACATTATTAAATCACAGCACATTACTGGAAAGTAATTACTATTTCTTGCTTATTTGCTGCAACAGAGTCAAAATTCGATAGTCATCTTTAGTCAACTTTTAAGACCAATCGTATCATTCTGTTTTTCTTTTAAACCCATAATGTTTACAAAAATGTATACAGCTCTTAAACTATAAATTATGTAAGATGTAATTATCTTAATACGTTTCAGAAGTAATAAATAAAAATAATATTGATTGGTGTGTGTATAATTTTGTGTGATAAAGATAAAATAAGATAAAATCTACCCTTCACATTCGAAATCATGACTTTCTAATAACAGAAATTTCGGATTTCTTTTTTGAATAATATCGATAATACGATCCCATTATTATACGTATACATATATTTAAAATTTTCATATATAGTTTTATAATATGTTATTAAAGACTTGATTTTTTTTTTTAAATCTCCATTTTGAGATAACCCCGATAAAGAGTGTTTCAGATTTCTTTCATATGAGGGTCTATGTCTATGTTATCGGAGCGATAGTTTTTGAAAATGATGTCCATTTTAAGATTACACCTCTTACTTGTTTGAGTTTTTTTGATTTCTTTCATATGAGGGTCTATTTCTATATTTTTGGAGTCGTTAGTTATTAGAATGATGTCCATTTTTGAGATTAAGTCAATACATTTCGTTTTTTCAAATATTTTTTCAATAACGTTAGATCATCATATTTATTAGAAAAAAGGTAGTAATCTGAAGATCATTTGATAATGCTACATTTGTTATTTGTGATCTTTTATATACTGTTTAAGGCTTTTACTTAATGTTTATTGAATTATTTCTTTTCTTTTTCCTGCACGTTTGTACGAAATCCCGTGGCATTGTCCTAAAATGAAAATCATTTCCAATATCTACAGCTCTGAAAACATAATTGGAACCTAATATAGAAAAATCCGAAAAAATTTAAGAAGTCGTAACGCTGTGGTGTAATCATAAAATGGACACCATTTACAAAACTCCGAAAGCATGTAAATAGACCCTCATATGAAAGAAATCCGCAAAACTCAAATAAGAAAAAAGGCAGTGGTTTAATCTCAAATTGGACTCCATTTTCAAAAACAACGGCTCCGGAATCATATAAATAGACCACGATATGGAAGAAATCCGAACAAACTCGAATAAGCCAATACACAGTTTAGTAACCTCAAAATGGACATCATTAAAACTACGACTCCGAAAACAGAGAAATAGACCCTCATATGAACGAGGTTCAAAAAACTCAAATAAATCACAACGTGGTGGCGTAATCTCAAAATGGAGATTATTTTTTAAGAAACCAAGTCTAAAAAAAACAAAAACTGTACCACTACAACCCATGAACGGTCTTGGGTTCAGTACTATTTAGCATTGTTTCTTGGTCTACGGTTGTGCAAGGAGGTGATTTGACCGATATCACGCTCAACCACCAGATTTTCCCTTTAATTAATTATTTTAATTAAGGGTACCCACTTTATAGAGCCTGGGTGTGCCCCAGGTGGTTGGGTCCTCCTACCCAGGGTCGCCCCACGGCCAATGAAACAGAATAAATCATGTTTCTGCCATGAGCTGGGATTTGAACCTGGGCCTTTAGCATTGGAAGCTCAGTGCCCTACCACTGAGCTACCCCACCATCCATCTTCACCATAATAACTGGTAAAAATGTCTAAAGAATTTCGCGTCGGCTTTTGATGGGGGGAAAAAGAGGAAAAGAAAAAAAACTGATATTTTTTTAGTTTTTTGAGAATATCTCGATAACTATGAGGTTTTATGCAAAGATTGTTCAGTACAATATTAAAGTACTTTAAGATCTATATGCCTGTACATTGATTACAGTTGATCCTGTACATTTTTTTGATGAAATCAATGGCTATGAAGATATGATGTATGAGATTATATTTATTGCATTTCCACTTTAAGTGAAAATTGCATCAAACCATGAAATTGATGTTGTTAATAGTAGATGATACCTTTTTGAAGTTTAATTAGTTTTTTTAACATTTTTGATAACAATTTATTATTCAAAGTTTTTTGCTTTTAATTATTCTTAAAAGTCATGAGACCAGGAAACTTAAATTTTGTAATTTTTAAGCCAACCACGTTTTATGTTAAATAAAACATAATAACTAAAAAAAATGTATAATTTGGGTTACAACCACTACATAGTAAACTAGATTAAATTGACATTAAATGGAAGGAAATCTTGTCTTTTTAAAAACAATTCAAAGTAGATGAAGCAGTTAAACTACGGTAAGTTCGGGTTTTCATAAAATGAAGAATACTTTGCGAATAATTTTGTACTCTCTCCCCCCCCCCCCAACTAGACTGGAGAAGCACACTTTCAGAAAAAATTCATTGTTTAATGGTTAGTTTATCTTTTAAGTTTATATTAATTATTAAGTATATATATATATATATATATATATATATGATACGGCTGAGATTCATGTCACAATGTCGCAAACTGGAAAGCCCAATATAGGTAGAGGTGATCAACGCATGTTTAGGCGGCCAAAGATCTACAAGGGCTTTAGAGCCAACAGGAAAAAAATGAAGATATTGAATAAGTATATATATATTGAATAAGTATATATATATATATTGAATATTACAACAATCTGTCACTTGGACACATCTGTCCAGAATGAAAATGGACTTGGACATCGGTGAGGTGGAATAACATTCACACTATATTTACAGAAAAAATATAAAATAAAAAGAAGCAAAATAACAATAAATAATAATCAAAAAGCATGTACAATAAATAAAATAAAATAATTTAAAAATAAGAAAATTAACTTGGAGGATTATAGGGATGGGTGGTGCTAGATTTGGACTGTGCAAGAGGATTTGGAAGATAGGTAAGGTTCTGCTGAAATTTGGAGAATATGTCTGGAGTTATGTCAAGCACAAATGGGATGTTGGGGTCATGATGTAGGGTTTTGTTGGTTACATAAAAAGGAGCCTCGACTATTGTTCGAAGGACTTTGGACTAGAAGGATTGGATGCGTTTGTTATAAGAAAATTTTGCTGTCCTTCACAGTTCTAGTCCGTAAGTGTAAATACATATTAATCCTATAAGAAGACATTATACTTCATATAACTCTAATTTCCAGTTAATGAAATAATATTAAAAATAATAATATGAATTTTATAGCAGATATTGTATACGAATACAAGATATATTTTATCTTTACAAAGATCAAATCTAATAATTTACTACTTCTCAGAACAAAATATTTTTTAATAGGCGTTTTATAATAATGTAAAAGTAATTTTGTTCCTATTAATTATTACATCTGGGTATTTACAAATATGAAAGGTACAGATTTTCCATTTCACGTAATTGATGGCTATTAATGCCATAAATTTAAAATTCGAAATTCGGATTCGGAAATATCCGATTTGTTGATTTGGCCCATATTTTGTTTTTTCACCTGAATACTAGTCACTTGTTTTGGGTGTATTTATTTAGCTTACTTTTATGGTTTTAAATTGTTTATATATTTATACGAACTATAATACAATTTTATTTCTTTTATTATGTTCCAAAATCGATATGGAAAAAAATAATGATTGACAACTCGACGAGAAAAAATATATATATAAAAAAAAATTGAGAATCCATCATTTTTCTGGATGTTTTTATCATGGCATTATTGATAAATATATCTCCTGAATATAAGAAAATAATAAGTGAGGTACAAGGGGTTCTCTTTTCGATCATCCCCTAAGCCCACTTCTTCTAGCGGGGATTTTACTCACGAGGGATCATCGCTGGGTTAGGAGGAAATCAATTATACAAATATTGGGATCTCTCTTTAGGAAAATGACATGAGAGAATTTGTTTCTTTTTTTTTTAATTTTAATTCATATATTGTACGATGATAGTCGATTTGTAGTATATTTTCAATTTTACTTAATATTTATTAAATTTTATTTTACAATAAAATCTGAAAAAAAGAAAAGTACTTGTGTAGCAAACTATCGCATTAAATTATTCAGTAATTAGAGTAGTTAAAGCTAATAATCGCTAATAATATTCAAAAAATGTTATCTGGAATCATAAACCAATAAATAAAATAAGATAATTAAAAAAATAGTTTATCCGGAAACAGCGATTGTGCTATAAATATAATTTAACCAACCTCATCTGTATGGGCCAAAAAAAAAAAAAATAATAATAAAAATAAACAAATTGTTAGGTGACAGTTGTTTAAATTTAAAAATAATCTTTTATTAATGCTTGCTTTATATAATTTTTGAATTTTCAGAGCTTATACCAATATTTGATTTAACGTTTATTAAAAATGATTAGAAATGCAAAATATTCTCCCTACAAAGCTTAAATATCAAATATTCAGAATGATATTCTCTTTTATCTCTCCATGTTTATATACTGGTAAACATATTGGTATGAAAAATATGTTTGTATTAAAATGTTATTTAAGTATCTCAGTTTAAAAATAAATCATTATAACCCATGAACCGTCTTGTTAATACATATTGTACAGTGAAATCTTACTGTTTTAACTTTGTTGACTATGTTGCACATTAATTTCAACAATTATTTACAACAATCAGTTTATGCATAATCAATAAGCTAATTTAATATTTATAATTAACACCCTACAACTAAATTTCCGTTACCAATATTTTCTATTGACTTAAAACAAAATCCGAAAAATCAAGAGATATTCAAACTTGAACATTTTTTTCATCCAAAAATAAAAATAGAAGAACCGTACATGCAAAAAGAACTACTACAATGTGAAAGATGCCAAGCTTACGGTCACACTAAACGTTAATGCAGACTTCCCGCCAAATGCGTCAAGTGCGCAGGATCACATCTTACAGCATACTGCTCAAAACCTAGATAAACATCTGCCACTTGTGCCAACTGCAAATTAGTAATTAAAAAAATTGTAATTACTAAACTTATGTGAGAAATATGACGTACAATCGACAGTAAATTAGGAGAACGGAAGACATAAAAAAATAAGAAACTTACATGTATATGTGTGTTTAAAAAAATTAAAATAATGAAAAAGTATCGTAGGTGATCTAAAAAGATTTACGCCAGTAAACAAGAACAAAATTAATAGAGATAACAAGTATTTCACTAAAATTCGGGTTTAAATTTCTTGTGAGTGATATAAAAACCGAGAGGGGATGGGATTAATTTTTGAAACTATTTGATCTGTATATGACTGACTGTATCGTTGATAAGAAAACGAGAAAAATTGATCATTGCTAGAATCGTCAATGGGTTATAAAGGATATATCTCATGAAAAGTTATATATTTTAAATAAATTTTTTATTGAAAAAAAAGGAAAAAAAAAACAACAACAAATCGGCTAGTGAAATTTAGTCTGATGAGATTCGCGGTGATGGAGATGCAATGTTGTTACTGTTACATGAGAATTAAAAGATTTTTTCTTTTCTTTCTGGCTTTTCTTCGCATCGAAACGAGATATATGAGCAGAGAAAAATGAAAATGGATAAATCAGCAGAAAATCAGAATATTTCAGAAAATATATTATTAAAAAAAATTATAATAAACAATTTAAAAAATCTATATGGTTGATTATCTCCCGTATATGAAAAGCCATGCGGATAAAGAATCATTATTACGTTCCAAATAAACTTATTATTTTCGGAATAAAATTATTTACTAGATTATAACTTATAATCTGAATTAAATTATTTAAGCGCACCTTCTATACCTCAGAATTGCATGTTTATTTTTATGTTTATCATTTAACAACTAAATACATAAGAAGTCTACTTTTTAAATATATTTTCTTGAGAATATACATTTTTAAAAGTTGTGGTAAGAGCTGAATTTCACCACGTTTTTTTTTTTATCACAATAATGCTCAGTGATTTACAACCGATGGTGCCAGAAGGATGTAAAAATAAGCTATCAATATTTTAAAATTTGTTATTTGGGCTTTCATTTTTTATGTATAATTACAACCTCAAAATAAAAATTTTGGTTTACTTATTTTTAAAATTATGAATATATCAAAATAATTCATTTTATATTAAAATATATCTATAGTATATTGGTGAGATTCATGCCGTTTTAAGATTAAGAAATGATAAGACCACGAGCAAACAAAATCTAAATATTTTATTAGTGGTATATGAATCATCTTATATCAAGAAAAATTAAACTTAATTTCACCTTAGGTTTGGTATATACGCGGCAGAGTGAGAAGCGATGGGATCTCCTAGATTCCAGCCTTTTCTTCCACGAGTGGGAAATTAATTTTTTAATTATTGTATAAAAGAATGTGTATATTTAAGTAGTTATTTCGATTAGTTTATTTTTCTATTAGTCTTTTTTTCTTTAATTTAGTTTCTTTTAGTTCGTATGCATTTAGTTTTAGTATTATTATTTTGCTGTCAATTTATTTTTATTTATTGTACATAGAGTTTGAATGAGCTTATGATCTATCACTGTTACTATTGTCCTTGGATGTGACAGATTGTAATATTTCTTCATAGAGAATTGAAAAGAACGTTTAGTATATTCATCTAGCAATCTTGGATAAAACATTTTTTGGATAATACAATATAATGATATTATACAATTAATATTATATTGTTATAATATTAATTATGACTGATGAGAAAAGGAAATACATTTCTCCTATGAACTGTGAATGGTGCACTTTATGCGTCATGCATCTGTATGTAACGACTGAAATGAATGATGAAATTAAAATATTTTAAATGATCCCATATTTAAAGCAAATAGACAATTTTATAGAAAGCAGATAAATATGGAAAAGGTAAAGATGACAGTCATTACTAGATTAAAAATTAATTATGACTAATTACTTCCGATAAGGAAGGAGATACTGACTATATTATTTTACATTGTTATTTGCAAGAGGTCACATCAAAATGATGCAATTATGATTGCACGGTATATGTAATCAAGACCACTTTTATTGAATCAAATGATGTCTATTGTCAGGTTTCCTGTTGTTAGGATATTTAGTTAATCCTATAACACAAAGGATATAGTCCTTTTCCCATATTGTTGTTGAAATCATACATTAAATAGACAAATTATGTTAATAATTTTATAAAAAGGTATCTATACCTCGCATTATTGTTTTGAACGAAATCAAACCGAATCTCAGTGATTTCTCAATCTCAAGTAATATTAGTGGATAAATAATATACATATGAAAATTAGGTATTAATTTAAAATTTTTTTTTGTTATAATATTGAACGAACTTCTATAAATAACACTTGACTTATTTAAATAATGTGCTGGTGTAATTTCTGTATAATTTAATAATAACAATTTTCAAATTATTAATATTAACAATGAAACAAAATTTACATCAAATGTCCACGAATGGCTTTGGGTAAATTTCATTGTGTAAATTTTGGCTGAGAGCACGTACTGTGTATTTTGTATTGTTGGAAGTGACGAAAGTATGTAGTCGGAAAGGATGGGCGCAAATGTCAGAGCCGGTAGAATTCTCCATAGATTGTTCAAGGCGAGAAATATTTTGTTACCCTCTGAAAGGTATTCACTCTAATTTTGGCTGTATAATTCTCTGTTGTAATTGTATGTTATCAATAAGTATATGCAATTGTTTTAGATGATTCTATTTTTAGTAATTTAAATGTCACCCAAGAAGAAGTGCTGCTGGGTACTATTTTTTTTCCATGCCTAAAATGTCCATTTTTTCTTATTAGTTACATCACTGCTTATTGTCAAGCTCATGACATGAGGTGTGGATGGAAATATGAATCCAAAAAATTGCCATCATACAATTTTTAATTTATTACTGTTAAAATTATAACTATATTATAATTTCCATATTTTAATGAATTTTAATAACGCCTCAAGAAGTCAGAGGCAGATTTTCCTAAAATTCTTTCATTATTTATTCCTTTCATCCAATTCTAATTTAGAGTGAAAATTTGTATTATTAATATGTATTATACTAAGCAATCCACCGTTCTCTTTTGATTAAACCAGTTGTACTGAAGCTAATCCTGATTCATTCATGAACAGGTCAAATACATTAACGTGTCAGATGGTGATTTTTTGTTCCTGTTAAGTCCCTACGGAAGTATTTTTGAACTGAAGAGAATCTTTAAACTTTTCCCACTCAAGCTTTTCCAGGAAGGCAGAAAGTTTATTTTGTTGTGAATTTAGAAAGTATAAGATTCTCACGGTTATTTATGTTTTTTAGGTTCATTATTTATCTGTTATGTTCGTTATATTTAATTATAAATTATTTATTAATTAGCAGTTAATTTGCCAATTTTTATGTTACTGATTTATACATGATGCTTATTTTTCGGAACGGATTTCTATCCTATTCTCTCTGTATTATTTTGGACCGTTATATAATTATAAATAAGGTATTAATTTTCGTTTTTTGCGTACAGTTTTTCAGATAAATTTTATAAAACAGAATTAGCTCTTCCTTGAAGAATATAGTTAAAGGAATGACGTATGACGAGTAATTCTTTAGCATTCGTTAGCATCATAATACACGTTAGTTTTATCTCAGCGTGATTAGAGAAATTTTATATGTTTATAAAGTATTAACAATTCTATGATTGAAATATATTTTTTTGCTCATTGATATCATTTGGAACCAAAAATTAAAGTTCGATTCAAGTCCGAAACTGCAGACATTATATTGTCAAATATCGATAAATTATATTCCGATCTTTATTATTTGATGGACAGACACATTATTGCACAATGGACAATGAATTATCCATTACTTCTTAAAAAAAGTATATAAACCAGTGCAAAACTCATTATCTTTGTATATCAATTTATTTACAAATTAATTTTACTTATTATCTTTGCATAGTTTTGATCTAATTGTCTTGAAATCTTTTTGAAATTAACAATATAATTTACGTTCTCAGTAATAAATGAGCCTTTCAATTGACAGAATGACTAACTCCAATTTCAACATTTTTAAAAATTATTTTAGTGATATTTCTAGTGAAAAATTTATACCTCAGGCTGCTGGTTCCTCAGGGCAATGTACTTGGATCATTATTTTTCAATATTTGGTCTTTAGCTCATCTTACAGATCAATAAAAACCTATAATCGCATATTTTGTCATCCAGAACCACCTCAATGAAACTTATAAGTGAGAAAAAAGGTAGGAAGTAAAAATGAATGAAACTTTTTAATTTTATGTGTGGTATATTCATCATTTTTACCCTTATCCATTTCAGTATACATTAATAACGTTCCTGTTACTCTATATGAAAATATGCGTTTTTTGAGACTTCACCTACACGAGAGACTGCCATGAAAAATCCAGATACAAGGAACTGAAAACTGAACAAATCATGTGGATTATTATCCAAGCTTTTACTGACGCCCCAGATTATCCTTAACTATCATATTTATGAATTGAAATGAATGAAAAAATAATTTTATTCTGGGACTAAAGTCCGCTAAGAATAATAATGACATGGTATAAAACATTGGTTCATTAGTCTGGCAAGACAAAATACAAAGATTTTATTGTCATTGGAATGTTAATTTCAATAGTTATTGCAATCATTAGGGTTGAACAAAATCGGTCTTGGTCTTGCTAAGTGCAAGACCCTAGACCAAGGCCGCCTAACTGTTGCAAGATCAAGAGCAGAACTGTTAAAAAAAATCGATTTTAAAAAATAAAAATTAAGGCAAAATAGTTACTAATACTTGACAATCTTCTTTACTATATGTTAATAATTGGTATAACCAATATATTGTTGCATTTTACTCCTCTAATTTTTCATTTGGGCTTAGTTAGTTTCATTCCGATCTAAAAAATACAGTAATATCTCTATAGTACTAAGCTAATAAGTAACTGCAAGACTGTTTCGAGACTCTTGCGCAAGACCAAGACCATGACCAAGACTGAGTTAGCAAGACCAAGACTCATCTCGGTCTCGCATTTGGGCAACACTAGCAATCATATTTGAACAATACAGTAAAGAAAGTAACACTTGTTCATTTTATATTGTTTATATATATATATATATATATATATATATATATATATATATATATATATATATATATATATACATATATATAAAATGTATCAAATCAAATCAAGTGGATCTTGTCGATTAATTGTTACTGAATAGTTGTAATTAAAGAATTCAATAAGCATTACATAGGTATGGAAGTTTGAAATGAAGTAGGTGGTGGAATAAGAGTTGTTTGAATTTATGGATGAGGATTACCGTATGGTGATAGGTATAGAATTTTATAAAATGTAGTACGAATGACGATTTGCTGAAGGATTTAGATTTATAAGAAGCAGTGTATAAATCGATAGATTGAGATCTGGAATTAAGAGAGTGGGTAGAGGAACACACTAACGGATCCAGGATTTAATTTTGGGAGGGCTTCAACCCGAAAGATTTATTTTTGGATGTATATATTTGGATAATTACTTCGGAAGAAAGAAAGAAACTAACTACCTATATGAAATGGTGTTTAAGTGATTCTTTAAGTCCTATTAAATGTAATTAGACAAACAATTATATTTTTTAAAATAATTTTGTTCATAAAACATGGTTATATTTTACCATTTTTTGGGGGGAGGGACTTCAGCCCGAAATCTTCTCCCCTCCCCCGTATATCCGCCTGCGGAGTAACGTAGAGTTCTATTAACTAGGGAGAATTTTTGGTTCTTAGGGCCTGGAAAAGGAAAACGCCAAGAAGGAATTCTCGTCGAGAGGTAGGATAGACCTACTTCAAATCGGTATACCAGTAGGAAACATGTAAATGCCTGGGAATTCCAAAGATGAATCTTATAATACAGTTAATAAGTCTCTTCAATTTCACCTCCAGTCTTTCAGACAGCCTTCCATACACCAAGTAACCGGAGTCAAAGTGGGAGAAAACGAGGGAGGTTACAAGGAGCTGTTTGGTTTTTGAGGAATAGAATCACGGAATCTTAGTAGTAGTTTAAGGACAGTTAAGGATTACCTAGGAAATGTGGTTATTATTTTTATTATTTATCATCACATTATTGACAAAATATTCATAAAACCTTTATGGACGTACGGAATTGAGACTTGGTGCTATGCGAAACCCTGTAACATCCTACAAATTCAATCTCTTCAATCAAAAGTATTGAGAAAAACAGAGGACGCACCATTCTATGCGATAAACTACTTGCTACCCAATGACTTGGACATTGAATGGTATCCGATACTGAACGACGCTACACAACTCTATAAAACTTCCACCAGAGACTGAATTACAACAGCAACTTTTTAGCCCAAAAAAATTCATCACGAACTCCTACATTCCACCCCGACGACTTTTAAGGTGGTGGCCAAGACACATTCTAAGTTAATCGGGAAGTAAGAAAAGATATTTTGAAGATGGTTATTTTATTTATATACATTAAAACTATTTGGCATGAATGGACTGGTAATCCATTCAGTCTAAAATTCAGAACGAGATGGGACTTGAAATTGGATGTTGAGTCTTTCCTCCAAAGTGAATACACTTTAGAAGGTCGTATTGACTACCGTAGTATTCCTTGTCCGTATTATTAGAGTCCGTGAATACTAACCATATTCGGGAGAGAACCTCTGAATCGGAATGGTGTGGGTTCAACGCCTACACATGTACCATTTTAATGATATAATTAGTACTACTGAATAAGCTTGATTTATTTGAATAGTTAATATGACTTGATTCGATCTAAGTAATTAATAAACCACTCCTCTTTTAATATTATGGGGTGATTTTTTGACATTTTTTATTTATTTAATCGTGGATCCATGGGATTAAATTAACTATGATCTTTTTACATGACATTGTCGTTTATTTATAGATGTTAAATTGTGCTAACAAAACGTTTATTATTTGTCGTCGCTAATTTCTTAACGTTTTCATGATGCGTAAACTTTTTGTTAAACTATTTTAAAGTTCACTCTTTAGATATTTTAAATATAAAGAAAAGTAACCATAATCCTAATATTGTATGTAGATCTATTATTAATAGATATTACGTTGATAGTACTTTGAGCCAATCCTTTGTGGTTCATGCTTTGTCCCGGAAGCTAAAGAAAAAAGTGGAGAGGGGGACTTTCATACCCGGAAGCTCTCTCAAGATCGATGTCCAAGAATATTAGTAAAAGGTCTGGTGATCTAGTATACTCCTTTGACTAGTATTAGGGTAGATCTGAAGGGTCCATGCAATAACTTCACCAGTGATCTTTCATAACGGATGTCAATAACCCTATTCAGAGTGTCTTTGTAGTGAAACTTAGAGTGCCATGCTGTCCCCAATCTGATTCATTACCAGATTTATAAAGTTTGAAAATTTATAGAACCATTTAGTTATAGATTAGATTAAAAAAATATTGTTTTGTTCTTATAAATTAGTAGACGGGAGACCCAATTTGACATATTTCGTATTTACTCAAGCAAATGAAGAATAATGTTGACCTGGGTTCTGTCAATGAAAGAAAAAATAAGACTTTATTGAAGAAAACTATTGGTGATACTTGTGAACAAAAGAATTTAATTCACCATAAATAGGGAAATATGGATAAAAACGCTGCAAATGATTTCACAATGGTTTATTGTCTCCAAACAATTATACATCTAAAGTAACATTACCTTCCGAGTTACAAAGAAAACAAAACAAAAGGTGATTCCAATTATTGGACTAAACTGTTTTTCTTTAATCATTAGTAATATGCTAAAAAAAAAATAGCATTATTTCAGTAACACATTTAAAATTTAAAACCAAACCAAGGATATAGCATTTGGAGTAGAACACATAAAAACAAACCATAGACCATATCTTTGCTCCTAATTGTCCAATTTTAACTATTTTTTTTTTTTTAAGGAAATTTCATAAACTTTTAAAAAACCATAGAAACGTGAAATCTCAAATTTTGAGAGGGGGTTATGTTTATGAATTTTTTGGTCGATCACAATGTTTCATTATTGAAAATAATAAACCAAAATATGTAAAAACCGCGATATCTCTACTAATAGTGCTTAGATTTCGATGAAACTTCCTTCATTTTTTTAGGAAATTTAAATACCTTTCAAACATCTGACAATAACAACAAAAAAGTAAAAGCTTTTCGAGTTATTCGGAATTTAATTTTACCATCCCTCGTAACTTTTTTTTCCAGCTTCTTTTCGTTAAAGTATTTTATATAGATGAATTTAAAGGGCGTCGAGAAAATGACTTTAGCGAAGTTTCATTGAAATCTGTACATTCGTTTAGGAGCTACAGTCTATAGCAACGCAGGTTTTTCGGCCGCCATTTTGAAAGTTAAAAGCGGGGAGTAATGTCGATGAAGGAGGATCATCCTCGGGTGACCTCTGATTTTATATCAAAATTTGAAAGAAAAAAAAAAAAAAGGTCCAGTAGTTTCGGAGAAAATCGCGGACGGCGGACGAACAAAAAAAATTGTATTCGTTTTTCGAATTCTACGCATCTTGAAACGTGAAACCTCAAATTTTGAGAGGGGGTTATGTTTTTGAATTTTTTGGTCGATCACAATGTTTCACTATTGAAAATAATAAACCAAAAATTAAAATATGTCGATGATTCACTTTACTCATATGAGTTGGAATGTTGTAGTATATAATAAAAAAAACATCTTGTGCGCCGTATGGATCCTGTAATTTTCACTTTCCATCCTACTTAAAGGACTTTTGGTGCGATTTCAAGAGATAAATTATTAGCCATTAGCTCTGTCTCACTCTTAGCCCTATTACCATCTATGCCTCAAATCCTCAATGATATATTATAGATATAAATTACTAATATTTTTTTCGATAATCAGTTTTGAATCTTAAAAGCATTTTTTTTTTTGTTTTTCCTTTGGTTATTCAATCATTTTATAGCCTATATTTATCTATTTCTTACTATTACTAGCAATGAGAGACTGTTATTATAATTAACTACAATTTTTATAATTATTTTTTCACTTTTCTGAAAAGAGATGAGGAATACATTTTTTTAGGAAGAGGGAGAGCATACAAGGATATACAAGAGTATATCCCTTAAGAGGGGATGTACACCCCTAGAAATCTCAATTATTGGATCCGGTTGGAGTCGGACTATAGCAATTTTTTATAAGCTTATTTATTGAAATTATTACAATCTGTCTCAGAGACATTTATAATAGTGTTCACAGATCACATTCACACTCTATGTACAGTAAATAAAATAAATTATACAGAAAAATCATATATATACAATAAATAAGAATAAAATAACCTAAAAATAAATAAATAAAAAGAACACATGCACACCTATATACAATATTTACAACTTGGCGAGAGAACTCCAAACCAGACTTGTCCCTCCAACTGTGGAGGGAAAAGTATGACTCCAGGAGTTCCCTGCACTCCTCTCTCAACCGCGTCACTAGGGCTAAACCCAGTGGAGATTGAGCAAGAGTGCTTTAGCCACATACACTCATGTCGTGAGAATTTGGCCATTGCTAGAACTCCAATATTTACAAACTATAAAAGATCGAGGGGCCACTGCCCTTTTAACCTCCTTGGAGGATTATATGGATGGGTGGTGCTGGAGAGAGATTGTGCAAAGGGATTTGGATGATGGGTATTGTTCTGGTGGAATTTGGAGAATTTTGCTGGGATAAGGTCTAGGACAAATGGGATATTAAGGTCATGGTGTAGGGTTTTGTTGGTTACATAGAAAGGAGCATTGACTATTGTTCGAAGGACTATTGATTGGAAATATTGAATGCGTTTGATGTTAGTAAATTTTGCTGTTCCCCACAGTTCAAGTTCGTAAATCCAGATAGGTTTCAGTATTGTCTTGTAGATCAGTAACTTGTTTTCAATGGAAAGTTTTGATTTTCTGTTTAGTAGCCGGTATAGTCCGTATCGTTGTATAGTTGTCCGTATCGTCGGTTTAGTTCCTGTCTTTTAAGTCTAGTTTGAGGGTTCCACGTTAGTCGACTGTCTAAGAGAAAGCCAAGGTACCGGACTGTGTCTGAGAAAGGAAGCTGAATGGAATTAAAGTGCACTGGTGGACAGGAACTGCGTCGGAGCTTGAAGGTGATGTGTTGGCATTTGGATTCGTTTATTTTAATTCGCCATTTATTACACCAGTGCTCAATCAGGGAGAGGTGTCTTTGAAGGTTTGAGGATGCTATATCAGGATCTGAGTCGGATGATAGAATGGCGGTGTCATCAGCAAAAGTTGCCAGGAAGGTATCAGGATGGACAGGGATATCGGCGGTAAAGAGGATGTAAAGGACGGGACACAATACGCTAACTTGAGGAACATCTGCCTCAATTGGACAGCAATTCGATAATTCACTACCGCAGCGAACTCGGAAGGTACGATCTGATAGGTAGGAACGGAGGACAAGGTATAAGGACTGAGGAAGATGGGTTTTCAGCTTGGAAAGAAGCCCAGAGTGCCATACCCGGTCGAAAGCTTGAGCGGACTATAGCAATGAACTTTTTATCTGAGCTAGAGAGAAACACTTTATTTTCTTATAAAATATAAAAGCTTGCTGCCCAATTATATTGGGTTGTTATACACATAGCATGCCCGTTAATCCGTAGGACTATAAATAAACTTATATATAAATATATAGAAGTGGTTAGTTTATATGAGTATAATATATATTCTCTCACTTCTCTCTCTTTATCCCTCAACTCTCCGATACACAATATTAATATGCTTAAAATTATTATGGAACAATAAAAAAAAACAAAATTGTATACATCTAGAATTAAATAAAATTTAATATAAAACAACTATAACAGGCATTTTTCATTAAATAAATAAATAACCTCTTCGTGTAAATATCACGCAATTGAAGAGAAAACTAGTGGTTGAGAGTTTATCTCCTTGTCTAACCATTGTTCAATAAATATGACTTTTCCTGGATAGTGAGAGATGACAATAGAATTAAAATGAGTTGCGTAGTAAGTATATAGATGAAGATGTAATATATTTCAGTAGAAGTTTTTATTCTTGGGATTTTTCAAAATTAAGATATAAAAAATACAAAAACTTGTGTTTAAATAAAATTCGGTAAAATAGTTCACAAACTACATTTTAAAATGTATTTAATTTCTAGTTTATTTATTTCTGTATATTACTAGTTCTCGGTATATTACTTAAATATCAACTCAAATGAACCTACCTTATTTTACTTTGAATAAAAACGGATTGTAAAGAGTTGACGGGAACTCATCCTAACATGACAGGCTAGTTGAGCAGACAAAGTGTTAATGCAACCTGTGAATATAAGGAAAAGGAGTCTGCAACTTGAAAAAATTTGAGTGAAGCGCCATCAAAGATTGGCCGAGGGTAGCGAGAGGTTCGTCATCAAGGCAAGTGCTCCTTCACTAAATTTTTTGAACCCGTAAAAAGGAAGCGATTTAGGTCAATGTAGTCTGTGCTTTGAGCCCGCTACTAAATTTTTCCTCAACTTGGAATGCCTCTGATTCAAGCTAGATTGTATATTAGGAAAAAATATTCATATGTGCTTGTTTAAGATGAAAATTATTTAATATTATAAAATAAGGTTCTGTTTATTTTTTCATCATATTTATTTTAATTTTCATAGCTACGTTTCGGCCGGTAAGCCATCTTAAAGCCATTTTATTCAACCATGCTTTTTGCATGTAGCCCAAAGTCTAATTGGATGGCTTGAAGTCTAGCATGGTTGAATAAAATGACTTGAAGATGGCTTACCGGCCGAAACGTATAATAGGAACAAAAACATTGTTAAATTTATTGAAATATCCTATAAACATCAGTTTTCATAGATTTAAACTCATTTGGTTCTGCTGTGCTATTGTCTATTGTCTCTAAAACAAATTTATATGTGTATACAGGATATCTCGGATATTAATGGCCAAACTCTGGAGGGCGATTCTAGACAAAATTTCCAACAAAAAGTTCATTTGATTCATGGACCAATTCCGAATGGAAAGGGAGTTAGAACCAATTTTCTGTTTTTCTTAAGGCAGCCACGTTTTTTATCTAATGAAAAGGAATTTCTCAAAAACTTTTCAAGATAATTAAAGTTTAAGCACACCATCGTAAAGTAGACAATTTTTACTTTCCTACCTATACTAGGTAAGGGAAGTATAACGATGTGATCAAATTTCCGATATGCGTTTTTCGACGGATCTATACTTTTCAGATCCCCTTATTTTTTGAAAGGTAGTGAAATTCCTACAAAACTACATAAAAATCGTTCATTTCGGACAACTAATAACGAAGTTACAGCTATTCAATTTCTAATGTAAGATTACGGGTACATATCCCGGTGTCAGAAAGGGATGAATGAGAGAAAAAAGATAACTAAGTGGAAGTAAGAAAATCTGTAGCCCGCATCACACAAGCTTAACTATTTCCCCTAATTTTAAAAGAAATCATTGTTTGACAAAATTAAGCTATGGCGTAAAGTTTTTGATCAGCAATATTAGAGGGTATTGAAATTTTCACAGTGATCCACCTTAAGCCGGTTTACATTGCTTTAGTTTTTCAAATAAATCGTACTCAAATCTTTTCGTTTGATCAATTTTCAGGAAAATAAATGTAATGAACTGCTGCAGTTCCAGTATCCATAACAAACGCCATATAAAGCGGCCGTAATAGACCTCCTGAAAGTCCCATTGCCCTTTATCATTGCCCTTAGTAAATTTAGTCACTGTTTTTTAAAAGGAAATTTTTGTAATTTACGATGGCGTATTTAGAATTTAATTATCTTGAAAATGGACATAATAACAGACTTATAAGAGACATACCTGAGAACATGAGGAGGAGACTAAAAAGGCGTTGGATGAGGGATCTCCTTCCTTAGACAACCTAAGTAATCGAGAAAGAGGTACTGCTGAGTACTTTCCTTTCCTATGCCTTTCATGTCATATCATATATCGACATCATATCATGGCACAAATAGATATTTTATAGAAAAAAAAAATTGAACAGTTTTGAGCAATTCCTTCTTATTCATAAAAAACGTAAATCTTATGAGAAACATAAGATTGGGCTTAACTGATTTTCCGTTAGGAATTGGCCCATGCATCAAATGATCTTTTTTGTTCGAAATTTTGTCTGAAATCAGCCCCAGAGTTTGGCCATTAAGAACCGAGACAACCTGTGTATTATATTCCAATCAATTTCAACTTGAGGAAGTTAATGACCAAAAACGTTTGGGATGGGTTATTTATTTTTCCGGGACAAAATTCCACATTAGTTTTGTTCTTTACGAAAGAGCAGCCATCTCGATGTGGGGAAAGGCCGTGATGGCCGTTAACGTTAAGGAGTCGTTACCATGACAACCTCGACTTTAGCGGCGACGGTTCGAATCCGGTGGAACTAAGGAATTAAGTTCAACTTTCCTACTCTGGCGAGAACAAGTTGCTGATCTGCAGGTTAACCATCCTCTATATATATAAAAAAAAAAAAAATTAGGAAAACAAGTTATTGAATTTCGTGTTTTCTAGTGCTTATTTTATTATTAGCTGAACAGTTTGTTGTATAATAATCAACTGTAAAGTAATGATAAAGGTTGTGCTGAAGTAGTTAGTTAGATCCACTTTTCCATTGGCAATATTTTCTAGGTGTATTTTATTTTCCGAATCATTAAAACCGGAAAAACTTCTCGATTTGTTTTCTTCTTGTTCCTCTGTCCATTCTATACTAAGCTATAGTAATCCATACACGCAATACACTAGACTGCAAACCTGTTTATACCTTCTCATAGAATTATCTTCTTTAAAAAACATTTATCATGCGTACCTTGTTTTGGAATTCTTCACCCATCTTCATCTCTAACTTCTTTTAAGCACCAATTATTTCTTCATATACTTAGTCATAAATCTTCCGAGTAACTTTTGTGTGGAAGTTCCAAAGAGAATTAGTCGTTTGTTTCGAAGCAGTCCTGTAAAGGGATCCATTTAACTGTAAAAAAATCTTAATGTTATTAGAAACGGAACAAGAACAGGATATTTAAATTATGATAGATTTTAAACAAATGATGTTTTTCTAGATGTAACCAAATTTGTTGGTATGTATCATGATGTGAAAAGTGATGTATTTATTGAACTGAATGAACTATTTTGTTTACTTTTTAATCAATTAAATGAAGCTTCTTGTGAAAGGATGCTTTATACTTTAGCTGTTTTAATACCAAAGAGTCGTCATTTCAGTTCATTAGGATTTTATTTTTTTTACACTTCATGCCACTCCATAAAGAATATTAGAGGTTAACGCTCCCTAATTTTTTTTTCTTTTTTTTTTTTGTTCTTCCCTACCTCGCCTTTTACGCTATACGTCTTCAGTGACTCTGCATCCAAGTCCTGTTTTATTTTGAATGAAAAATAATTTTATTCTCGGACTGAAGTCCCCTATCCTATTTAAGCAGCAATTGTCAATAAGTTGATTTATCACAATGTTATTTCATACATGTCCAATGTGTTTTATACACTTGATGTTTTTTATCTATTGGGGTGCCTAAATATGATGTAATACCAGTTCATGTAGAATATTATCGGTATTTAATTGTTTCAAGATGAAAAGTGATTTGTTGGAATTCATTTCAAGCCAATGAATAACGAACATATAAATATTACTCCTAATATCTGCCTTAGTTTAGACTAACAACAACCAAATTCCTCAAATGGAAACTTTACTTTATCTTACCTTCTTACAGAAGTATGATAGGAGAGCCGCATGTAAACATGAAACAGCATATCTGTAACAAACGATTCAAACCATCTCAAACGACTCTTCAAGACTGAAATTGAGACAGAAACTGAAACATACTTACTTGAACAGATATGAACAGTTCATCTCACAGATATCAGGTATCTTCATAAAGAATTACCTTAAAAAACTTCAAGCTCTCCAATAAAAAATTCTTAACACTCATAACAAAAGCACTTTGGTACGTGACTTGCAAAATTCTATATACTGGTCGCCATGTGCCTACAGATGACCAATAAATAACGACCCTATACAAAAATTAACGGACATAAAACATTTAATGGGAGACACGGCTACAGTTGACATTATTCTAAATATGAGGAGACTAAAAAGGGACTGGAGAAGGAGGGATTTGGACATTTTAAATCAGGACATCGGCAAGCTTTTTCTATTTAATGGAGTACTAAAAACTCATGAAAAGAAACTTTTTTTCCCGCTTGAATAGTAAGATAATTAACGTTTGGCAGTGTGCTCCATTACCAAGATATCAAAATAACGAGGTTATGTAGACCAAATGGAAATGGAACAATATTTTTGTAGCCCACTTTAAAGATCAAATTATCTTACGATTGAAGATGAATAGAAATGGGTTCACTTACTTAGACAAAGTTAACCTATTTTCAGATTGAAAACGACATATATCCGAGAGTTTTCATAAATAAAAAACAACCGTGAGTACTTTAGACCACACGATAGAAGTGCAAACATCAACAATCATCATTAATAACATGAAAGATACATTTTTTTTTTTAAATTCACAAAGTTGCATCCCAAACTCTTCAATCACATATCACAAGCCTTGAAGAATGGTGTAAAATTGGAGAATAAAAATAAATTCCAACAAATCCCATCAAATCACCTTTACCCTCCGTCGTAAACCTATGACCTCTTGTCCTACAGTATCCTTCAATAATACTCCACTTATTCCTGTTGAGCAAATCCGCTACTTAGGACTCCATCTTGACAAACGACTCACTTGGAACCCCCATACCAGACTGAAACGACTAGAAACCGCCCGACGTTTTCGACTACTGCAGCACTTACTAGACAAACGATCTAAGCTTTCAATCAATTATAAACGACTCGTATATATGACAATAATAAGACCTATTTGGACTTACGGAATTGAGCTTTGGGGCTCCACTAAACCATCGAATTCCTCTCGTATCCAATCCTTACAATCCAAAATCCTTCGTAAAATCCTCAACGCTCCTTACTTTGTCACAAATAAAATCATCCATAAAGACCTTAATGTTCCATATGTTTCCGATCTGGCCCAATCCAGATACCTTTCCTTCCATAACAAACTGCAGAACCATCCGAATCCTCTCGTTTTAAACCTTGCTTCCTCCTCGATCCCTGATAACCCTCCGAGGCGTCTGAAAAGAAGATGGCCTCGGGATCTTCTAATATAAAACTTTAATTTGAGTTCTACCAATGGGTAGTTTCTCTTCATGTTGTACATGCCATGTTACAAATTTCTCATTTACTTATTGTATTCTCTGTGTAATACAGTTGTAAATTCCATTAAAATAATTAAAAAAAAAAAAAAAAAAAATTCACAAAGTAATGTGAATTTAAATGATGTAATGAAATGCACATTTACAGTATGTACGATTATAGTTGTGTATAAACTTTTGTTCTATATAAACAAAGTAAATACAATTACAATATATAAAATCATAATTGTGTTTAAATTACTCTAGTAAACTTTTCTCTGATTGATCTTCATTTGTATTGCATATTATTACTAAAATAAGCGATGAACTTTTTATTGAAATCTATTTAATAAATATCTAACAAAAATTCCATCAATCGTTGTTCCATGTTTTTGTGCTTTCATTTGTAGTCCGTCGTACATGCCCCTTTTTATCGAATTATTAACACCCGGCAGAAACTTTGTAAATAACTTCATCTCATCGTAACCTACAAATATTTTGTTTACGGAAATTCTCGGAATTGGGGCGTTTTCAATCTGGAGGTCGGCAAACTTTGTCTATTAAGGTACTAAAAACTCGTAAATACACATTTTCTTTCCACATTTAATCGTAAGATATCTTGAGCACTAAGTCGAGAAAAATGGTGGCCTTCAAAAATATTGAGCCGTTTAGCCTATATAACCTCGTTATTTTGAAATCGTTATCTGGTTGCAGGTGACGCCAAACGGCTCAATACTTTTGAAAGCATCCGTTTTTTTCGAATTTGTGCTTAAGTTATCTTACGATTAAAGTGGAAAGCAAATGGGTATTTACGAGTTTTTAGTATCTAATTAAATAGACAAAATTTCCCGACCTCTATATTGAAAGCAGCCCAATTCCGAGAATTTTCGTAAATAAAATATTTGTATGATGAGATGAAACTATTTACGATGTTTCAGCCGGATGTTTAGAAATTGATAAAAAGGGGTCAGTACCACGGACTATTGGATTCGACATACTCAGATCTTTTGTTTTTAAAAACATCTCTATTGGCTTCTAAAAATCGGTTTCTGAATTCTCCATGGTATTTAAATTCTGAAATATTTTAGTCCCAATGTTTAAAACATCCATCCTTATTTGACTTTTTGGTGTTTTTTCCTGTTCAACATCACGTCAAAATACAATTTTGAATAATAACTTATTACAAAACGCTGGAGGACGAAATGCTGAACATTTCCGTTCTTATAGTATGCAGTTGCGATTTTTATTCTTAATTTAATTTTGTTTATTTAATGAAATTTACAACTGTTTAAACAATACAACTAGTAAAAATGTACACATTGGAAATAATGATATGAACAGACTTGAAGAGATACTGCCCAGTGATAGCGCTCCCTATTTAATTCTAGGCGAGAAGATCACGTGGCCATCTTATTTTCAGACGCGTAGGAGGATTATCAGGAATCGAGGAAGAAGCAAGGCTGGAAACAAGTAGATTCGGATGGGACTGGAGTTTATCATGAAAGGATAGGTATCTGGCTCGGTCTAAATCAGCGACACATTTTTATGCAATGCAAATGCAAATGCAAAAATACTTCAATTAGTCGACTCGAGCCATTACCCGAATGAGCGTTACGGGTTACGGTCAGTCTCATTCACTATCCATAAAAATGATTGCATAAAATAAAAAAGCCTAAAGAAGTTTTCGATTCAGAATGTTGTAGATTGCGATAAAATGAAGTATTCACGAAGTTAAAGAGGGTTTTAATAATTCGATAAAATGGAGTTTGTACCCCGGACTATATGTTTCGTTTATAGGTGGAAGGCACCCGACTACTAAACTTAGTTTAAAGGAAAAAGATGGTCCGGGGTGGCAGTCATAAATAGGCTAAATAGTGGTAAAACTATTTAAACCAAAAACCATCTCAAAACCCGCATTTCCCAACATAAAATATTCATAACTTCCCGTAACCCTTCCGCCACCAAATTATCAGAACATGCCTTAACTCTCAACCACTCATTTGATTTTGAAAAAACCTCTATCCGTGCCACGGCCCCTAACCATGAAAAAAGACTCATTTCCAAATCCATCCACATTCACATGGAACAGAATCCTGTTAATCATGAAGTTGATAAAAACGGTATTTCTTTAACATATAGACACATTTTAAATCTTATAAGTGAAAAATAACTTATATATTACATTCTATTATTTTTATTTTTAACTACTTTAAATTTTTATTGGTTAATTCAATGTAATTGTTCATTATCCTAAGCATTTCCGCTTTGTATGATCTCTCTTTTATTTTATTTTAAATTTATATATACACTCTACATCAATGTATGATCATAATTTTTCTCTTTGTATTCATTTTACTTTTTAACCATGTCTCAATATTATCTATTATTCAAATGTAATTTTCTTACATATGTACAACTAAATATAATTATAATTATTATTTGTTTTTCCTCTCTATACTTCTAAGTAAGTTCTGCAATGTATGTATGTAAATGAAGTTATTTCTATAATTATATTTTACTTCTTCAATTTTTGTTTTTATTCACATTGTACTCTTATTTATAATATCTTAATTCTATTTATATGTATATATTTATAATTTAATATTTCATAGATATAGTACTTTTCCATTGTATCCATCCATATCTTAAAATTTTAGATACTGTAGTATACTCTAGGTTTTTCCCCATTACTCAAACAAGTCAGCTTCCTCTTTACCTGCCATTACCCTGGTTTTCCAGTTCTAAGTGTAACTCCTAGCTGAACACACCTGCAAGTCTCTAATTTTATTCTTCCAATTTAATTTTTTGGTTTTCTTTTTTTCCACATTCCTTTATGTCTATTATTTCACATTATATCCTTTTTCCTTTTCTTTCAATCTCTCCTGTAGATCTGTAGAAGTATATTCACATTTGCATTTATTATATACTACACTACAACAATTGTTAGCATCTGTTTACTTCAGTTTAGGATCTTGTTACTTAGCTTACTCTTTACATATTGTATTGTACTTACTATTTATAATTTTAATAAACTTATTCACATTGTTTATAATTTTTTGTCTAAATATTATGTAACTTACACAATTCTCTATCTTGTCCGTTCTAGCCCTGAAGAAGACCTGCAAAGTCGGGTCGAAACGTCGGCTTTTAATAAAATTAGCTTTACCACTATTTAGCCTATTTATGACCGCCACTTCTGACCATCTCCTTCCTTTTTAATGCAACGGTCAACAGTTAAATATTCAATAAACTTAGTTTAGATGTCAATCTCTCTAACAAGTTACCAAGGTATTACAGTAGCTATACAAGTGTATTTCCTTAGAATGAGTAGAAATTCCCTATATCTGTGGTAGGGTTTTTAAGTATTTTGATGATTTTTTCTAAAATTAGTTTTGATGATTCCGGTGTAATCGATTTCTAACGTATATCCTGGGTCGATTATTTCCGCTAATTGAATCGTTGTATTTAATAGTTGTGCCCCGGGATCGAAGGCTGATCTAAGTCACAGTGGAATAGAACCAGCGAGGAAGAGGCTGCAGAGGAATTGAGACAAGAAGCCAAAGCCACCAGCAGCCTGTATTATTTCTAGCCTGGAGAGGCGGTGCCGGGGGTGGAGCTCCGCATCGACCCGCTCCCAGCACAAGCATGGCCGCGCCGCCACTACGCTACGCTACCGGACTTTTCCTCTACTCACTATCTCATATCATTAATATATAAATATATATATACATATATACACATTTATTATATAACCTATAATTCTCTCCCATCTTTCTACCTTTACCTAGGTATTTCTTTAGTGAATAGAGCATCCATTTTATTAGGACATGGATTCGATAGCGCTATAACTTTTGGGTATAATAGGAGTGCTATAGTAATTTCATTATGTCGAGTGAAGGATAGAAAATGGTATAGTTTTAAATCCGTACCTTCGAGGAAAGAAAAAGTCCATGTTTGATTATGTTCAGCGGAATCAATGTTCCATAATTTCGAATTATTAAAATCTGTATTTTAGTTACTAAATCTATACTCCGGAGGCAAAGGACACTATGTCACATTTTAGTATTAGTCCCAGGAGCCAATTTTGCATAAACTTGAGTAATTAAAATTTGTTTTTATAGTTACTACTTGGACTCCTCATACTAGACTGAAACGACAAGAAACCGCTCGACTTTTCAGATTACTTCAGCACTTACTAGACAAACGCTCCAAACTTCCAATCAATTACAAAAGACTCATATACTTGACTATAATAAAGCCTATTTGGACTTACGGAGTTGGGCTCCACTAAACCATCGAATTCCTCTCGTATCCAATCGTTACAATCCAAAATCCTTCGTAAAATCCTCAATGGCCCCGTGATCTCCTAATGTAAACATATCATTAGAGTGCTACCATTGGGTAGTTACTCAGCATGTGTTTTTCATGTCATTATATCTATTATGTTCTAATTTACTAGATGTATTTCTAGATCCGTATGTAAAGGATACCACGTCACATTTTAGTATTAGTTCGGGGAGTCAATTTTGCATACATTTTAGTAATTAAAATTTGTTCTTTAGTTACTAAATCTATATTTTGGAGGTAAAGGACACCATGTCACATTTTAGTATTAGTTCGGGGAGTTAATTTTGCATAAATTTTAGTTATTAAAATTTGTTTTTTTAGTTACTAAATCTATACTCCGTAGATAAAGGACGCCATATCATATTTTAGTATTAGTTCCAGGAGCCAATTTCGCATAAATTTGAGTAATTTAAATTTGTTTTTATAGTTACAAAATCTATACTCCGGATGTAAAAACCACCATATCACATTTTAGTATTAGTTCGGAGAGTCAATTTTGCTTAACTTTAAGTTATTAAAATCTGTATTGTAAAGATCTGCCATAATCTGTCTTGACATCCGTTTGAAAGCTTGGAGAATAAAATCAGATTCAGTTGAAAGCAAAGGTGTTCCTACATAACCTATCCTGTGCAGATGACCAGGTCATCGTTGCACAGGACGCAGAAGATGTTGATATATGTTAAGAAAATCAAATGAGGAATATCAGCAGTGGGGACCAGTTATTAATGCAGAGAAAACAGAATACAAGACATTCAATAATGAGGATATAGAACTGAATCCAGAAGGGGTTCTAAAAAGAATTAAACATTTAAATATCTTGGTTCTAAAATTGAAATAGATGGTGCATGTGATGTGGAAATAAAAACGAAAATTGCAGATGGCAAAAAGACCGTATGCTCCACTTCTATATAATTCCAGAAGGTAGACTACCCAAAGAAGTCCACTTATGGAAAACTTGGGAAAGAAGAAGACGAGGAAGACCTGAGATAACGAAGTGGAGGAATCCATGATGGGTCATGGTCTACGGGAAGAATGGACCTTATATAGGATATTATGGAAAGAAGCAATCAAAGGTTTAGGTTAAGGAAACCCACTCACTATTAGTGGAAAATCCTAATAAAAAAGAAAATCTACATTTTAGTTACTAAACGTATACTCTGTAGGTAAAGGACACCATGTCACATTTTAGTATTAGTTCGGGGAGCCAATTTTGCATAAATTTTAGTTATTAAAATTTGTTTTTTTAGTTACTAAATCTATACTCCGGAGGCAAAGGACACCATGTCACATTTTAGTATTAGTTCGGGAAGCCAATGTTCCATAACTTTGAGTTATTAAAATTTGTTTATTGGTTACTAAATCGTTTACTAAAAAAATTGACATGGTGTCCTTTACCTCCGTGCCACACAAATATATCATGTGAGATTTATATTTTAGTATTAATAAATATATTATAGTTAAACAATCTATACATATATAATACGATAATACATTATATTCCCTATTCCGGTTCTCAGAAGCTATAGATTTCGATGAATAAGGCATCAAATAAAAGTGAATCCCATGGAGAAGTGACACATGCCAGTCTCAAAAATTAAACTACAACAAACAATAATAATATTTCGTCACTAAAAGTATTCGACATGGACAATTAAATTGTTTGATATTTTTAATAAGTAAAACAAAACTGTTTCATACTTTACTATCATACTCTAGTCAAATGATAGAACTCTTCTGCACCAAACAAATAAGTCTACTTTATTTTATTAAGCTATTAATAAACTAATAAGGAAAATTAACTTGAGTAAATTGCTACGTTGGTTTGACAACATTTTATCTGACATTTTTGGGAAAAATGAGATTATTGGTGTTTATGACTTAACTTCATTTACTGCAAACTAGAAACTGATTATTTCTGTGATCCGTTGAGGTATAATATAGTCGAACTACTAATGTGAAAAAAATTTTTACTGCATGAAGTTTGTTTGCTTTGACAAGGTTGCATTGGTAATTTATGTAATACTTTCTTATAGTGAAGTGGAACGGTTTTGGTGGAAAGTTATGTGTAAGTTCTCATGAGCTGCTCATTTATGTTTTTTTTTTCAGGTGTTTATTGAGAATTTTTGAGTGGGACTAAGGAACGGTCAAACTAAATAAAAACAGACGTAGAATTATGGGTCTCTTAATCGTGTTTAATATAATACCTAATATTTTTAAACATTCCTGAGTAACTTTATTTTAAGCATGAGATTGCATCTGACTTCAGAGTCGAGAAGGTTTTCTGTCAACAATCTCTGCACCTAATAGCAATTTTTATAGGTTCACTGTCGGCATAATTATTTCTTTTAGCGCATTTTCTGAATTAATATCCACCTTGTTGTATAAAATGTCAGAATTTGTCTTTATAAATTGTTAAAAATTTGTGAAAAAATTTCTAAATCAATAGAATATATGACTGCGTTGAACTTTGTTTGGTAACATGTTATTTTTGCACTTCTAAACCGAGCCTATAAAGAGTAAACCAAATCATGACCAGGCTTCCATAAAGGTGGATATAAATAGATAAATGAGCTACCTCTCTCTGGTGGTGATGCTGAAGTCACTGTAATAATTTAATACTAAATGAGTCTTCTTCGTTGTCTTTTACTTCATTCGGGGTCACCAATACAATAGACTGTCAAAGAAATAAACTCTTTTAACTATTTTATTTAAATTTAATAATCTTGCACAGAAGTGAAGGAGAATCTACGGCCTTTAAACGTTTTCGGGCGATCTTCCTTAATCTAGCGCTAGAATCAATTAATATTTAATGATTTATGTTAAGAATATTGGATGGTTTATAGAATTGAGTTGAATGTATTTGTATGGTGTATATTTACTTCTAAATAAAAATAACTACACTAAAATATAAAAAAAATATTGTGCCCTCTATTATCACTTATTATTATCTAACATTAATGCAGCCTTTAATGATAAAAATATTTCCATACCTATGCACTTGCATAACAGAGAGAAAAAAAATAAGAGAATAAATGCGTCCGCCTCCACATCATTTGCCACTTATCTAATTCACAGCTCCGTCATGACACTTAACAAGTTTGTTTCTCATCATTTCAGCTCAGCTTTGTATTTAAAAAAATGTCGCTTTTTATATTAAATTTTCGATTGTTTTTAGCTGTATTTGAGGAATAAAAATTTATGAGATTGCAAAATAACATTAGAATATCTGACATTGAAATGAGCAACTTCTTCCACGAAAAATATCATTATGTATGTTTGTGTATATGTATATTGTGTAATCACGGTAATTTGGTAATCAAATATTTCCCCTTTACCTCTTAGTGAGTAATATTGGGTTGGTTCATGTTTCGATTGCTGTCGACTCTATGGGTTTTGGGTTAATGAAATTAAATATTTGTCGAACAACAAATTATTATATTGAATATAATGGATACAAACAAAAAATAAAATTTGCACTCTTGATATAATTAAAAAAATGAAGGAAATATCATTGCAGGGTAAAAAGTGAAGTAATTTTTCTCTAGAAGAAAATTTGTATTATGATGAATGTGGAACCACTTGGCGTTTAAAAAATGCTCTTGATTTCTTGGCATCCGTTTTTATTTGTTGGTGTTTTATCTTTTTTAAACACATGCTTGTTGTCTTCAACGCTGCCCACTGCAGTTCTGCTGTGAACAGACGTACTTCTATCGTCGTGCTCTCCGCTGCCCATTTGCAGCTTTAATTATATGAGCGCTCATATTGAACATACGTTCAGTCGCTGAAGAAGAATTGGAGTGCCAGCGGTTCGTCCATATCTACGGCCGTCACCTGCTTGCGACCACATAAACTTGTTCAATTTTTATTGTTTTGTTTTCGTTTAGTTTTGTATAATTCCTAAATTAGGATTAATATATATTTGTTAATTTTTTCATGATCAAACATCAAACTATTTTATTAGATATGTCATAATTATTATTAACATTGTATTCAGCTTAACGTTATTTTTATTTTAAAAGTTATTACTTTATTTATCTATTGATACCAGTGTAAAATTGATACCAGGTGTAAATGTTTCAAAATACAGTCCAGTTTCTTTTAAATCACAATCGACTTAATTTGAATAAAATTAATCTTCATTCGAAGTTGCTTTAAACTAAGAGGGAGCTTACCAATATGAATAATATGTATTATAATGAAGATGATATTGTAATCATAAATATATTATAAATATATCTACATTTCTTTTACCCAATAGTTTTAAATATGAAGGGCAAGGAATACATTTTCTGAGCTTCTCTTCATGGTTTGTTGCTACACATTATATAAGTGTTCAAATACCTCTTAAGTTTTTTTTTAGTTGATATTTTCGGTTTCTTCATATGGAAAATCGCATCATTAAAAAACTCGGACATCCGGAAAACATTCTATGTTAGGGACATACTTTTAAGAGGATAAGAAGAAATCGGATCTCTTCGTATCGGGATTTGGGGAATCGGATTAGAGAGATATTTGTGTTCGTCAAAAAGGCTCGGGCCTATTGGAATGTTGATGGTTTCCATCTGTGGATTTTAATGGCCTAATTATTATAACGTTATATAAAATTATTAACAATGATAAATTTAATAATTAATTATTTTTCACAAATAATTAGCATTTGTTTTTAAAAACTATCCTGATTGGTTTTCGGGTATAAAATGATTTTTAAAAATATAACTTGCATATATCAGAAGTATTTTGATCATGTCATTTGATCTCTAAACTATTAATATTAGAAAATAACAACTTCAATTTGTTTTGTAAGCTATCATACTGTTCTTCAGGGAATCCTAATTTATACATTAAATTTTATGTATTTATGCAACTTAATAGTGACAATGCAAAAAAAAATCCTAATTTTCTCTTTATGTATTTTGTATCTCATATACATAAATAAGATCTTTTGTAACTTGCACGCTATTAAATTGGAAAACTCAACTCCCTTATAAAATAATATTCAATTAATATCCGATCCATTGGCTGGATGAATGAATTTCTTTTATGAACTTACTTATTGTAAGATTATTGATATTTATTTTTGTAAAATCAGTGATAACATATTTTCTTTGGAGGTCCAACTAAGCTTGATGAATTAACGACCGATGAATCTCAGAGAAAGATTATTATCATCATATTCATTTCTGAACTAATTATTATATGACAAACATAGTAAACCTATTCTAAAAAAATCTGTAGGGAAAATTTACAAAATCCATTTTAGTTGGTACAATAATAGACCTTTCAGAACATTGACTACATCCAAACTATTAGCAATGACTTCAATATTAATCTTTAACTTCATGATATTTAAACTCAAGGATACTTAAGTCTTCCAAATTCGATTTTTATTTACAAATTCAGAGAGTTAAATACATATTGATAAATAAAGTCTAACTGGTTATATAACTATTAGTACTAAACATTATAATAGAAATTATTATTATTAAACAGTTTGCATAAATTAGTAAAATATATACTGGGTGTCTCGTAAGTAAAGTAAAACATTAAAAAAGAGGTAAACCTCAAGAGCTGAAAAAATGTTTAAAAATGTAACGACGGATCAATTTTCCACAAAAAAATTAGGAAATTGGTTTTGTGTTTTTATTCAGAGTTTTTTAATATAATTTTTGAATTTCGCAAAGATAATTTAATTCTATCGGGAGAACAAAAAATAGCTTTTCAGATGATAATAATAGTGATTCATTCTGAATCCTTACGTATGAGGTTGTAAAAGCACGAGAAAAATATATTTTTTTTTTTTACCTTGCAGCCTTTGCAAGAGTTATCTTTGTGATATCTCTTTAAAGTTAGTCGACTATCACAAAGTAGAGAACACAAGTTTATAAAATGAAGCCTATTTCCTTCTAATAATAGGCTAATAACTGTAAATTGTTTAATTACTTTATTCTAAATGATTTCTTTTTTTTCAGGTATGTGAACTTTTCTGTCAAGAGTCTGTGTCTACAACCTAAAGTAAGAATTATATATTTTCTTTCTTACACTGAACCATTAAAGATGAGATAAACTCAAGATTTTTAAATGTCCGTTTCGGAGTTTATGTTTAACATTTACTGCAGTTAATATATGGAATGTATCTATCTTTATTATTAAAAAAAGATTTTAGAATTTTTCTAAGATATGTCTATCACTGGTACCGTTCTCCTGTCCATTCCTAGAACAATTGAATTTCGGGGTGACCATAACTAGTGCAAAAAGGTGTTTTTCCTAAATGGAGATTATACCTGCATAACTGAATATTTTAATATTTAATTTTAAAGTGTTAAAAAAGGGAGACCCTAGAGACTCTAATCGTCAAACGGAGAAGTTTATAAGTATAATAATTAAAGCGGCGTAAGCCAAAAGAGACAAAAATTTCCTTAGCTATGTCCGTCACTGGTGCGCTTACCCTATATGAAATAAATTTACAACAAACAGAACTACATTTCCAGAATTCCTTTGAGAATAAATTAATTAAGAACTTGGTAATTAAATTCCATTAGATCTAATATGTCCATTATTAAATTTAGTACTAAGGACTATATTAATGTTCCAGCATAAGCCATTTTATATGATTAAACAATTAGTAATTACTTCATTTATTGTACAGCTTTTTTTTTTAACTTCCATGTTTAATTTTAACATTTAAACCTCTTTTCACTTTTATCACTATTTTGATCTAATTGTAAGTAAAGATATTGACTATATCTGAAAAAATATATACTTCTTTTCTTATAAATCGACAAATTTTATAGTATTAAAACAACATATTCTATAAAGTTGTACATATCTTTTTTTTAAGTGAAATTTTTTTTATGCTAGGATATGCACCGTTCATTCGGGCAAAGTCGGTTCGAGTCGACTAATTGAAGTATGTTTCCACTTGGATTAAAATATCACAGAAAATAAAAATCGGACCTGCACATTATAAGCTAGAAAAAATTTTAGCATTTCATTCTCCGATTATTTTTACGTCACGCCGAGTTATAGAGTCGGAAAAGGAAAAGGATAAAAATGCAAATAATAACGACTGTTTTGAATATTTGAATTAAAATATCTCAAAATTTAAATACCAATGAGAAATTTGAAACCGCTTTTCTTAAATCAATATAGATTTTTTTTAACTAGCCATAAAAATTAGAAATACGAAATTTTGTGTTTCTATTCGATTTTCTGTTGAACTCGATAGAATTTCGACTCCTTAAGTTATATTACAAAAATGGCGATCAGTCAAAGTAAAGTTTATTAGAGTAATTTACAGACTATTATAAGTTTATATATTGTAAATTTTATTACTTTGTGAATATAGAACAAACTGTACATATACAATTATTACATACAGCTATAATTGTATATATAGTAAATTTTATCACTTTGCGAATATAAAAAAAAAGTTTATACACAACTATAATTGTATGTATTGTAATTGTGGATTGATGGTTGACTGTGGAGAATAATTAAGAGAAGGATAGTCGGGGTGATCAGTCAAAAATAAATGATAATATTTATTTTTGCCATTTTTAGTTTTGACTGATCACCCCAACTATCCTTCTCTTCTGTAGTATTGTAATTGTTATTACTTTGTGAATATAAAAAAAAAAAAAAAATCAAATTACTAATCTCGCCTTGTAGATGTTTTTACTTTTATCATGTAAAAAACACATACCCCAGTTTCTTTTTTTTTATTTATTTATTTTTTCTCTACTTTTTTTTTTAATCCTAATATTTTCCCATGAATTTAAGTTTTTTTTATATTATAATTACAGATCATAAACTAATAGTTTCTTCATCTTATTAATTATTGATATAATATTTATTCTAATATAGGAAATATTATATTTATTTTATACAACCATGTTTTCAGTATGAGTTACTGAAGCTTATTCATTCGGCAGATAGGAGGCGGTGCCGTGGTTTTTGTCCCGGCAGACAGATAAGTTGTGCGTGTTAGCATTTTGCGCCTAGATCTAATATGTCACCAGCTCTATGAATAGTCAATTTAATTACAGTTGGTGAGACCTGAATTATGCTTCTAGTACCAAATGTAAAGCAATTTAGTGTATTCCTTATTTGTTTTGTAGTAGTTTTATTTTAAATTTTTTTGCTGCAAATGAAAAAAAAGTATTTTTTTTTTTTTTTTACAACACATGGTTAATTCTAATATAAACGTATGACTTAATCTTTTGTAATTGATTAATATCTGTTCTCACTTGAAAATCTTAGAGGAAAAGAGATCTACGTTTTGAGAAAAGTATAATTTTCGAAATAAATCGTAATTATTTCCGGAGGTGCTATGATTTCTATGGAGTATTTATCACAATTTTAGATTTAAAAAATTAAAATATTACTATCTATGATAGTCCTCGACAAACTAAAAAAAATATTGAAAAATTAAATTTTATCCATTTTACAGTTTATCCATTTTTAGAAATTTTATACAAATTTTCTTCTACTTACGGGATACCCTGTAAAAGAAGAAACATATTTTGAATTTACGTCGAATGGATTAGGGAGATGGATAGCTATCTAGTGTGAGAGGTCTCACTGAGGTATATATTAGTTAATTATTATTTTAGAAATAAATTGAGAATTCTAAATCATAATAATTCGGAAAAGCTGTGTATAATAATTCCATCCGACACAAAGTATGAATACAGTGTATTGATTACAATTTAGAGGTTTCTTCATTATGTTTGTTTGTTTGTTTCGATGTCTAGGCGCAAAACATCCAGGTCATAAGCGCCCGATCAACTAAATAACATCACTTAATACTATTTGGATGGTTGGTACAAAAAATAAAAATAAAAAAAAGGACAAAAAAAATAAAGAAATGGATTGATAGAATAAAATAAATAAATAAGGATAATAATAGACATTTATCGGTAATAAGATGTATAAAAAATGTATAAATAAATAAACTTTAAAAAATAGCAGTAGAATCAATAAAAAAAAAAAAAAAAAAAAAAAAAAAAAAAAAAAAAAAAAAAAAAAAGAGAGAGAAAATATAATAAAAATAAATAGATAAAAAGGAAATTAATAAATTTAAAAAAAAAGTCTGTCAAATGTGTTTTTTAAGTCTTTCACTATCCATAAACTTGATGACTTTGGTAACCATTTCTTCCTGATTTCCCAGGGACGCTGATATATTCCGGGGTATTCCAAAATCTTCTAATCTTGCGGTGTAGAAAGGGCATTCCTCCAAAATATGTCTTATAGTTAGTGATTGGTTACACTTTTGACATCGAGGGATAGAATCTTTTGTTATGAGGTGGAGGTGAGTCAGTCTAGTATGTCCGATCCTCAGCCGCCTGAGGACGACCTCTTCTCTACGACTGCTGCGTCTGGAGCTGGTCCACGGTTGCACCTCTTTCTTTATTGTCTTTAATTTGCTAGGTGCGCTGTTGTCCCACCGTCTTTGCCATTCTTGGAATATGGTTTCTCTCAGAGGTCGTGCAAGTTCAGATGGTGTCAAAAAAACTTTACCGCGGCCTGGAAGAGTAAGAGCCTCCTTTGCTGCTCTATCAGCCATTTCATTTCCTTTAATTCCTATATGGCCAGGCGACCAGATAAAATGTGCCGTTGTTCCAACTCCATGAAGCATTTTTATAAGACTTAGAATGCAGTGTATCCCTGGATGGTCTGGATACATGTTATTCATAGCTTTCAGAGTACTTAGGGAATCCGATACAACAACCACATTTGCAACTGGCTTCTTCATGACGTATCGGAGACTCATTGCTACGGCGTTAATCTCTGCTGTGTAAACACTACAAAGATGGTGTAATTTATATTTGTAGGTAGTATCAGGAGTGACAAAGGCTGAAGCAGTAGATGTATCTGATTTGGATCCGTCGGTGAATATTAGAAGATGTTCAGGTAACGTGATGATTATTTTGTGGAATTTTTCTTTGTAATCTGCAGGTAATGTAGTATCTTTGGTGAATTGGGTGAGTTGGAGATTTAATTTAGGTTGTATATAGGTCCAAGGGGCTGTTTCTTTTTCTATTTCATGTAATGTTATTTGTTTTAGTTTATTTATAATAAGAGACATTCTTTCTGCCAATGGTAATGTGGTATTCCTTTTTTCTTTAAATCTTTTTGAGAATTTAGATTGAAAAACATATTTATGGGAGGGGTGTGAAGTTTGCGGGTATAATTTAGTAATATAGTTTATTGCAAAGGAAAAAACTGAGACAACAGCTCTACTTAAATAAACTTTATTAAGAAAGTTGCTATATACGTTTTATTTTATTATGTCTAGTTCATTTTCTGAAATTCTAAAAACTTGTATGTTGGTATTTGATTGATCAGTAGTATTCAAACCAATAGTTCGCGGTACATATTCCTTTTTAGAAAATTAAGGGAATAACTTGAAAAAGCCTTTATTTTTGCAAAAGTTAATACATAATACAATCAAATAAATATATTCTTTAAATGAGAAAAGAAATTAATAAATATACTGTTTGTTTTTTCCTTCGTCCTTCCGTCCATAGGTCTTCCCTTTTGGGAGTAATAGTCTGCATTCCTTCCAGACATCCCTGTCTCTAGCGGGTTTTCACCAGAGGGACCCTGGCAACCGATTGAATGTGTCGTTCCACCTTTTGTTTTGGTACCACCTTTTTCTTTGTAGGTCATACTAAGTCCCCGGTATGTGACCATTCTTGACCATCTGTTATCTTCCCACCGAAGGAAATGTCCAGCCCATTTCCATTTGCCCACTCTTGTCCGCCTTAGGGCTTTACACTGTGAGTGTTGTTTCTTTTTCGATCCTCTCATTTCTCACTCTATCCTTTTCCCTCACATCCATAAGACATCTTTCAATCTTATTCTGCCACACCATCTTTCCATCTTCCTCTCTTGAGCTTTTGTGAATGACAAAGATTGGCATCCGTAAGTAACCAATGGGCTTATGCAACTGTCGAAGACCTGTCTTTTTAGGTAAATACTTATATTTCTTTTCATAATATGCTTGAGAGACCAAAACTTATTCCATCCGAGTGCTTTTCTCCTCTGGACCTCCTAAGCTCCTCTAACTACGAATTATTCTGACGACCCATAAAGACTCCTTTACATATTGTAAACTCTGGTTGTGTAATTCGCATTTAACCTATTTGTCATTACTTTAATCTTCTGGTAGTTGGAGTAAAGACCAGTTTCTCCACAAAGTTTTAAAAGATGCTTGATCATTTACCGCTGTTGTTTCATGTTTTTGGCAAGAAGCACGATGTCTTCTGCAAAACGTAAATTGCTTAACCATTTTCTATTTATTTTAACTCCTGGGTTTCACATCCAAGATTTCAATACACCATCTCTAACACGAGGATAAACAAAAATAGCGATAACGGGTCTCTTTGCCGCACATCCTTCTCTATCCTAAGTGCAGTTACCAATAAAAAACCTTACGTTACTCTATCAATTTTCTTATACAACCTTGTAAGTAAAACATGTAACAATAAATTTGAAGTACCTCCAATCTGTGTACTATTGTACCCCGGAATGAAATCTCTTACATATCATCCAACTAACGTGTTGTAAAACTTTTTAGTTGCGTGCCTCATATTCACCTCACATTCCCATATGATCATTAGTGTTGCCCAAATGCGAGACCGAGACGAGTCTTGGTCTTGCAAACTCTGTCTTGGTCATGGTCTTGGTCTTGCGCAAGAGTCTCGCAACAGTCTTAAACTTACTTATTAACTTATTACTATAGATATATTACTGTATTTTCTTAGATAGGAGAAACCTGACTAAGCATGAATGAAAAAATAGAGGAGTTAAATGCAAAATTATATTTGGTCATACCAATTATTAACATACAGTAACTAAAATTGTCGAGTATTAGTAATTATTTTACCTTAATTTTTATTTAAAAAATCTATTTTTTTAACAGTCCAGGTCTTGGTCTTGCAACAGTTAGGCGGCCTTGGATTTTGGGCAACACTAATGATCATAAAATATCAAAATATAGGTATTGAAAACGTTGAAAGTAAAACATCAATATTGCCAATACATCGCCATACAAACATCAATGCTCTTTATTTATTTCCTGCGATAGTAATTATCGAACGTTTTATAATTGATTTTTAAAATTGAAACACCCATGTAATTTTCAGTTCATTCTGTTTTTTTTTTGTTTTTTTTTGTTTGATCCAACAAATTTTATATTTAGCATGATATTTATTTAAAATTTGACCTAGAGCAGAATTAGACCAAAACCTAGCTATGGCCTAAAAAGAGTTCTCATTACAAAAGTATTAGGCCAGACGGATCGGATTGAAGGCAATATTGGGAAACATGTGGTAGGTGCCACCTCGGTAGAACATTTTGCATTAAAAAGAAACATTAAGCGAAACATTTATTCATAAAGAAAGTAAAAAATGTCACATTTTGCTTCAAATCTGCACCACAACCTTATGAATTAGATAAGTGTTATGGTCAAAAATCATGGTCATTAAACCATGATTTTTACCAATATTGTCCAAAACTAAGATATATTTTAATAAGTAACAACAGTTCTACAATGAACGATTTTTTCAGCAAAAAGCTCTTGCAGTAAAATTTGTATTAACCTAGTGTTTCAATGTTTTATTAAATTTTATATTTATACTATTATGTAATCAACAAAACTTTTGTCGGCCGGATCGGAGGTAATTATAGTTTGGAGAAACCAAATGATAAACGTAAAAGGTTCCTTTAAAGGATTAAAGTGCATTATAACAATTTATTTGTTTTATTTTGTTCGATGTATACTCTACTACATACCAACATGTTTTGTTGTAAATAAAATAAATGCAATAATATTGAACAATCATTTTTTGAATTAGGTCAATGATTAAATTTTTGTTAAGTGGCTCTGGTTTGCATATTGTGATAGAACATAGATTTTAGCAAAATTAGGACTTACAAACTGGAGAGGTATGGTTTCATAGGGAGAAACGTAAGAGGATTACATGAACACTCCACCTACTGGGTTTTAGGCTTAAAGATGAAAGGTCCCACTTTAGAAACCGGTATTCCATAAGGTTAGTTTGAACCTACTCCATATAATAATTCATATCACGTTTCCAAGTCATCATAATGTATGTAAAGTCCATATTGTTTAAAACAAGAAATTATATTAAAATAAATCTTATTCAAAAATAAAAAATCTTTGCTTACTGACTAATTTTATAATGATATTTTTTATTTTGGTGCGCTATTATTCTTTATTTTTTAGACGATGTCTCAAGGAAAAAGAAATTGCTTTTTTTATATCCATTTATTGTTTCAGACTTTTCGGTTTCATGAACCATTTTCAAGTATAAACAATCATGCATCTACGCTGTATCTGTATTATCCCAGTCAAATTATCACAAAAAAAGGGGTCTAGCTTGTAAAAGATCGGATTATTCTAATTTCTTTTTTGTATTGTTAGGAATGAGGTGACTATAAGAAATCCAAGTTTCCGCTCTTCAAAGCCCTTGAAGTTTGCTACAGTGCTCCGAAAACCAATGAAATTTCGAAGTCTGTTTTGTTTACGCTTTCTTTTATCCAGATTACTTGACAGATGTACAAAATTATCTTTAATTAACAATCTAACCCTTTATAAAGTTTTACTTAAACTGATTTGGACTTACGACATAGAACTGTGGGATTCTGCTAAAACTTCCAACATTGAAAAAATTCAGTCCTTCGAATCAAAAGTGTTGCGAAGGATAGTTGACGTTTTATGTCGCAAATTATATACTACATACAGACTTAAACAATTTTAGACACTGAAAAAGAAAACTACAATAATTTTCAACAAAAATTGACGTACAACATGAATCCTCTGACAGAAATCCTTCAACGTACAAGAAACCCGTACAGCCCACCACGACGATTACGTAGGCTTTGGCCAAGAGACATGCTGATCTGATTTATATCCCGGACTTGATGGGACGCTGACAAAAAAAATCGTTCATTGCAAAGAAATTTGCATATTGCAAATTTAATTTAATGTTCAACATTTTTGTTTGCCTAATAAATAATAAAATAATAATTTTGTTTATGCTAAATATCTCCTTTTTTAAAGTGACATAAATAAAAAAATGTTATATTAAACCTCTATAACTTAAAATTATCTAACATTTTTTTCTAAACCCAACAGGAAATACCAAGCTTTCAAAATGGGTAAAGTTTAGAAGAAAAAAATACAATTAAATTATTGTAATAATATTTGTTCGTTAATACAATCATTATAGCATAATATAACTTAAACATTTATGAGTACTTAATGATGTGGCAGAGGACTCTCAGACGCCTATGCCAGTGCCGCATTTTCGCCGATTAAGTGTATTTTGTAAGTAATTTCTTCAAATATTTTAAAAAGTAATCAGTGTTTTAAAAAGAGAAATGTATCACCAAATATTTTATTTGGTGACGTTTTTCGTTATTGTAGGACGTTTATTTACAAAAGACGCTTGATTTTGAACTTTAGTTTGAACGACTTGAAATATTTGACTTTACTGGTGTTTTTTATTTTTTAATATTTTCTCATGTTTTGATATTCTCTCACTATCCAGCTATGATAAAGGACCAATTTTGGCGAAATTAAGCTAAAAGCTGAAACTCAGTGACCGAAAAACTAACTCAAGTCAAAGACGTCAATCTGCTAGGTTTGAACGCCATTTTGGGAGAGTATGGCCAATTGTTTTGTCGTTGGCTTTTATTTAATAAATAATTACAAGTTACGTAACTATATCCAATTTATTGGGATGTACGGTGATGGTGCATGGTAGGAGGGTCTTGCCCACAGTGTAACATACTTTTCAAAATACCTCCTGACTTCCATCTACGGTTCCAGTCAATGGCTCATTATCTTCAAGGAAAACCTCCAAATACTCAGAAAAAAGCTTTTATAATTCTTCCGTTAAAAATTAAAAGAGCACTATTGTGTAGAAATCGAAATGGGTAAATTTGAAATATCGATAATTCGCTTCCTGTTGAGTTTAGAAAAAAATGTTTTGCGTAAAAATATCAGATAATTTTAAGCTGTTTAACATTGAATACTATCACTTTTTATCTATGTTGCTCAAAAAAAGAGATATTTAGCGTAAACCAAAAAAAAAGCTCGAAAATGTAATGGTGGTTCAATGGAGCACTGCAGCGAAACCACAAGGCTTTCGAGGGTGGAAACTTGGATTTTTTATATTCACTGCTCACCTAACAATATAAAATAGAAATTTGAATTACCCGTGAACATTTTTGACTGGGCTGTGTCATTTAATTATAAAAAAAGCACTTTTAACGCAGGACCAGTATCATAAATCATTCAAATCAAATTGATATTAAGGATTTGTTGAATCTTCGCGTCCGATTTCTCTTGACTCTGCACATATGACTTAGTTTTTTTAATAAAGTTCGCAAATGGTCTGCAATGAATCGATAACTAACTTAGAACAAATCATAAGTATATAGATTACGGACAAATTATTGATTTATTAAATAATTAATAGGAATGCCTAATGCGATATTTAAACATGATAATTTTTTTAAACTAAAATCGAATTGTTTAATATGACTACATTGAAGTAGATAATGGAAAACGACGGGAGACAAATACCTCAACGCGCATAAAAATCAACCTACACGAGTGTGCCATGTAAATATGAATAGACATTTATTCGGATGTAGACGGAAATAGAAATGGCGGGTGATAGAATTGTTATCAGAAGGAGAAAGGGAATAAGGATTTAATTTTCAGGGGTCTACACGGGCATTTGTTTGTCCTCGCCTGATATTGCCTCAGTCTCCTTCTCTTGTTATTTGTTTCAAGCCTTCCCCGTCTACTTGAGTCACTCATTACAGCTCCCTTTGGCCTTTAGAATTTTAATCAGTTATAATGGTGTTCTCCAGGCGGGAAGGTGAAAAAAAAAAAAGGAAAGGAATCAAATAACGAGCCAAGAAACAAAATAAATACAAGAAACAGGAGAGGAACCTCATTGTTTTCCAGGTGCATAAAAAAATACTAATATTTTTATCTTGGGTTGGCTGGTTTATTAAGTTTATATATATATATATATATATATATATATATATATATATATATATATATTATATATATATATATATATATATATATATATAAGATAAAGACCGGAGACCGGCGATATCAGCCTTAATGCCGTCCTGAATGTAAATAAACATATGAAATGTATATAAGGAGGATTACTAAAGGAATAAATCAGTATCTTTCCTGAAACCGTGAGTGTTGCATTTCAAGCCCTTTCCTTTCTTTTTTTTTATTGTTTGAGTCCGCCGACGCTTAACTGGTGCCGAAACCCGGGACTACGACAGGAGAACAGAGAAGTAATTTTTTTTTAAAAGTCATTTTTTTTCTCTTTGTTTTTTTTTCTTCTCCTAGTCATAAGGAAAGAGTGAAATGCCAACAGAGGGCTTAATCAGGCCGGGAGTGTTGAGCGCCCCGGAAATCCCTCAACCTCAAGAAATTCCGCAGAAACCTCAGATCGCGCAGGCCCCTCAGGTTCCTCAGATACCTCAAATACCTCAGGTACCGCAGATTCCGCAGATCCAGGAGATCCCTCCCTTACCGAGGGACACATTGGCAGAAGCGCACGCTAACGCGCTGGAATGGATGAAAATAAGAGCGGCGACCACGCAGGACCTACGAAGAGCCATTGCGGACCTGGAACGCTTCGGTGGCGAGGTAGGTGAGCTTAACCATTTCCTGAAAGGCGGAGACCGCCTCATGTCTAGAATAGAGGTAAAGGTGGCGGAGGACCTGGTAAACCTAGGGGACGCGGAAGCGTTGAAAGCGGCTCTGGTGTGCCGAGTAAGGAGGAGCATCCTGAACCAAATTCAGGCGGACGAGGAGACACCATGGCCGGTGATTAAGGAGCGACTGAAGAAGGCCTTCGGAGGAGGCAGATGGACGCCGGAGGAAGACATCTTCCAAATGTTTAGGGAGCGCCGGTCCCAACGTCAGACGAGGGGCCAGTATGCGGGGGTACTAGTGGCAAAGTACAACCGCATAACGGAGAAAATGCGCGAAACAATGAGTGTGGGAGAGGTGGAAGCCAGGATGGAGTTCCTCTCGACGATACTCAAGGTCCAGTTGGCGAAGGAAACGGGAAGGAGAGACGGATTGCCCAGGGAGAGATCATTCCTCGAGTGTGCCCAGGAAATGATCGACCTAAGCGCAAGGGAAGAAGAGACTCGGATGGACGTGGAAGAACCAGGGTGGATCCGGGTGAATGACAGACGACCCCGGACAGCCCCGATGGGTTGGAAGAGGAGAGAAACGGTACAGCCGAGCGGAGAAAAGGTCAGGATGGGTGAAAAAAGATCCGGACAGGCGAGGCCGAGGAATGGACCCCGCAGGGAAGACAGGAAATGTCATGGGTGCGGAAAGCCAGGACATTTAGTTGCACAATGTCCGCGCACTAGATGTTTCGAGTGCGGTACCGAAGGGCATATTGCTAGGCAGTGCCCGTACATATTCCGGAGGAGAGAAAGAACTCAAGACGAGCCCATGGAAGTAAACACGCAGAAGTTGACAAGACGGGCTAGGATGCAGCGGAAGGACGGATCTTCGGAGGAGGCAACCGAGGAGTCGGGAACTTCGGGGACAGAGACGGACGAACCAGGTAGCAGTGGAGGCGAAGGAGGCAGGAGCAGCCAACGGACCGAGCAGCGACGAACGGCGGCGGTGAGGAGGAAGCTGGGCGGCATCTGAGGAGTGTGGCAGCAGAGAGGCGACCGCACAGCAACATGCAACAACATCCGAGGTAAGCCATGCTGGTTGCCAATTATCGAGGTAGACGGGGGAGTAAAGTGCCTCGTGGATACCGGGAGCTCGAGCACTATTATGACCAGAGGGGCGTTAGGGAAAGTGTGCGGGAGTGAGAGGGCACTCCGGATCCAAAAATGCGATTGCCAGCTAATCACTCTGGGTGGCCCCTGTAGTGTAGAGGGAGAAGCGACAATAAGGCTTGATCGGTGGGCAGGAAAAGAGGGCGAACTGAAGGTACACGTAGTAAAAAACATGACTCGGGAATACCAGGTCATAGTAGGGTGCGATTTGTTAGGGCAGGTAGGGGCGAGCATTAGGAATCGTAGAGGAGCCTGGAGTGTTAGGTTGGGAAAGAGGAAGTTCGGATGTATAGGGGTCGCGAGAGAAAGAAGGGTGCGGATAGGGGCGGTGAACAGAGTGGAGGACTGGAGGAAGTTGCTACAGGAGGAGTTTAGGGACATTTTCTTCAGGGAAGGTGAGGTATTAGGGGTAACAGGGAGGACGGTGCATGAAATCCCACTGAAGCAGGATAGGGTAACTTACGTGAAAGAGAGAAGATACCCGCAGGCGTTGAGGCAGCATATTCGAGAGGAGCTAGATAGTCTAAAAGAACAAGGGATCATAGTTGATAGCACCTCACCATTCAATAGTCCCCTGTGGGCGGTGAAGAAGAAGGCAGCACCGGGGGATAATAAGGAAAAATACAGGGTGGTAGTAGACTATCGTAAATTGAACGATAACACGGTAGACGAGAAGTACCCGATCCCAAGATTCGAAGATATACTCGATAGGTTGAGTGGGGCCGTGGTCTTTAGCACGTTGGACCTCAAGGCGGGATATCACCAAATACGGATGCACCCGGAAGACCAACACAAAACAGCGTTTACATTCGAAAGGGGGCATTATGAATTCACCAGAATGCCGTTTGGTCTGAAGAATGCGCCCATAACATTTCAGCGTCTGATGGACGAATTTTTGAGGGGTATCGATGACTCGGTATGTCAGGTATATATGGATGACCTGCTGATTTTTAGCAGAACGGAAACCGAACACGTGGGACATCTGAGGTCAGTATTCGAGAGGCTCCGGCAATTCGGGCTGAAATTGTCAAGCGAGAAGTCTCTGCTGGGACAAACGCGGATCAATTTTTTAGGCCACACTATCTCTAGCGAGGGGGTCAGACCGGATGCGGCAAAGGTGGAGGCAATCACACGGATGGCGGTACCACGGGACGTGAAGGGGATCCGTAGGCTTCTCGGGACGCTGAACTACTATCGGAGATTCGTACCTGAGATGGCAGAGTATTTGGTACCCATTAACAATTTGCTGAAGAAAGGCGCGAAGATTGTGGTGACACCAGAGATGGAGAATAATATCCGAAAATGTATGAATAGGTTGCTGACAGAGCCGGTGTTAGCGTTCCCGGATTTTGAGAAGCTCTTTAATATAACCACCGATGCGAGTGAATACGCGTTAGGGGCCGTTTTGTCCCAGGGGGGGAGTGAGGGTGAACGACCGATAGCATACGCGAGCCGTCGGCTTACGGGTGCGGAATCGCGATACAGCGCTTTGGAGAGGGAGCTACTCGCGATAGTGTGGGCTATCGACCATTTCAGGCCATACGTATTTGGGAGGAAATTTCGAGTCCACACCGACCACAAACCCCTGCAGTGGGTAGGGAAACTTAAAGAAACCTCAGCTAGGGTCACGCGATGGAAGGAAGTCCTTAGCCAATACAATATAGAGGTGGTGTATAAGCCGGGAAAGGAGAACGTGGTGGCGGACTGGCTCTCTAGGGCCATCATGATCAACGCGGTAGAAGAGGACGGGGGAGGACCATCGCGAGACGTGCGCCAATTCTTGAGTGAATGGACTCCCGATGGCGAAGGAGCAGATGATATCGTCGGTATAGATGACAGGGGAGAGTCCCCGGAAGAGGAGAGCTCAGCGGAGGAAAGAGCAGTGGAAATGGAGGAGATAGACGACATCATCAATGACAAGCATCGTCAGGTAATCTGAAAAACGAGAGTAGCAGGGATGATGAAAATAGATTATCGAAGATATGGGAAAAGCAAGATTCGCGTCATCTGGTCGCAACCCGGGGTGAGTGAAGAGCAAATTTGTACGGCACTGAAGGACGCCACGGAACCTGGAAAGACGCACCATCTCTATGTTGGGAATAACACGGTATGGGATAAAATAAAGCGGATGTGGAGATCCGAGCGAATTGGTGTGGACAGAACACTCATCCGTTGCAAGTACGCAGTGGAAACTATACAGGATGAGGAACAGCAACAGGCAGTCACATTAGCTTATCACCAGGGGAAAACCAACCACCGAGGCGTGAACGAGACGCTGCAGGCATTACGTCGAAAGTATTTCTGGTGGGGCATGAAAAAATCCATCCAAGAGGTCATAGGGAAATGCGAGGTGTGTATGCGCACGAAATATGATCGACACCCCCCCAGAGGGATTCAGGAAGAGACACCGACGGGGAATATGCCACTACAGGACCTCCAGATTGATACATTTACCTGGAGAGGGTTCAAGTGGGTCACGGTCATCGACGTCTTTAGCAAGGTAGCTATGGCATACCAGGTCATGGACAAGTCTGCCAACGCAGTTGCGGAAGCCCTACAAACCTGGGTGCAGTTCTACGGGGTCCCCGAGAGGATCACATCGGACGGGGGTAGGGAGTTTGACAATGCCGCGATTAGGGAGGAGGTGAAACGACTAGGGATTCGTTGGCATTATAACACCCCGGGACATCCTAAAGGTAGAGGCGGCATTGAGCGGTTGCACAGCACGCTGAGTGACCACATCCGGGTGTATCAGGGGGAAAAAGGGTTGGAGCCGGATGTTGCAATGAAGAAAGCGGTACCAGCCTACAACCACTCGATTCACTCCGTCACGGGATTTTCGCCCGTGGAAGTACTATTCGGGATGCGCAGGCCAAGGCGAGATTGCGGGGAAACAACGGTTAATGAACCATTAGTCGAGCAAATCCAGAGCAATAGGGTGGAGGTGGAAAAGACGTGGGGAAGAGTAACGGGGAAAATTAAGCGGGAAAAGGAGAAGCGGGTAGAGAGGCAGAATGTTCGCGTACGTGACCAAATGGGTGATCTAAAGATCGGGACAATAGTGTACCGTAGAGTAGGAACCAACAGAGGGAAACAATTGTTACGGTACGAGGGTCCATTCAGAGTGATTGCTATTAGGGAGCATAATCTGCTAACGATCGAAAGCGTTAATGAACCTAGAAAGAGGAGAACGGTTCACATTGAACAATTGAAGCTCCCAATGATAGAACCGGAACAAAAACTAATGGATTCGTAGTACCCTCACCACGGTTTATAACAAATATGTTTTTTTTTGGTTGTCTAAGCAAAAATATGGTGTATTTTTTTTATGTGTAAATAGAATCATAGCAATACAGTAGAGGAAAGTGTATTATTTTTTTTTTCTTCTCTGTTTTTTTTAAGGGTATTAAGAGTTCTGTTTTTGGAAGCAAGTGTTGTGTTTAGTTCTGTTTTTTTTTTTATTTCTTTGTATTATTGTATGTCTCGAGTGAGTTTTACTTTCTTTCAACTTTATACTTGTAAAAACAATTGTAAGGTGTTAAGACTGATAATCGTTAGCTCCGATCTAGGAATATCTAAGTTTCCGAAAAATCCTATTCGTAAACTGGTGGGGGGGAGATAAAGACCGGAGACCGGCGATATCAGCCTTAATACCGTCCTGAATGTAAATAAACATATGAAATGTATATAAGGAGGATTACTAAAGGAATAAATCAGTATCTTTCCTGAAACCGTGAGTGTTGCATTTCAAGCCCTTTCCTTTCTTTTTTTTTATTGTTAGAGTCCGCCGACGCTTAACTTATACATATATATATATATATATATATATATATATATATATATATATATATATATATATATATATATATATATATATATATATATATATATATAATTTATAGTTACATCTGCTGGTTATGGATAAAAAATAAAACAGGAAAAATAATAATAATAAAAAATAGTAATAATAAGAAAAAGAAAAAAGGAGAGATATGGTTCCAGATATTTTTAAAAATTCTTCAGAGAGAAAAGATATGACTTTAATCAAGAATTCTTCTTTATTTCCCAAAGCAGTCGATGTACTCGCTGGTATTCCGTTTCGTTTCAACTTTCTGATGTAAAAGGCGCAACCCTCAAAGATATGAGCCACTGCCACTTTCGACAAATGGGCGCGTTTTCTGTAGTGATTAAGTGAAGATGCGTAAGCCCGGTATGTCCTATTCTGAGTCGCGTAAGGACGGCTTCCTCTCTGCGCTTACTGAGATTAGAACTAAATCCATGAAGCTGTTTTACTTCACTTTATTTGGAGGGCTGTTGTACCAAACTGACTGCCAATCTTGAAATATGACTTCTTTTGGTGGTCGTGCCTGTTCGGCCGGAGTTAAAAAGGCTTTACCACGTCCTGGAAGAGAAAGGGCTTCTTTTGCTGCTCTGTCGACTAGTTATATCCATATGGCTAGGAGGCCATGGAAAATTCAATGATGTTCTAACTGTTATTTACTATTCAACTGTTGTTATTATTGAACTGTTTCGTCAGCCCTAAAATATTATATATACAGTGGTCTGGATACATGTCGTTTATTGCTTTAAGGGTGCTCAAAGAATCAGATACCACAACCGCTCAAATATAAGGTTACTCCAATTCCAATGAGTTGTACCAGACCTTCCTGAGTTTGTTTTATTAACTAGCTGTTTCGGGGAAAAAATATAGGCCCACGTGCGCCTGGTCCGCTGAGCAGCTATAGGCCGATTTGTGGCTGTCCTTAAACCCGAGAGTGTCGGTGAGAAATACTCTGGCCGATTGCCTCTGAGGGGAACTATGAGTGTCGCTGCACCATGGATACCATGGTCCATATCAGCGTGAAGTTGAGCGACTCCCTCCAGCTTACCTCTGCTCCCCACAGGCACCCACAAGCAGGAATTTTTAAGATCACATCACTTCACCAAACATTAAATGGTCCATAGCGCCAACAGAAAACAAACATTTAAAAAGTAACTTTTTTGCTTGGATAAACTCAGCTGCCATAAATTCTTGCATTTATTCATGTTAGTATTTTTGTTTTTTTGCATGTTTGATATTCAAGACCTATACTTTTTTAATCAGCGGCTTTGGAATAACAGAAAAATTTCATTTCACTTAAAATAAAATTCACTTAAATCACATTTTAAATAAAGGTCGTCTTATTATTAAAAATTCCATGAATTTAAATAAAAATCGCCGGATGTTTCGTGAATCAAAGGAAAACAAATTAAAAAGTTAAGATGTTTTTATGCCAATGGTGTATCGGCAACTTCGATATTTTACTTTCAATGGCTATTTCGATAGTTTTAACTCGCTGGTCAAAAAGTTTGGAGTCTTCTAACTTATTCTTTCATGAGAAGGTGTTATGTATCAAAAAAAAAATGTGAATATTACAGCCTTCATCAATAGCTTCGAAATTACCTCCTGAACAAGCAGAAAAAGTAAACAAAGACTATGATTACGTTGAGACAATAATTAACATGAAGTCAGTCATTTCTTCCTGTACTTATTTCAATTGGCTAAAATTTTAAAGTTATACCGTCTGAAACTTGGTTACTTACCCTTATATGATAAGTTTTGTACCATTATCACTTTTTCATAAATAAAGCTTTTTGAAAAGACCGATGTTTTCCTATTCACCGATGTTTTGTCGTTGTTCCACGACGAAGCTACGACAAACAGCAAACTTGAAGATCATATGTCACCCAAGCTGTAACCTTTGAGGACTCCCCCACGTGGAAGGAAATCTTGACCTGATTGGAGGGACACTCCCCTCGACATCCCATCAAACTGTCATGCTATAATACTGTATACTGTCGTACTATCCAAGAACCATAAAACTGTCATCGGACTACTCTCATGACATGGAATTAACATTCCCAAATTTATAATAATAATAGCACATTTAAATTATCAGCACAATGTCAGGTATTGTATAATGCTTAAGGTTATGTACTCGATCTTACTTATTACTTTTTAATAATTTATATTTATATAAATCTCAAGTTTCTGGTATATTTTATCCCGAAAAGTTTAAGGTCTAAAACGTGCCTTCCAGCGGCTTATGATTTATTAACTAAAATATTCACTACAGCTCAGAAATTACCCAGACAATGATCAAGTACAGTGCACAAGAGATTGGTGTTTTACCTTGTAAATAGACTGCAACATTGTAAAGTGTATAAGTTAATAATTTGATAATTATGATTTACACTTCTTAAGTAGGCAAGCTACAGAGCCGTCATTTGGTGGGCCGTTATTTGTCCGGAAAAATAGAACCTAACTGAATAACTAGATTGAATAAATAAACTATACTGCACAAAAATTAATAGTTATGTTTTTATTTGTAGCTTAATTTATTCGTTTTAATTAAAATATTGTTTTTTTTTTTGGTCGTTAGGGAGTATCTTAACTGTTGCTAAGCATAACAAAAGGTATTCTCTATTTTTAATAACTTATTAACTATAGGATAATCAACTTAAAGAATACTCATTTTGAAAACCAACCGTTGTTTTCGACTTTTCTCAATTTTTCCCAGTAATATTTTCTTTAACGAATAAAAACATCATATTGAACCAGAAGTTCGTAATATTATCGTGAGAATGAGCGGCCAACGCCACCATTAAGTGGATATCGCAGATGCAGTTGGTGTCCCCCAGATTCAGAAATACCGGAAGTACGAATAGGAGACCTCTTAGGGCATCACAGCACATTAAGGAACCAAGATATGACAGAAATATTTGGAATTTCTGCAGTATTACCATGTTTATAGTATGAAATTCCTTGCGAAATCAGTGACTATATTGTAAACAGTATGCTCAACATATAGAGAAATAGTGCGTAAAAGAGGATAAAACACAAATTATTAAATTCGAAATCATAAAAATAAGATCATATAAACCTTTGATTTTATTATTTATTAAAACGTTACTATAAAATTTTCCGAAGTCAAATGGAATCTTCTTTATAATTATTTTCAATGTATTTTGTGATGAAAAAAAATCACATGTAAATAACAATATCCCTATCCATTTTTGAGCAGTATATTTCTTTAAATTTTTGATGATCTGATCTATTGAGTTCTGTTACTGACTTACTAGTAACTTAATTAATTTACTAGTCTAGAGTAAACTGGGTCTAATACGTTAATCAGCACTAAACAGCATTGTGTTGCACTAAATAGTGGTTTGATCAGATCTTGTAAATTTACATTTTTGGGAGGAAGAATAATGGTACCATTATTCATGTTTTGAGGACTCCCCCACGTGGAAGGAAATCTTGACCTGATTGGAGAGACACTCCCCTCGACATCCCACCAAACTGTCATACAATACTACTGTATACTGTCGTACTATCCAAGAACCATAAAACTGTCATCGGACTACTCTCATGACATGGAATTAACATTCCCAAATTTATAATAATAATAGCACATTTAAATTATCAGCACAATGTCAGGTATTGTATAATGCTTAAGGTTATGTACTCGATCTTACTTATTACTTTTTAATAATTTATATTTATATAAATCTCAAGTTTCTGGTATATTTTATCCCGAAAAGTTTAAGGTCTAAAACGTGCCTTCCAGCGGCTTATGATTTATTAACTAAAATATTCACTACAGCTCAGAAATTACCCAGACAATGATCAAGTACAGTGCACAAGAGATTGGTGTTTTACCTTGTAAATAGACTGCAACATTGTAAAGTGTATAAGTTAATAATTTGATAATTATGATTTACACTTCTTAAGTAGGCAAGCTACAGAGCCGTCATTTGGTGGGCCGTTATTTGTCCGGAAAAATAGAACCTAACTGAATAACTAGATTGAATAAATAAACTATACTGCACAAAAATTAATAGTTATGTTTTTATTTGTAGCTTAATTTATTCGTTTTAATTAAAATATTGTTTTTTTTTTTGGTCGTTAGGGAGTATCTTAACTGTTGCTAAGCATAACAAAAGGTATTCTCTATTTTTAATAACTTATTAACTATAGGATAATCAACTTAAAGAATACTCATTTTGAAAACCAACCGTTGTTTTCGACTTTTCTCAATTTTTCCCAGTAATATTTTCTTTAACGAATAAAAACATCATATTGAACCAGAAGTTCGTAATATTATCGTGAGAATGAGCGGCCAACGCCACCATTAAGTGGATATCGCAGATGCAGTTGGTGTCCCCCAGATTCAGAAATACCGGAAGTACGAATAGGAGACCTCTTAGGGCATCACAGCACATTAAGGAACCAAGATATGACAGAAATATTTGGAATTTCTGCAGTATTACCATGTTTATAGTATGAAATTCCTTGCGAAATCAGTGACTATATTGTAAACAGTATGCTCAACATATAGAGAAATAGTGCGTAAAAGAGGATAAAACACAAATTATTAAATTCGAAATCATAAAAATAAGATCATATAAACCTTTGATTTTATTATTTATTAAAACGTTACTATAAAATTTTCCGAAGTCAAATGGAATCTTCTTTATAATTATTTTCAATGTATTTTGTGATGAAAAAAAATCACATGTAAATAACAATATCCCTATCCATTTTTGAGCAGTATATTTCTTTAAATTTTTGATGATCTGATCTATTGAGTTCTGTTACTGACTTACTAGTAACTTAATTAATTTACTAGTCTAGAGTAAACTGGGTCTAATACGTTAATCAGCACTAAACAGCATTGTGTTGCACTAAATAGTGGTTTGATCAGATCTTGTAAATTTACATTTTTGGGAGGAAGAATAATGGTACCATTATTCATGTTTTATCGATCGAACGTAATATTATAAATACTATTATTGTTATAAATATTTTACCAACTGGAAGTGAGGAGAGCGATATGAGTAGGTGTTAAGAAGTGGTCCATTGATTGTGGCATAAGGTTTTTTTTTTTTTTCCTACTCCCCAGGAATTTCTTGATTACAATATATATATATATATATATATATATATATATATATATATATATATATATATATATATATAAATGTATATATACATAAATTTACAATTTCCTTTTATTGCCCAAGGGCATTTTAAGGTAAGAGGGAATGCACTATGCACGCTGTATGCGTTCTTTGCATCTGTGGCCAGAGGCCGGCATAAGGGTTGGTATGCATATATTGCTATATGTAGCCAAACTATTTTAGCCACAGTGGGAAGATACTCGTCCCATAAATCCATCAGAAAAAAAAATTCCATCAGCCCAAGATCGAACCCCACAGGTTGCTTAGGTAACGTCTTAACATTTATTCCACCATGGTCTCATTCTCAAGACGCTGTTTTTTTTTTTTTTTATCACGATTTTTAGTTTTCTGATTTACTTTGTTTTTTATTTAATCTGTTTCAACTAAAAATATTCTCATCTGCTGAACTTTTTTCGAAATATGTATTTGCGTAATACATGGTAAAAATATAGTTAAGTCTCATAGTTCCAATATTAATTTGTGGATTTTGACTGCTAATGAAGTCTATGAATATGACAAATAAATCAAATGAAATAATTTTCATTGATTAAACTCAGTTTAGGATAGTTAATTAAAATTTTGACTGTCGTGTTTCCATACATCTTCTAATGGTAATCTGGAAAATAAGAATGATAAATTAGTTTTTCGTGATGCCGTTTTTATTCTGTACTATTTTCATAACTACAATACCTATCTCTACATTGATAGATGTAAACCAATAGTTGTCTTGACAATGTAAGATGAAAATTGGAAGGAAGAGCAAGGCCTGATAATTTTAATTTTCGTCGTGAAAACGGTTGATGAAGTGGTCTCCATTCATCGAGTTAATTGGAAAACAACACCCACCCTTCTAGATGGTTATCGCCCATACTTTACCTCGACGAGGGGTAACTTATTATTGCTACGATATCCTCTCCGTTCAATTTCTTCCATATTCTTAACATATATTGCTATTGGATTGGTTTGGAATTATAAAAAAAGACTCAGTATTAGCGTTATATTTAACATAACATTAAGCTCCGTTCATTATTGCTTGTAGCTGACCAGGGATCGCTACCTCCTGTTGGCGATCGTGCATAACCCCTGTTTAGAAACTGTATTCCTCTTTTCTTCTTAAAAAGGTAGAATTGAAAGAAGAATTACAAGAAATATCAGTTTATTCACAATTATACTTAATTTTCCCCTTGTTCTCTGGTTTAAAACTTCCTCAACATTGAATCCCCATAAAAATTCATAACTACATAAAAATGTACCCACCTCCAAAAGGTGTAACTTGTACCACGCCACACTCTTCTGTGAATTCCTATGACCGGCTCTATGGTTTCTGTATTTATCTGCGCCTCCGGTTTTTATACAGGGTGTCCCAGTTCTTGATGGCCAAACTCTGGAGGTGGTTCTAGACATAATTTCCAACAAAAATGTTTATTTGATACCTGGGCTGATTCCGTACGAAAAAGGAATTAAGACCAATTTTATGTTTTTCTTGAGGTAGTCATGTATTTCATTGAATATGAAGAAATAGCTCAAAAACTGTTCAAGATCTTCACCATTATAAAGTAGACAAAATTTTCTTTGGGAAAACAGTGATTAAAATGAATAAGGTGGATGTTATAAGGGACTTTCAAGAGATCAATAACGCTTAATATTATGCCGAATTATTTCACAAATCGGGATTACTGATATATGCTGCTCGGGTATGAGTACTGCAACTGTAACAGTACAGCAGCCGTAATAGACTTTCTAAAAGTCACTGTTATCTTGAATTGTGTTTTAGCAATTCCTTCTTATTCAATAATCTCCTTGAACACCTTTAAAAAAAACACTATATTGGTTTTAACACCTGCTATGTATTGAATATAGCAAATGAGGTTTTAAAAATTATTATGACAAGTTGAATGAAACTGACTTCTGACATCAACAACCAGCGTCAAGGGACAGAGAACAGGTAGATAAGGACCGACCTGTTCCGACCTGTATCTGCACCCTGGGGAAGGCTCAGAGTAAAAACTAGTAACGGGCTAAGTACCTAGTTCCTTTTAGGATGTTACCAGTTATTGTGGAGTAATAGGATGAAGTTAAGAACCAATGAGAACCATTCTTGCTCCACCCTGAATATTTGTACATAATACGCCGAGAAGTATAAAAATAGGTCTTATGTTTCTTTCGTCATATACAATAGATAAGTTTTACTCCCAATCCTAAAGCTATAATATTTCATGGCAATAATACTCCAAACAGTCCATCTGAAATCATGCCGTCACATTTAATTATTAAATTCATTGAATCACGTAGTTTGTTCTTATAAATATAATTTGTATATTTTCTTTACTAAACATAGAAATAAACTGAGTGTTTTAGTAAAAGTTATTTTAATTCTGCCACATATTTATATCATGATGATCACAGGTAATGTGTGTAATTCAAAAGCATGATAAACACTAACCAGCCTTTGGAAAAATAAATCCAATTAATTAATTCTGGACCAATCAATATATTATAGATCCAAATTTATTTTACTAATTTTAAGTAATTATCACCCCGTAATTATCACAGTGTCACCCCGAATAAATTTCAACACCCCAAAAAGTAACATCTCACTCGTTCTCCCTTTGAAAATGGCCCATGAATCAAATGAATATTTTGTTGGAAATTTTGTCTAGTAGTATTCGTTGAGATAGCGGCTGGTACGCTATATTCTGATGGCAGCTATTCAAGAATTATCTACTTAATTCTTTACTGAGATTTTTATTTATTTATTATTGTCTAACAATTTCAACCATCTTTTTCATTTAATTTCTCTCTTTCCTTTACTGTATTATCAATTTTTTTCTTGCATGAATAATGTATAGTTGCAAAATATACAGCAGAAGAGTATAAATAACGAAGGATAAGTGGCGATGTACAACGGGACAATAGAACGGGAGGGAACAATTACCGGCGGCGATAAGAGAGAAGTAACTGTTGATGGTTATAGTGATTTGATTTGACACGGTTGGGGGGAGGGGGAGGAGGGAGAACGAGGGGGCAGTGCTAGGGTCGTCATCGGTGCTCTTCCTCTTCTCGTAAATCTTGCTATCTGCCTCGCTTCCGCTATCTGCAGGCTGCCGGCCCTCCAGTCCGGTGTTAGCGGCGGCCAATGGGCCGTCTAAAAAGTTATTGTTTATTTTGGTTCCAGCTTAACTTCTCCCGAGAGCAACCGAGGCCCATAGTGGTTGTCAAGAAGGAAATGTATTTAATTATGATTTTTTTAATAATAACATAAATATTTGGATAAAAAAATAACAGCAATCAGGAAATCATATCCTATCCAACATAAAGGAATGTTCATCCATATCTACTTAAACATATTGGTAGATTGATAGGGAATTTGACCGCTAAGAATATTTAAACTTTGTTTAGTCGGGTGCTTACCATGCTTACAAACGAAACCCAAAACTATTTCGGATGTTGACATGCACCGATAAATGGATCGAAATCTATGGACTAGGAGTAGTAATATATAGGCATGATGACAGGATTTCCTGATTTATGTTTTCGGCTGTTTTTGTTTTGTTTTTTATTCAAACATATTTTAAAATACCCACGGTCTCTTTTCATTTATTAAACGACTTTTACATCACTAGTCATATGTTGTCACCAAAAATAAGTCTTTGTCATCTTCTTCTATCCTTCCAATCTTCTTCACGCACGCCCCTGTTCATCGTTCGTTCCTTAACTTCCACGTACCAGGTTCTCCTCGGGCGACCTTTCTGCCGTCTTCTTTCTGGTTTCCAATTCCAAATTCCCTGGGGCCACCGTCCCTCTTCCATCCTGATCATAGGCCCATACCACTTCAGCCTTACAGTTTCATTGGTATGGAGGATGTTCTCCATTTGTTCAACTCGTTTTCTTATTTCATTGTTTGAAACTTATTGAAGGGAAAAGACACCACGTGACCGTCATTTACTGATGCTTATTTTCCCATTACTTATGCTATTTTATATTTCGATGTGTGATGTTCCCCTCATATTCATCCAGCTTTCTAAATCCAATTGATCTTCAAGTTCTAGGATCCAGTTATCCATTTGAACATAGTCGCTTCGGCTATTAAAGGTTATTCGGCTATTATATACACCGTATGTTGCTGACTTCCAGCTTCCAGTTTGAGTATTCCTGTAGAATTTTTCTTTTAATATATTCTACATCTTCTGCTTCTGAAGCGATAGGCACCCGATCGTCAGGAAACAGAAGATTGAATAGACAACCATTTCCCATCTTTATTTCCATACCTCTATATTTTTTCTTCCATTATCTTAGAGCCATTTCTACATAAATGTTAAAGAGAATCGGAGACAATGAACATCAATGTTTTAAACCTTTCTTTGTCAGAATGCTATTACTAACAGAGGCTGCAGTATTAACACATGCTTTGGCATTCTCATAAAGGCTTTTGTAAATGGTTGTTACCAGGTATGGACTTATATTGAAGTCTTCTAACGTTTCCCACAGCTTCTTTAATGACACTGTCTCACAGGCTTCTTGAAAGTCAACAAATATTAGGTGTACTTCTTCATTGTGCGCCATCGCCTTCTTCAGAAGTTGCCTAACAAAGATGTGGTCACTTCAGGACCGCTCTGTTCTAAATCCAGCTTGTTCTTCGGGAATTATATGCCAACGGGATCTCGCCGAGTAATTTAAACCAACTAACTTAAAACTCGGCCCTGTTCGCTGATCACTCAGAAAATCGTTACTTTTCTTAAAGCAAATTTATTAAAGACGTTTTATTCAACCACAGGACAATGTTTTTAGCTGACCGTAGAATTTGAAGCGTTAAACATAATAATTTAATAATCTTCGATTCAGCCGTTCTGTAAAAAAATCGTTATATAGCTTTTAGCTTAACTCAACCACATACAACTCAACCACATATTCCTTGTGTCGATTCGCTTAGTCGGATAATGATATATGCTGGTGCTAAGAATGATTTTCTTATGCTGAGGCATTATTTAAACAAGAGTAGGATTAGAACTTTGTCTGCAAATGGCAATTAACCTCCCTCAAGGAAAGCAAAAAACATTAGGAGATTCTCCAATATGAATCATTAGAAATATATTCCAAATGTTATCAGTTGCCTCACTGTTGGCATTCATTGGAATCCAGGTTAGCTTAGCTATTTATAGAATTCTGTGACTCCAGACATCAGTAACTGAGACCGACAACATATTAAGTTAAAGGTGGAAATGACACAAGAGTGATACATTTTATTATGAGTAGACACATGTAATTCGCATAAGAAGTGAAATAGACAAAATGGCTCGACGAGCCGAAACGTCGTAATAAGATGTAATCATTAAGTTTAATTAGTTAAAAATTGGTGTAAAGTGGCTTAAAATAAATAAATTGGAAAATAAATATTATGCATCCAAGTAGAAGAGAGAAATATTGAGAAAACCTCAGTTTAGTTATTTGCTCCAAAGAAGAAATATGATAGTGTCCTACGAAATTCTCGTAATTTTAAGACATTAATGAAAAAAAAATTTCATAGCCGCTGAAGCAACTCGGAAAATTATTAACTATGAAGGGGAAGGTGTCCTTGATCAGTGAATTGCGCGGCGCTGATTTGAAAAATTTATCAGTGGAAATACGACGTTAGAAAGGAAGAAGGGATCCGGGTGACCATTAATGGATATTGATAAGGTTCTGCAGGAAGCTGTTGAGTCAAATCTGTCCACAATAACTCGCGAACTTGCCAGCGAGTGTGGTGTGCCGAAAGATACTGTCAGTCGCCGTCTACTCCACATGGGGAAAAAAAAGCAGTTGACTGATCCCTAACGAACTTACTCTTCAGCAATCAGCTAAGAGGTTAGGAATTTGTGAAAATTTATTGAAAAACTCTTGTGATATGAGATTTTACCGGGATATTGTCATCTGTTTTTTAAAAGTGGGTTTACTGGAATAATCCGAATACCCGTGAGCAATGGCTAGTACGCGGTCAAGCTGATTTTCCGGTTGCTGCAAGCGAACAATTTGAAAAAAAAATCTATCCTTTGCTTTTATTTTAATTTTGAAAGTGTTATTCATCACGAATTCTCCGTTGGATGCTCTACGAAGTCTGAACTCTACTGCGAACAACTGGAAAGATTGTATGCAAAGTTTTCAGAACGTTATCTTTCTTTGATCAACCGAAAAAATAATTTCATTCCAACAAGATAATGCTCGTCCTCACACTTTCCGTCGAACCGAAGAAATTTTTAAAGAACTTCATGGGTTCGAAGTCCTGCCTCATCCACCATATAGTCCAGATTTCATACTATTGATTTACAACTTATTTAGATCAATGACCTATTTTCTTCAAGAGAAAAAAATTTATAACATTGCGTTGAAAGTTGAAATTGCGGTCCAAGAGTTATTTATCCTAAAGAATGGTATCTGCGTGGGATCGATCAATTGGCTAGCAGATGGATAATGACAGTAGATTATAATTGACTATACTTTGAGTATAAATTGTATTTTATATTAAAGAAATAATAATACAAATATTTAGTCCAAAAACGGTTTCTTTTTTTTTTTTTTTTTTTTGTACACCCTATTAGATTTCGTACCATGTATTGATGCATGTCAACATCCGAAAGAAGAGTCTTGAGTTTTGTTCAGGTGAGGAATCCACCCGACTACAACGCCGAGTTTAAATATTCGTAGATTTCAATTTCCTTATCTATCTACCGAGATGTTTAAGTAGATATGGATGAACATTTCCTTAGGGTAGATAGGATTTTCCAATCTCTAGAGTCGGCTTTTTTTAATTCAAATATTTTTTTATTTACTGTTATATTTATCATCCAAACTTGAGGTTCTGTAATTATAATTATTCTAATTTCCATTATAGATATTTAAAAAGCTATACTAGAGTAGACTTTCCCTGATAAGCCGTTTGACTTTTGGTATAAATCCAAGGAGGTGTGGTAAAGACTCGATGAAAAAGTGTAAAGCGCTATATGATAAATGAGGGATCGAAGCGTATAAATGAGTTAGGACGAGAGAATGATGGAGGAGTGATCGATAAATGTGAAACAAGATCCCCCTAAGTAATTAAAGCCGGTGCATGCGGCCCACACTTAGCTAAATTACATCCTCCCTAGCCCGGTGTCTTAATGTCCTCATCATCTTGTCAGTCCCTATCCTAGCTAATGCATTCATACTCATGCTTTTCTAACGCTCAAAGTGACTTCTATACATCATATTTTTATTAATACTGCATTTTATCTTTTTTATAAAAGCTTCTTCATTTCATAATTAGTAGTAATAATACAAAACTAAATTATTTATTTTTTTTTACTTTCAATTACCTATATATCTAATATATTGTAAGAGAAATTATTGCGATCGTGAAAATTTTCGAATCTGAATTTTAAACGGAAATACATGTTTTGAGGTCCCCTGTGTAAAAAAATCCCCGCAAAAAATGGTCCGTGTGCGTATGTTTGTGAACACATCTACCTCAAAAACGAAAAGTCAAAAGCAACTGAAATTGAGTATTTATGTTATGTATTGAAATTATTTTGGGATGTTGAAATTTATTTGGAGTGCCACCGGATAATTATTGATAATAATTATCCAGAATTATTTAATAAAATAAAAAATTAAAAAATAGTAAAATAAATTTGGTTCTACAATATATTTGGTCCATGATTAATCAGTTGAATTTCTTTTCTCAAAGCCTGGTTTGTGCTTATCATGCTTTCTAATTTTCAACATTACTTGTGATAATCGTGATATAAATAGGTGGCAGATTAAAATAAGTTTTATTTTAAAAAAAACTTAATTTTATTTCTATGTTTAGTAAAGAATTATATACAAATTATATTTGCAAGAAACTAAATATATGATTCAATAAATTTAATCGATGACTGTGAATTCAGATAGACTGTTTGTGAATTATTGCCATGAAATATTTTAACATTAGGATTGGGAATTACAACTTAGCTATTATGGTATGCGAAGTGGTGTAAGTAGTAGATTTCATCGCTGCATCTGCTGATCCGAGGTCATCTCGTCAAGCCCCCAGGTCCAAAAACTGCCAGGATCCCATCTCCATGGTCTATGTAGAGCCAAGGCTTCAGTCTCCAAGCCGGAAGAAAACATAAGACCTATCCTCAAGGCCGGACACCAACATAACACATCTTTTCTTACTTCTCGGAGTATTATATACAAATATTCAGGGTGGGGCAAGGATGGTTCTCATTGGTTCTTAACATCACCTTGTTACTTCAGAATAACTGATAACACCCTAAAAGAAACCAGTTACTTAGCCCGTTACTAGTTTTTACTCTAAGCCTTTCTCAGGTCCAGGTACAGGTCGGTCCTTATGTACCTGCTCCTTCCCCTTGAAGCTGGTTTTGATGTCAGTCGTTTTCAATCAACCTTGTTTTTGACAAATAATAATTTTAGAAACTTATTTCCTATGTTCAATACATAGCAGTATATTCTTGAGTTGTTACATCAGCTTTTTCGTCAAAATCGGCATACCGGAAACGCCACTTTACATCAACAATTTTACAATTATCTCAAAAATTTTGAAAGTAAAATCATTATATTTGTGTAACATTAGGTAGTTTTAAATATTATTCTCATTTACGTTCTCTAAAGTAACTTTAATTTTTTTTTATTTGGTGGAAGAAATATGTCATAGACAGATAAAGAGATTAGCACTATAACTATGCCTTTCATGAGAACCGAACGAGGTGGCAGTGGACTGTAGGCGCCTACGCCAGTTCCGCTTTTCCGCTGATTAAGTGCGATTAATTTTCTGAAGAACCGTTTCAAATATGTTAAACATTAATCAGTAATTTAGAAATATGTAGTGAATGTATTGTCTAGAGGTTTTATTAAAAGGTGTTTTTCGGTATTGTTTGCCGTTTAATTACAAATGACGCTTGATTTTTAACGACTTGAAAAGATTGACTATATTAGATTTTTTTATTGTCAAGTAGAATTTTTTTTTTTATGTTTTATTATTTTTCGACTATTCAGCTTTAATATGATCAATTATGATGAAATTAAGCCAACTGCCGAATCTTAATGACCGAATAACTAACTCAAGTCAAAGTCGCCAATCCGCCATGTTTGGACGCCATTGTGCGACAGTGCGTCCACGTTTTTTGTGGTAGCATTTGTTTTTGTTTATGCCGAAATGCAATTTATAGTGATGTAGGGGAAGGGTCTGACCTACGGACTACCCTCTCCCCCTCTCCGTCACCCCCCTTTCAAAACGTTAAAATGAATAAATTCTTATTTCTCTCACTCATATCAAACATAAAAAAATAATTTAAATGAAAAATAAAAGTTTCCAAACTTCGAAAACCTGTATCTCGTAAACTATTTGGTTTAGTGGGCCTGTTCTGATCTTAAATTAGCATATTTGATCTAGTTTAACAATGTATTGAATGGTTTTTGTCGAAAACGTGCTGCTTCCTTGATAAAATGGGGAAAAACCGAAAAAAGTGTGAAAATATATTTTTTGGATATTCGGGGGAGGAGCACCGACGTCGAAATCCTGGATTTTGGATCTCAGTCATATGTCATACAAGAAAATTAAAAGAATTCTTCTACCCCCATTCAGTGCCACTTACGATTTACAAGGTTACTGGACCAGACATTTTTTTTAGACGGATCGAACATTTAAAGGGACGAATTTTGGGAATTTGTACAATTTACAAATATATTATGTATGTATGGATGGGAGCACGTAGCCATAATGAATGATGAATCGATTGAATTTGTCATTAACAGATCTTTTTTCCCACATCTTCCTCACCATTTTGGCTTTTCTGGGATTCCTAGGTCAGAGGAGAGCGTGGGGAATTAATTCCTGTGTTATTTTTTATATTATTTCTTTTTAAACTTACTTATTATTCCATCATTTAAACTTCGGTTTATCAGGTTGCCGGGCAAGTTTAGTACAAGCGTTAGCCCGCTCGGACATCCCGCCCCCTTTTCGCCGCTTACTTATCAGAGTGGGAGTTTAAAGATTCATGAGACATGAATGTTAGAATATGAAACTCATGAAACCTTCCATCATTCTCATGCCTGCTAGACAGACTACCATACAATGGGTAGTTTTAGTCAATAGGAAAAAAATGAGGAAAGAGTGAAACTTAACTTTCCCTAAAATCTCAACGGATAAGATACAAAAAGATATAGAGAATTGTGGAAGTTACATAATATTAAGGCAAAAAATTATAAACAATGTGAATAAGCTTATTAAAATTATAAACAGTAAGTACATTAAATTATAAACAGAGTAAGCTAAGTAACAAGATCCTAAACTGAAGTAAATATATGGTAACAATTATTGTAGTGTAATATATAATATATGCAAATGTGAATATACTTCTACAGATCTACAGGAGAGATTGAAAGAATAGGAAAAGGATATAATATGAAATAATAGACATAAAGGAATGTGGAGACAAAAAATAAAACCAAAAATAAGTAAATAAGTATATAAAATTATAAGAATAAAAATAAAGACTTACAGGTGTGTTCAGCTAGGAGTTTCACTTAGAACTGGAAAATTAGGGTAAGGGTAGGTATTGGGGAAATTTCCTGACCTGTTTGGGTAATGGGGAGGGGGAAAAAAATGAAATTTTTTGCCACTGCCTTTTTATGACCGCACCCCGGACCATCTCTTATAACTATAAAGACATGTTGTGAATGTGGTCTCTGAACTCTATTATATGTGTCCTTAACTGAGACAGATTTTAATATTTCTCAAGAAACAAGTTACAAAATAAAACTAAAATAATAAAAATGAAGGAAAATATTGCTAGTCAACATAACCATCTTTAATTTTTGTTATTATTTATTGTAATAGTTGACGTTCCAACCCACCCAGTTGACCGTTCTCGGCCTAGTTACTAATCAAAATAATTAAACAATAACAAGGAAAAACAATGTAAGATAATTTAAAAAATATGTATGTATAAAAATATGTACTCTGTTAGCACTATTTTCATTTTATTTTTATCATATTTGTCGTCTAGATTTTCCGCAGAATTATACCAAACTTCAACTGTCAAAATAAATAAAAGCCAAATTAATTGTTTTGATCTCAAAATAAACAATAATCGTAGTAAATAATCAAAAACACATCATGTGTTCTTAAAAATAAAGATATATAATGAATTTAAATTATTTCGTGGTTGGTTAAAATATTTTTTGTGTGTTGGAATTACAGGCCTTGAAGATCTTTGGTCGCCTTAACAAGCCTGCACCATCTCTGCCTGCCTTGGGCTATATGTTTCCAGTTATCTGCAAGCAGCTCTATTGCATCTTTGTTTATTCTATCTATCCATCTGCTTTTTGGTCTTCCACGTGATCTTTTGGTTTCTTTTGAGGAATTTATTGATACGTAGAGGCTTCCAGATGGATCGCTACGAGCTACTTGTCCTGCCCATCTTAACTTCCGTGCCTTCATATCATGAGATATTGATTAAACAATTTCTGTAAGCAGTTCTTTATTAGTCTTTCTTCTCCATGTGTTAGTACTCTGATCCCAGATCGCACTGAGTTATGTAATAAATAAATTAAATAGATCATTACGTAATATTTCTATATTCCTTTACTTATCGTATTTATTTAATGTTTATAATTTTAGAACCTTACTACTATGTGAAATTTGTGTCTCATTGGTTAGTTACAAGGTGTCTTTATCTAAGGATAATGATAATTTCTTTGACATGATTACCAAATCTACTAATTAATAAGCAAATTTCCATAGACCAAATAAATTTAGTTATGCTTCCTAAGCCGTAATCATTGGATGAGCATGATGAATATATTGGAACCCTCCCTAAGAGAGATATGATTAGCTCTACAAAGGGTTCTGGAAGCAATCGACTGGCGGTGAGCAGGAGGATATGGCCCGTGAGTAATTGTTAAGAGATAACGAATCTCCCTATTCCTCTTTAATATACTTCCCATTTCCCCCAGCCTCTTTGATGGATGTGGGGTGCGCCTTCTTTTGGGGCGCTCACCAAACCAGGCTGCTTTCCAACAATAGCGTCCTCAGACAAAGGCGTTACAGTTGTTAACTCCGTGCCAACAAGTTTCACCGCCTACCACCTAATCTAATCCACGCGTCATCCCAGTTTTAATCCATACATTCGGGATCGGTAGCGTCTTTGAAAATTGATCCAGTCTTCTGGATTAGAAACAATTGGACAAAACGGACGAGAAAATCAGGTCTTAAATGAAGGTCAAATATCCTTGAATTATTTTTTTTTTTAAATATTTCTAAAATAATGACGGAAAAGTTCTTCTCAAGATTAGAATTATTCACATGACTCATAGAGCTAGACTTCGTGCTTAGCATGTGGTGAGTGCAAAGAACGTTACAAGATATGTAGACGAATTCATTATTCAGAATATGTACTGGGTTTCAAGGGAATTAGTGCAGGTTTGTGGTTTTAAAACAACACAGATAAAATGATACGAAACTATTTTTATTAATCAAATTACTTTCCATTACCCTTGATATATTTCTGCCAACAGTACATTTTCCATGCCTTCTGAATGAAATAATGAATCATTATTATTGAAAATCTCTATAAAAGGATTTTAGAACGAAATTCGATCTGCAATCATTTTTATGAGGATGAATTTCCCTTATATTTCTCTTTCCTTTAAATAGTTGCTTTTAGGAACTTTTTTAAAATTTTATTTTCAATTTCCAGGGGGAAGCACCTTCTCCTCGGCTGGATCCACTCGTGAAGCCACATTACATTAAAAGATGCAATATGACATTTTATCCTGCTTCACAAACTAATTGAAAGCTTTTTTTATAATTTTTTTGCCTAAGTGTAGAATTATTATATTGCTATATTAATATAATATAATATAATATACAGGATGAGTCGGGAAGAACAGGCTAAACTCCACAAGCACATAGGAAAATATAAAAAAAAAATTTCACAAATAAACAATGTTTCATAAAGGGTGGAATGGTCGCTCCGTGGCCGAGGGGGCGGCACCACATATTAGGGAAAAAAATATAAAAATGTATAATGCTTTTGAAAGTTTCATTTCTATCCGCTTTCTACTTTTTAATTCATTCATTTTAATGTTTGCTTAGATCTTCATACACGGCTAGCGAAATAATTATTTCTCACCTCAGTTCCTATTAAAGTACAATAAATATAACTCGTAAACATAAGAGAATACACAAGCCAAGTTTGAGGGATACAAGAGGGCGCCTGATATAATTTCGCCCCGGGCGCCAAAATCTCACGCGACAGCTCTGCATACAGTTATATGCATTTTGGAGTCTTATTTTCAAAATTTTTCGAAAATACCATCTATTAAGAGCGACAATTGCCTTTCTGATTGTTTGATATCTTCATTTAATCACCCCTGTAGCATTTTTAATACGTTGGATTAGTGCATCTTGAGTGTCTACTTTTACTTTCAATATTTCATCTTTGAACCATCACCAAAGAGCAACCCATTAGTTTCAGATCTGAAGATCTTGGAAACCAACTAATCAGTTCACCGCGACCGATCCAACGATCTGGAAACTTTTTATGTTGCCTTACCTTATGTTGCCATGTTGCTTCACGTGCCAAGCGGAATGAGCGAGAGTTCCATCGTGCTGATATTTCATTGGTAATCTAACGTTTACACAAACATCCTCTAATAGCCTAATTCAAATGGTAAAATATCTAAGTAGTGGACTCCTGTGAGGTGATTATTTGATTTTAAGTCATTTGCCTGATTTACAAATTGTGACTTACAAAGAGACCAAAGCGGAGGTGGAAGGGTGGCGTTATGGCTACTCTGGCAGCACTTAGTTTGGATGGCATTCGATGCTGGGAGGTGTGTAAATATAGATTGGTGGTGTCGAAATCGAACTTCCGGGTTCGCTAACCCTTTTGTTATTTAATTATTGTTAACTTACAAAACAATAATCTATTGTGGCTTGTTTACGATTTGTAAACAAAACCATAATAATAATACCGAAATGCTAATTCGTATATGAAATATTGTGTCTGTTCCAACAAGCAGTCCTGAACTGTTTTCGCATGCGCAGCACAGATTTATTTGTGAAATTTTGTTATTTGTAATTAGTCAAAGATATCTAAACAAATGAGAATCGGATTAAAACGAAGGTTTTTGTATTATTTTCCTGTTTGCAACCCAATCCTGGCCCGTTCATCCCGGCTGTTTCTGTATAATTTATTGTTTTTAAAGTGTTTATTATAACGTGGATATTTTTTATTCTTGAATACGAACAAAATTTTAATTGAAATATTTTTACTTCGCCTAAACACTTTTTCCTTATGAATTCTTTTATTTCAAAAATTCATTTAGCGTAGTAACAGTTCTAGTTCATTGTCACTAGTCATTATCTAGATTCCTTTTGTCGTAAACTCCGCTATACAGATGCTCTTTCTAAAGAGGAATTCATAAGGAAGATGAATTATTAAACTTAGCAAATAAAAGAAGTACATAATTAGCTATTAGAAGCGTATCACGAGCTAACTGCTAACAAAGAGCCGAGCTCATATGAAGTCGGCGAACCGTGAGTAATTTGAAGGGAAGCGTAAAGACTAACCAAGGGAGTATATCTGAGATTAATATAGTGGGCCGCCCCCTCTCCCCATTCCTCTACATTTATGAGGGGCTTGGAAATCCGCTCTCATTGTGAGGGGATCGCCCCGACATCAATTGAACAAGGGGATCCCTCCCCCCACGGGACCAGCCACTGACACTTTTCAATTTGCACTGCCCGTAACCCCCGTAGACCACTACCAATCTAGATCCTTCGAGTAGATTTATAATGGACCTTGTTTGGTAGGATACTTACCGTCACTCAAGTACAGACGTGTTATATTTTTAAATAAAGCAATAATTTCTCTCTAAGAAAACAAAACGATGAGTATGAGATAATTTTTATTTTCTGTCTCCATATCTTCACTGGAATCTGTCATGGATGTGACAATCAGCAAATGCTTTGTTGATTATGTTTTCTGGCATTTCGGGTATAAGAAGCAGTACACACTAGCCTCTGTTCGCTGTCTTTGTTTTGTTCATCAAGAAAGGATGCTCCATCCAGCTCTTTTTCTGTCGCCTTCTGCTAAGCATATCTGCCATGCCCATGTTGTTTATCAGCCTGTTGTCCTTGAAGTAATTCAAACTTTATAAAGTAATTATTATTGCAAGAGTAGAATATTGTAGCTCAATGGGTATAGCTACTCTTCATGATACCGTTCTCGGGTCGGTTTCCAATCCACCAAGGCTCATATTTAATGTTTATTTCGACTCTTTTCTACTTTAAGCGCACCAGTGAAGCTATAATTTTCTATTTTCACTTCTCTAATACGGCGTCTTGTTAATTTATTATTTTGAATGATAGCATATAAGAAAGAGGATGACATGCTGAACATTCCCCTCGATTACAGTATGCAGGTTAGATTATTAGTTTCTGAGAAATTTTAGTATATTTTCAATAAAACTCAATATCAGTTGGTTTTCGACACAATTTTTCCCTCTTCATCTCTCTAACACGGCGTCGGGTTAAGATACAATTTGAATAATAGCATATTAACAAGAGAATGAAATGTTGAACATTTATCTTACGTACAGTATGCAGGTCCGATTTTTAGTTTCTGAGATATTTTAATCCAAATACAAAAACACTTTTAAAATTCACTAGTGAGCTTAGAAAGGAACCTTTACTTCTTCCGATTTATCAGCCGAACTGATACAGCACACATTTCATCGACCGGAACAATCCAGCAGGCATAATGGTACCTCATCTTTTTTTGTAAATAAAAATAACCTTGTCTGCAATTTCAAACCCACTAATATCAATACATATTCCACTAGCCAGCAAAAAAGCGAACGGGGTGGAGGGGAGGAAATGTGGAGTTATTTGGCAGAGTTGTCATAGAAGCTTTTAATCTTTTTAACTTGTGAACATAGGAGAATATAATAACATGGGAAACAAACAAAAATTCTTACACGGGTATTCTCGATAGAACTTTCTAGATATTTCTGAACGATACAACCAAACCGAAAAAGTTTCTGTATAACAAATTAAAAATATTAAATACCGCGTCGGGAAGGCAGTGGATCAGCTGATGCGAAAGGACGTGTTTCTACATCGTCTCTCAGAATTTGCTTATTTTCCAGTGAAATCTTTGAGATTATTTATTCAAAACAAGTCAAGAGTACATAACAACAATTGATATTTATTGTTTGTTATAAATTATAGGGTTATTTTTATTTTATTTTATTTTTTTTCATTTTTTTTCCCTTATATGCGATATCACAATTAGGCCATGTCTAGTAGAGCTTCTATCAAGAGAATTCGGCCGTTAGGCTCAACACCTTGTTCTTCGCCTGTCAAACAAAAGCCTCGTCAATGTCGTCAAATACCTGCAGTAACGCCTATTAGCTCCAGAGAAAATGAAACCCAGCCAGGAACATCATCAAAATCAACAATTGAAGAACTTCAGCATCAACCAGGTACATCTTCACAAGAGATAACCGAACAATCTCCGTTTTTCACCCCTAACCCCTATCAGGTGCTTCAGAATGATAAAGAAGTGATGGAATCCGCTTCAATACCAAGAGATCCCCGACCTCCACCCATATTCGTTAAAAACATAAACAATTTTCAGTTACTATGCTCACAACTGAACAAAATAACAGGCTCTGGAAGCTATTCATGTCTAAGCAGAACAAAGGACACGAAGATATCACCAGATACAGCTGAAACCTACAGAAAAATTGTGAAGTATCTAACGGAAACCAACGCGGATTTTCATACGTACCAATTACGGCAAGATCGAGCTTTGAGGGTAGTCATAAGAAATCTACACCCCTCAACACCAACCGAAGCAATAGAAGAAGAATTGAAAACTTTAGGTTTCATAGTGCGCCAGATTACAAATGTACAGAAGGAGAGTAAAGAACAGCCAGGAGTAAAAGTTCCTCTACCCTTATTTTTCGTAGATTTGGAGCCAAATCAAGGGATCGAAAAAATATACGAAATAAGAAGAATATACTACACAAGTGTTATAGTAGAGAAGCCATATCCTAAGAGGGAAATCGTACAGTGTCACAATTGCCAGGCATATGGCCATACCAGGACTTACTGCCATCATCTGCCGCGCTGTGTGAAATGTGGAGAGCAGCACAAATCCGGGGAGTGCACAAAACCGAAACGGGATCCTGCAGTTTGTGCATTGTGCCTTGAAGGACATCCAGCGAACTACAAAGGCTGTCAGATCTACAAGAATATTAAATCAAGATATCTAAAATCCCGGACCCAAGAAGAAGCAGAGGCATCAAGAAGAGAACCTAACGCATCAAGAAGAGGACCTTCAAAAAAAATTGACCCAACGGTGTCTTTTGCACACTTATTAGGAGGTAAGAATGATGTTACTTATTGTGAGACCCTGCCGCAACAACAACACATACCTCAAAATTCTCAACCCCACCCTCAACATCCTAATCAAACTTCACCTAATCAACAGTTTTATCAACACCAAATTCCCCGCATTCCTCCTCCCTCAAATACCACAGATCTCACCAGTTTACTTACATCTTTCCTCTCCGAATTCAGATCCCTTGTTACTCCTTTGATATCTCTTCTCACCAATCTTGTATCACATTTTATCCCTCCCGCGAAAAATCCTTAAATGACTTCCAATAAACCTTTATCCATTCTCCTTTGGAATGCGAATGGTGTTAGGAATCATACAAACGAACTAACTACATTATTACTTGACAAAAATATTGACGTGGCACTAATTACTGAAACTCGACTAACCACTAAACAGCACTTCAAAATACCACAATACCTGACATATCGTACTGACCACCCTGACGGAAAAGCACATGCCGGTACTGCTGTCATTGTACACCAATCCCTCTCCCATCACCTACTCCCGTTACCTACACATGATTTCCTACAGTCCACCGCTATCGTGATAAAAACCTTTTCCTTTCCGGTTACCCTTGCATCAGCGTATTGCCCTCCTAACCGATCCATATCCAATGCCCAATTCCGTTCTCTCCTCGACTCCTTAGGACATCACTTCATCTTGGGTGCAGACCTAAATGCCAAACATCAACAATGGGGTTCCAGAACCACGAATACTCGTGGCCGAACCCTGCTGTCTGCACTCAATTCCCAACATTTTCACCTCCTTTCCCCCAACTCTCCTACCTACTGGCCTACAGATCCCAACCGTAATCCTGATCTTCTTGATTTCTTTATCCACAGCGGCTTAAGTCCCCTCAATTGTTCCATTACACGTCTAAATGAACTTTCCTCTGACCATAGTCCTCTAATCCTTAATGTTTCACTTGAACCCGTTCCCAAACCTTCTCCACCGTCATTTATTAGGGGCCCAGTTAACTGGGACCTTTTCCGCCAAATCATCTCCGATAAAATTGATCTTAACATATCCCTCAAAACTCCCGATGACCTTGATAGTGCCGTAAATTCCTTTACTACCACAATCCAACAAGCCGCCTGGACTGCTTCCTTCCCAAAAGACTCCTCCAGAATTCCTAAAAAGACCATTCTACCCCAACACCTCCTTGACCTAATCCAAACCAAACGCCGTGCCAGATTATTGTGGCAACGTACCCGACATCCTACCGACCGCTGCTCCTATAATTACTACTGCAAACAATTAAAACTGGAATTAGCCACCTTCAGATCACAATCCTTCAACTCCTACCTATCCTCCCTCTCTTCTCGCGACAATTCCCTTTGGAAAACCACAACAAAAATCCTAAATCCTCACCGCATTTCCCATCCTCTCCGACGAGGTGATGGCTCCTGGGCAGCATCTGACGAAGATAAAGCTGAGGAGTTCGCCATTCACCTATCCAATACATTTATTTCACATCCGGAATCCCATCCTGCCCACACCGTAACAGTAGAAGAACTCCTTACATCACCAATCCCACTTTCCTTGCCCCCAAAAGCTATTCATCCTTCCGAAGTGAAATTTCAATTAATCCCCCGTAAAGGTCCTGGACATGATCTCCTTACCCCTCAAATCCTTCGACAACTTCCATCCAAAGCAGTCATATTCCTTACATATATCTACAATTGTATCCTACGCACCACCCACTTTCCACTCCTCTATTATCCTTTTCCAAAAACCAGGCAAACCTCCCAATATCTCAACATCCTATAGACCAATTAGCCTACTCCCAATCCTTTCAAAAATTTTTGAAAAGATCCTTTTGAAACGAATCCTACCCATTATAGAATCCCAAAATATTCCTTCCCATCAGTTTGGTTTTCGCTCCCAACATTCTAATGTTCAACAAGGACTCCGAGTTGTTGATCATATTTCCTCAGCCCTAGAAAACAAGGAATACTGTTCGGGTGCATTTCTGGACATTGCACAGGCATTTGACCGGGTATGGCACTCCGGACTGCTCTTCAAGCTTAAAATCCATTTACCTCAGTCCTTGTACCTAGTCCTCCGATCCTACCTCTCTGACCGCTCCTTCCGAGTTCGCTGTGCAACAGAATTTTCCAATATCTACTCCGTTAAAGCCGTTGTTCCCCAAGGCAGCGTCTTGGGTCCCGTGCTTTTCATCCTCTTTACTGCTGACATCCCTGTTCATCCCGATACTTTTCTTGCAACATTCGCTGACGACACCGCAATCTTATCATCCAACTCTGATCCCAACATAGCATCCTTAAATCTCCAAAACCACCTCACCTTGATTGAGCACTGGTGTAATAACTGGCGCATTAAAGTTAATGAATCTAAATGCCAACATATTACCTTTACACTCCGACGCAGTTCCTGTCCACCAGTACACTTTAATTCCATCCAGTTTCCTTACTCAGACACAGTCCGGTATCTTGGCTTTCATTTAGACCGAAGACTAACGTGGAACCCACATACTAGACTCAAAAGACAAGAACTCAACCGACGATACGGCCAGCTATACAGACTACTAAACAGAAAATCCAAACTTTCTATTGAAAACAAATTACTTATCTACAAGACAATACTGAAACCTATATAGACATACGGACTTGAACTGTGGGGGACAGCAAAAGCTTCTAACATCAAACGTATTCAATCCTTTCAATCTAAAGTCCTTCGAACAATAGTTGATGCTCCGTTCTATGTAAATAACAAAATCCTACACCATGACCTTAATATCCCATTTGTCCTAGACCTTATTCCAGAAAAATTCTCCAAATTTCACCAGAACCTTACCTATCATCCAAATCCCCTTGCACAATCTCTATCCAGCACCACCCATCCTTACAATCCTCCTCGAAGATTGAAACGGCAGTGGCCCAGAGACCTTTTGTAAATAAGCATCTATTGGAGTTTTGGCAATGGCCAGATCCTCCACTCAAGCCCGAGTGTGTATGATTAGGTTAGTTCTTTTGTTTATATACATTTATTTTATGTTATTGTATTTATTTTTATTGTATTTTATTGTATTTATTATTATTAAGTTTCTGTATTATTTTTTTTTTTATATTGTAAATAGAGTGTGAGTGTTCTTTCTCTGATCACTATTATAAATGTCCTTGATGTGACAGAATGTAATATTTCTAAATAAATAAACAAAATAATTCTTTTGATATTAATTCAGGGATTCATATGACGACAATTTTTGAATATTTTGGTTTAAAATTAATGTGAAAATTATCTACCTACCATGCACCGTTTCATAACAATTTTCTAAAATTTATCATTATAATTCGTCAGCTGATCATTCTCTTATTTCATAGAATATAATTTTTATTTCTAAAAGTTATATATAAATAATGAAAAGACAATGTTAAATTTTAAGAAAAGAATACAAAAATAATATAATTTGATCTCAAAATATGTACCTCCTTAGTAGAAGATATTAAGTGTGATGTTCAACTAAAATACCGCGTCGAATAAGTACCAAAGCTACTGGTAAATTCCAAATATTAGATTTTTGAAGTGAAAATTTCTTTAGGTGTGTTTTGCAACTTTTTGTGGTGAGTGAATTAGATTGATCCGTCAAATTTCCGAAGTGTTAACACTCGGGTAAAGTGGACTAGAGTCGACTAATTGAAATGTTTCTACATATGGATTAAAATATCTGAGAAACTAAAAATCGGGCCTGCATACTGTAAGCGAGCAACTTGTTCAGCATTTCATCCTCTCTGTAATAGAGTATAATTCAAAATTGAATCTTAACGCGACGCCGTGTTAGGGAGGCGAAAAGGAAAAAATAGTGTCGAAAACCAAATGAAAACGAGTTAGTTTAACATATGAATTAAAATATTTCATATACTAATAATCTTACCTGCATACTGTAAGCGAGGGAAATGTTCAGTATTCCATCCTCTTGATTATGAGCTATTATTTATAACTTATATTTCATATTATCGATCTCGCCTTGTTGATGTTTTCTTGTGGTCTAAAGCACTCACCTTAGTTTTTTACCTAATTTGGCAAAAAACATGAATGATACTTCATATAATTCTGTAGCTTAGAACTGATTTCTACAAGAGAAAAACTTGTGGTATTGAGATAGTAGAGCATTCAATTCAGCGTCCAGGGAATACACCTCTTCTCACATTACTTCTCTATGAAATTATGTTACTTTTGACACCTCGTTTGAGAAAATTCATCCCTCTAGACAGACAGAATCCACTATAACTTTTAGTTTCTAACCAAGATTAAGTCAGTTGCATACAAAACCGTGCGTTGTAATTCGTATATGTCTTCTATGTTAATTTTGCGAACTGTGGAAGATTGCCAATTTCCTGAGGTGAACTGGATCAGAGGTTTGCGCCCATAAATATACAATTTAAAAATACAATATCCCATCTTCTGCAAGATTCACTGCACTCCTTATTTCGGCTATCTACTAATTAAGCTAATATATACGTGAACTATTTTTCTGAACATATATCATAATGCTTTTTATAAAAATCAAGGGTTATAGACTTCTATAATATGCCTATAAATGTCGAGTAGGGTTATTCACACAAATATACAATAGAATGTATTGAAACGATGTTCAGAATAATGTTTATTGTTTAAAAATCGTCCTTTCTTACGTCTCCCTCAAGTTTCTGCAGGAGACGTTAACTTGAAAAAATACAACATTATAGCGAAGGCCATGATAGCGTACAACGCCGCAGATATGTAACAGTTTAAACTAATCGTGTCAGCGTAATTGTAAATCTCCTTCAAGAACTCTTCAGGTTGAGTCGATTCCGAAAGTTCTCCGAGGCTATTCAGTAAGATAACGGCTCTGAACTTGAAAAAGAAACCGAATACAGCGAGCATCACTGCACCCCAGACAGAGATGATGAGTGTCATAACCAGGCAGCACATCTTACATAACCCCATCTTCTTGAATATTTAGCAATCTAACTAATACTATAATAAATTAAGAAACGCACTGTATGTCAATCAACAAGGGTTTTGGGCACACCAACTAACTTCAAGCTTAACCTTTCTCACACGATTGAGGTTACCAAATATCATGCCTGATAAAAAGATTATATTCATTTGAAACATGTGTGTTTATCGTGCAGTTCGTTATTATTTATTACTGACGATTTCAACTTAGCACCTCAAGTCCATTGAACTTTGGCCTTTCTCATATGACAAGCTGTCGGTTTTCAAGATAAATCAAAGGGATTTTGGACAAGCACTAGTGTTGCTTTTATACATTTGTTTATAGTCCGTGGTAGAGACCGCTTTTTATCAAATTATTAACATCCTCCTGGAATTTCGTAAATAATACTACTTCATCTCATCGTTACCTACAAATATTTTATTTACTAAAATTTTGGGAAAAGGATTTTGTCAAACTGGATGTCGACAAACTTTGTCTAATTAATTTGGTACTAAAAACTCAGAAATACCCATTTGCTTTCCACTTGAACCGTAAGATAATTTATCACAAATAAATCGATAAAAAAGGTGGCCTTCAAAAATATTGGGCCGTTTGGCCTATATAACCTCGTTATTTTGACAATTTGGAGATGTAGGTCACGCCAAACGGCTCAATATTCTTGAAGGCCGACTTTTCCCTAGACTTTGTGCTCAAATTACCTTACAATTTAAATGAAAAACAAATGTGTATTTACGAGTTTTTAGCAACTAATTAAATAGACAAAGTTTGCCGACCTCTAGATTATAAACACTCCAATTTCGTGAATCTTTGTTAATAAAATATTTGTACTTTAAGATGAGATGATGGTATTTACGTTTCAGGCGGATGTTAATAATTTTAATAAAGAAAAGGATATACCACTGACTATTACTATTTATGTTGCTTAAGAGTGTTGAATTTAATGATGACTGGTAAGATTTTAATTAATTTTCACCAACGTCAATCTCCTTTAACCAATTATACGCCTTCTTTTGCTTCCTTTGGTTTCTTTTTAAAATTATATTATAGTTTTGAGAACATCGGATTATAAAGGAAAAATCCGATTCCCAACTGTCATCATGACCGGTTCTCTGGAAATACAGTGTAAAAAAACCGTATTTCTTCTGTTTCTTTATTATTTCTTGTTAATACTTTACTATAAAATTCAAAACCTCACAGATAAACAAAATAAATATTTACGATAAACAACCTTATTTGGGTTATTCATATTGAATTGTGAGATTTTTCAATAATTATTATATTTAATCTATATTTGATTATTTATTTATCAAAACCCTTTTTAATCTCACAATGTTTTAATTTTGCATTTAAAAATTATTATTTCAGTAACCATCCTAAAAAAGAAAAAAAAAATAGCTAAGAAGTACAAATAATGATAAAAATTATATACAATATTAAATTGATTCGAAATTATTTACATGCATGTCCATTATGTATACTCTACTTGCATTTAGTTGGTTGTTGGTGCATTCATCTACTATGCAACGGAATTTAGCTAACATGCACTATTTTCTCAGTGTACGCCAAAACTGCACTGAACCGCTATTATAAGCATAAAACTGAACTCCATACCGAACAACTTAGCAAATTATGGTAACCTCTGTTCTTTTCTGGTGTGTGTTTTCCAGATAGATATCGTGATCACTTGCGTTTTATGTTAATCAGTTTTTAAACAACATATTCTAACGTTACTAAAAAAATATAGGAAAGTAAAAAACTTGTGAATGGATGGTAAGCGAAGTTCCTTTAAACCTGTGATATTGTCTTGGGAGGTTTCAATTCTATTCCACAAACATAAAATTTGAATTCTAGAAAATTTTATGTTTTTGTCAGAGATTGTAGAAAATCTCTAATTTTTGAATGTTCATGTTGCAAGAAATAAAAAAAAAAATTTGTTTTTGAAGAACAGTAAGTTCTAATAGGACCAAAAATCCCATTCCAAATGGACCGTTTGACCAAATATGAGGTTGTTGTAGGCTTGATCCAATGCTTTTCCTGTATGGTGGATCATTCGGTTCAGCTCGATGGATACAGGATTTGCAATCATATTCAGTCAGACTGCACTACAGGCAGAATAACCTTTTGAGTAACTATTTTTTTTTCTTGTACCATGTACGTTGCAAATAGCAAGTAATATTCTAGAATTAAAATTTTATTTTCATTTAATATAATTGAAATCACCCAATAATTCCACAGGTTCAAATATTGTTTGTCTATCATTCAGGGATATGTTTACATCCATTCATATAAATTAAAATATCATCCACTACATTAATAAGCACCTACTTCTTTCCCAACCCGATCGATCATGAAAAGTAGATAAGAGAACTTTTTAAGTTCCCCAGAAATGGTTTTGTTTAATTATGTTATTTTATTTTCACATGTTTGTATTGTATATATCTGTATGTATTTAGTTGTTTTTTTTTATTTTCTTCCAATATTTTTATTTTAATGAGCATTGTAAATATTTAATTTAATATTATGGCCACACAGGCATTTCCTCTGTATCTATGATTTGTCCTAAAGGGACAAAAGTCCCAGGATAATAAAAATATATTTTTATTTCATTTCAATTATGGGTATGAAAGCTTTTCTCTCGAGATTTCTCATGAGATTAATACGCCTTTATTTCTAAAACCACACATTCGGTTAGAAACATTGTTGAAGGGAAGTTAGGAATTTGTGAAAAAGTAATCGAGTAGTCATTAATCTTATGGAATTCCATTATATTAATTTCCAAAAAAGATTTCGCCTAATTATGCACAAACGAATTGTCTTTAATAGGCATATTTTTCGAAAACGGCACATTCCATTGGTCTAAAGTCGGAGGAAATGGGGGTATCCTTTACCTCTGGGGCATAGAAATAAATTATTATAACCGAAAGAATTTTCCAAATCCCACCTACATTTCTGTACGAATCTATTTATAGAATAAGACATAAAAATATACTTTTTTATTATCAGAAGATTTTGTAAAGAACAATGCTTTCTTTTAGAAAAGTTTTTTAAGCGATATTAAAAGGACCAGGGCTATAATTATATTTTATGCTCTGTTCATGATTAAAGGTTCATGTTTGAAAAATAGAATTGTTTAATTCATTTTTAGAAATCATACAAAACTCTATTTTTAGCAATAAATAAATAAAATTTATCTCAATCTCTTGGATTTTATCTATTAATACAGTTTTTGGGTAATGAGTATTAATGATGACAATTATTTCGAGAAAAAAAAAATCAAGGAGCAAGTATGATTATCTTGCGGATAAACATTTACGTGTACCACAAGTACTATAACTTAATAAAATATTTCAATATATTTAAAATATAACAAACTTGTAGATGGCAATTATTTTAAGAATAAATGAAATTAGATTTTTACTTCAATTTTTTTTATTTTTCTTGTTAGAATTATTTTTTTTTAATTTATTTTTTATAACTACTAACTAAATTTAATTTGAAGAAATCCATGTTAACTTAATTAATGTATACTGATATATATATATATATATTAAAATATAATATAATAGTAATAGAAATAATAAAAATCATAGCAATTCGTTCTTTTAAGTTTTATATATTTTTCTCTTGCATAGTAGACCTGTACAATAGTATTTTCAAATATATATAAATATACACACTAAAAATATGTTGTTATTTTTCTTAAAACTTGATACTTATAAGAAATGATACTTATTTCGAAAATATTTTGTTTGAAATTCAAATATACTTACTTTTACTTAATTCCGGTGTTCCAACGTGGGATACCTCTTCAGGTCAGAGCAGAGCTCCACACATCTCTATCCTCCCAGGTCACCCTCCTGTAGACCTCGGCCGGCCATCTCTTCTCGGACTCCTTCCATCCACGTGGTTCTCGGTCGTCCTCGCCTACGCTTTACGGGTGGCTGCCAGTCTAGGACTCAGTTCGGCCGATGCTCCTCCGGCATTCTCCTGCAGTGTCCATACCACTTCAATCACCGTTTCCCGATCCTCTCAGAGACGGTCTCCTCTACGACTATTCTCTGTATCACCACTTCATTTCGGATTCTGTCCAGCCTCGTTAACTGTAGACACCTCCAAAAATCCATTTCTACAGTCCGAATTTCGGCATACAAGCCAGCATTCATCGACCATGCCTCACATCCGTAGGTTAATATGGACTCGACAATAGCCGTGAATATGCGCCGTTTGTTCGTGTTTGAAATAGTGTCGTCAAATATAAATAATTATTTGTCATATTATTTATCATTATTAAATCATACATTTAAATACAGCTAATAGAAGAGAAAGTAATAATTAATTCCGATCGTAATATGCGTACGTACTTAGGGACTACTCTTATAAAGTGGTTTATTATCCATAATAATGTTATTTTCCATAAATGTTATTATGAAGTGCTATTTAAAGATTGAATAATTCTTTTAACAGAAGGATGGTTGGGGTGAACGGTCAAAATAAAAATAACAAAAATAAATAATAATATTTATTTTTAAAATTGTTGACGTTTCGGCCCAAAGTCTTTCCAGGCTTGTCGGATTGGACAGCCTGATGGAGGCCTGAACTTCGGGCCGAAACGTCAACAAATGTAAAAGTAAATAAATTATTTATTTTTACTATTTTTATTTTGACTGATCACCCCAACCATCCTTCTCTTCAAATAATTATTGCATTTTTAAAGGGCACTTCAAAATAATATTTATGGAAAATAACATTATTAGGGAAAATAAACCGCTTTATGAGAGTAGTTCCCAAGTACGTATGCATTTTACGATCGAAATTAATTTTACTTTCTCTTTTACTAGCTATATTTAAATATATGATTTATATTTGAAATTCAAACAAAATATTTTTGTTATAAGTATTATTTCAAAAGTTTTAAGAAGAACAACATATTCTTATATTTATATATATTTGAAAATACTGTTGTACAAGTCTACTATGAAATTATTCTTTACAATCAACTCTCAACCCAGTTTTAAATAAGTATTTATTTATTAATACTTTAAACTTATACTTTTGTTGAAGAAAAGAGAGATAGGTTTATACACTTCGCTTCAATGGCTCCGAAGTTACGTTCACATCATCTCTCCTATACGCTTGGATTTTCTCGCCTACGCTTCTAGAGTGAACGGGGGGGGGGAGGGACGGAGGTGCTACGTGGGCGGAATGTACTCCCTACCAATTTACGAAGAGTTTCGATTTATGCAGCATTTTTCTTAGCTTTACATTTACTACAAGAAGGGCTTCGTGAAAACTACCTGATCGTATGATCGAGGAACATTATTTTCTACATTTTTGATTTTTTTTTTTTTAATTTAAAGGAAACGGAAGTAAATATAAATAATATAAAATATAAATTAAATAGTGAAGTTATGATACTTCACTAATCAGTAAAATTAATGATAATTCTAGTGAGTAATAAAGAAGTTTTTTGAACTTCTTTGATACGATATCAAATGATAATAGTTATCCATATTTTATTAGAAAAGGACAAGCCTCACATACACTTCAATTGGGTGTTTCAATTTAGAGCAATAGCCGAGCTTAGTGCTTTTGCAGAAGAACTTTCTGTTCACCACAAAAACGGACTTCTTCAATACAAATACGACATCCTGGAAAAAGCACACAACCATTATTTCTCAGCCGACATACAAAGAGCTCTAAATTCAACTAACTACCCTTTATACAGAATACTATGCAGTTACAATGCTCCCGATCCCGAAACGTACCTTACATTCAAAGTCCATATAAAGAAATTGAGATGTGTCAGTCAATTAAGAGTTCCAAACTCAGAAAATATCATAATCTATGCAAAAAACACAACTTTTTCGATTGAGTCTCAAAAGACTTGTATACCGAGCAGTCTACAATAGTCTACATCACATTCTCCTTCATTGTCCAGCATGCAATGACAATAGACAAAAATTCCTCCAAAGCTTCATCTCAGAATTTTTTAAAAACCACAACATCGAAACCAAATTGAATATCGATTGTACAGATAAGTTAAATAAAATTTAATATTATATGATGGGAATACGCAAAGTGAATACACAAAATTGTTAATCATAGCCCATGTTCTATTAAATGTTTGATTTTAGTTCTTCTTAAAAGTAATATTTCGTTTTCATATATAAATATTTTTATTTTTTATTGTTTCTATCATAGTAACAGGTTTATATAACTATTATTTTGCAGTAATCGTTTTCTGTTTTTAATTTTTATTGTCATTCATGTTTTGTAAAATCCAGACTAAACGTAAAATATGGTAGATTTTGTTTATTTTTAAATGATATGTATATAACTTGTAAAACCATATTATTCTAAAATAGCCAAGCTAAGCTCTATTTGTATGGGGAACCTCCCAAAAACAAAATAAATTTCTATCTATCTAGTTATCCGTATTTCCTCCATATATATTTTCAGCAAGTCGTCGAAATCCTTAAAATGCATCTCATTAATAAGACATGGTTGTTAAGAGCCTAACTTGGAATGTCTAACAACTTTTCATCCTTTTAAACCGTCTAGATGCTTTGAAATGAATTATATTTATCGAACGAATTCGGCATTTCGTGGTACTCAGAATACTCAAGAATATTTCGGCCAAATATTTCATCCAATTTTTCAAGATATTGACTGGCTTTGAAAACTTTTAAGGGCTTTAATGTGCCAATAAAAAAAGGAACTTCCCCACTTAGTGAAAATCAAATATTTTCTTACTTCTTAAACTTTCAAACGCGGTTTGTTTGTTTTCACATTGTTTTAAATCACCTTGAATCTGTAATTGATTTTTTCAAAATATGTCATTCTAGATCTCTATTTAATAACTTTTTTTTTACTGACACAGTATTAAATATAAACTGTAATAGATTCAAGGATCTATCCATAATCTTAATGATAATGCAATCTATTACATTTATTTTCTGAAAATGAAAATAAGTATATTTGAATTCCTCGATATATTGTTTCGGATAGAAATAGTAATTCAAAAGCGGATACTTTTATAAGATCCTTGTTCAGAAGGGTATTGCAAGGATCCATGACTGAAGACAATACATTGTCATTTGGGTGGGATGCAATAGGAGCTTGAAAGAGGGGGTTTATATCGATCAAGAAATGATCACGAGACATTGTGTGAAAAACCCTGCCTCTTGATACTAAGGCCTGCCATTTGCCACTCAGCATTGTATATTTTGTAGAATTGCTTCTATGCCATAAATCACTATCTTTTTATTTAATGAAAAATACATAATTATTAAATTTGTGTGACTAATCAAAAATGTGACGCCAGGCTGAGTTCGAATCCGTCCAATTCGTAGTGGAATATTATCTTAAGATCTGGACCTTTACACTACCTTAAATATGTATGTATGAGATAAAAAGCGATCTACATGATACTAAAACTTATCAAATATATAATCTAAAAATATTATCAACCATCACAAAACATCAATAAATAACTTTTTTGAATTCAGAACACTTAAAATTATATATTAGGTTAAGATTCAAAAACTTTTTTTAATTTCTTTTACCATAATATTGGTAGTTTCTGTTTTTCGACTAAGATGTGTTTTAAGTAACTAAGAACAAATTTTACAGCGAAAAACTTTAAATTCGATTCTATTGTGTATGATAAAATATCTGTAGCTAAATATCAAACTAAAATGTGAGATAACTACTCATTACTGAATATTGTTGTTTTTTCAATTTGGTAAAGTAGCCGATATTATAAACTTTAGTTCTCGATATAATAATAATTATAAACCCAGAACTTAAACAAACACTGGTCTTATATCTCAAACTGTATGTACACCTTTGTTTAAGGGTTTCTTTTATTTTTCATTATTTCTAATATTAGTTATATTTTTTTTTCTTAAGTTTTATTTATTTATTTATAAATATAACAATCTGTCACGTGGACAATAATATAGTGAGATATGAACACATTCACACCATATACGCAGAAAACGTAAAATTAACAAAAGTAAAATAATAACCAAATTATAATCAAACAACTAAGTAATATTAATAATAATTATATTATTATATTATATTATAATTAAATACTTTACATTTCTAGGTGAATGTAGAAGAGACAGAAATTATTACGGTCGCCTGATCGGTACACTCCAGGAGTATGCACACGGGATAAAGGGTACAGCATACGCCGTTGACGAAAGCACCATCTTCGTCAAGGGATTCTCATATGATGGCACGGGACCAGGTAAATAATTTTACTTTATTCACTATATGATAATTTGTAAATATATTATGACTATTTCTTCGTAAACCTACGACTTTATGCCTTACAGTATCCTACAATATACCCCTTCCTTTAATCCTTTAACAATACCCCAATCACCCCTGTTGAACAAACTGTTCGATAGCTAGGATTCCACATGGACAAACGACTGACTTGGAATCCTCATACCAGATTGAAACAAAAAAAAACCTCTCAACATTTTCTACTAGTCCAATAGTAATTAGATAAACGTTATAAACTATCAATTATTTTCAACAGACTCATATATATGATTATAATAAGACTTATTTGAACATTGAGGCTTTACGAAACCATCAAATTTCTCTCGTATCCAATCTTTACAATCCGATATTCTTCGTAAAATCCTCAATGCTTTTTACTTTGTCACAATACAATCATCCGTAACGACGTTAATGTCCCCAATTTAGATCACTCCAAATACCTATCCTACTATAATAAAATTCAAACCATTCAAACCCTCTTGTTTCTAACCTTGTTTCTTCTTCGATTCTTGATAACCCTCCGAGGCTTCTAAAAAGAAGATGGCCTCGGGACCTTCTAATAACTATTATTGGAGTGCGAATAAGTAGTTTCTCTTCATGTTGTACATGTCATTTCAAATTTACTAGTTGTATTTTTCATGTTATAAAGTTGTAAATTTCAATAAATATGTTTAAAACAATATAATATATATACATATATAAACCCGTGTGATTTTGTGTGTATGTGTGTGTGTTTGTATTTATTGTAATTAGGCAACCTACACTTGAAATTATTCTTCTCAAGATGTCCAATGTATTTTTTTAGGTGATATAATAAATGCTATGAAAAATAATACTTTGAAATATATAAAAATATTGCTTTAAAATACAATAAATTACATATTAATTTAATATATATACCCCGTTGGTCCGGGGTGGCGTTCATAAAAAGACTAGAATAGCAAAAAACTATTTTATTTCAAGCTCGTTTTATTTCAACGTTTCAATTGAAGCGTAAAGTTTCTATTGAAACTCAGAGTTTTCAACTGCATATATCCTCCTGAAGAAGCAAAGTCGGGTCGAACCGAAACATTGACTTGAAATAATATAGTTTTTCACTATTTTAGCCTTTTTAAGACCACCACCCCGGACCATCTCACTACCCTATATATTATATATTATATCGATTACTTTAAAATTAATTAAAATGAAATGTTGAGCAATAAATATACGACTTTCAAAATAATAAATTATTTCGTCCTAATTTCAAGTATTGTTTAATTCTTTCTCTCAGTTATTACATTAATTTCAACATTATAATTTCTTGAGGCATTGTAATCTATTTCAACATTATAATGTATCTAATACTGTTTAGTTTTGGTCAAACACCCTGGCTTGCTAAGGTGTATTAATAAATCACAATTGAACAATAATAGGAGTTTATATATACAATATTTATATAATTATATGTAATTATTAACTTCGTAAATAGCTTCATCTCATCGTAACCTCCAAACATTTTATTAGGGCGTTTCCAATCTGGAGGTCAACAAAGTTTGTCTATTTAATTAGGTACTAAAAACTCGAAAATACCCATTTGCTTTCCATTTGGTGCGTAAGATAATTTGATCACAAATAAATCGATAAAAAAGGTGGCCTACAAATATATTGGGCCGTTTGGCCTATATATCCTCATTATTTTGACTATTTGGGGGTGTAGGTAATTCCAAACAGCTCAATATTTTTTAAAACCACCTTTTTTCCCCAACTTTGTTTTAAATTTATCTTACGATTCAAATGGAAAGCAAATGGATATTTATTAGTTTTTAGTCCCTAATTAAAAATAAAGTTTGCCGACCTCCAGATTGAAAACGCCCCAAATTCTGAGAATTTTCATAAATAAAATATTTGTAGGTTACGATAAGATGAAGCTATATACGACGTTTCAGCCGGATGTTAGTAGTTTCATAAAAAGAGGTCTGTATCACGGACTATCTTTAGAATACGAAAGTTTTAATTAAAATAATTTATAAGCATTGTATATTAATATTGCATTACATTACCGTTTGGAACTTACATAAACACTTTTTGCCTGTAATGGATGTAATAAACTATTACAAATATTACTGTATTTTAATTAAAATGATAATTATTTTTTTATAAATGATTTCAGATGCATTCTTCTGGGTTGGCAATACAGCAAGACCATCCCCAGAAGGATACATCGTCCCTTACCCAGAGGACTTCAAGGGGAGGTAAGTTCGTCTTCAAAATATATTTTATCATTCTTTTATAATACTAACACATGCTTGATAACTATTTGATTTGTTTAATATCACGAATTATCAGGTACTTGGCTCCAACAGTTTCGATTAAAAGTTAAAATAATGAAGTCCTGAGAAATATCTTGTAAAATGCCATTAACAAAAATACCATACAATACTAAAAAAAAAAAGGTGTTTGGCTTAAGTATTATAATAAGTGGAGGTCTTCAATTACTTTATATACCAAACCAAAGTTGAAAAACTCTCTTAGAATCAAAATAAAATTTTTAATCTGTTAATTGTTATTTGTTAAAACAAATATGATTGTTTATCGTGAAACCATCATAATCATATGTTTTAGTTTATTACCGCTACTAGATAAGAAAAGTATTGCGATCGGATGAAATTACCTTTTTATTTACCCTCTTATCTTATTTATTTATTTTTTATTAGTATTACCCTTTTATTTATTTTTTATTATTATTTTTATGTGTATATATTTTTATATATTATTTTTACTTATTTATTTTTTATTACTAATGTTTATCCCCCTTTAAACCTACCAGTTAAATATTTTCATAATAATATTTGTATTGATAAGCCGCTGATGACCTAGATGTTTTGCACCTATAATATCAACACAAACAGCCAACCAACCCATGTGAGGTTTTCAAAGAATCATTACGTTTCAGATCCTGTTTTCTGATTGTCTGTCCATCTCTCTCGAGATTATCGGGAACAAGTCGACCGAATTTGTTTCGACAAGTTGTATTTGTAGGGTTTTGACAACCGATGCCTGTGAAACCAAATTGCAGTAAAAGAAAAATATGTTTTTGCATATTCTGTAGTACAAAACCGATTTTGAAGTAACTTTCCAATCTTCTACTATGATTTCAGTTTTCGTACATTCAGCAAATTCCCGAGAAAATTTAGGAACAAAAGTTTAAAAAAAAAAAAATGTTTAGGGTCTAACTCGCAAAGTTTACATTTTATGGTAAAACTTTTATAGAATAATTTTAAAAGTTATTAAAATTCCTACAAAACAAAAAATAAAAAAAAAATCTATTGGAATCGAACTAGTATTAGCGATAATTAAGCGGAGTCAATTTTATTAAAACATTTTTAGCTTCTTTTTTTTAAAGGTTATTAAATTTCCGATAAAGCAAAAAATAAATCTATACAGGATCAGTTTTTGTAAAGTTATTGTATATTGAACAAGTTTATTTTAATAATCTTCCACGTGCCCATTCACATTGCTTTAGTTCATCAAATAAATCACTGTGGCCGGTTTCCTGGAAAATAATCTGATTCAATTTTTCTATTTTTATTGGACACGTTTTAAGTTTTATAAATTCTAAAATCGGTAGGAAAGTTGTGCGATATGATCAGACTTGATTGGAGGCAACTCACACCGACCGGCCGTAGGATTGATGACCCTACCCCGTACCATAAATCGGGACGTGGCCTAGGAGACCACCTCCCGCGGTCAAAGATCTTCATGGGCTGTAGCGCCAACCGAAGAAAAAAATAAAATAAATAAAGATTGAGAACGGGTCTGCAGGATGGCTATTGAATGGTACATTAATTGACCTCGTTTAGAAAGGCTCTAAACAAATTTGCATCATGTAGGCGAGCGTTGTTATGAATCGATGATCATCTTCGATAGAAATCATTATGTAATCGGATGTTGGATATTTACTTCTGTGTAGTAACGTTGCCTCTCCATATCATATAGAGATCGGTCTTTGTCTCTGGACTTATCTCATCCCCAAAAAGTTACTGAGTTACATAATTCAAACCTTCTCCACACGTTATCCTGGTGATCTGAACGGAAAAATTAGGTTTCAACTGCCTCAACTTAACTCAACTCAACTCAACTCAACTCAATTTCAACTGCCTCCCGCAGTGCCACATCCTACGCCCTGAAGATGACCTGCAAAGTGGGTCGAAACGTCGGCAAAAATTAAAATAATTAATATATTTTAATTTTTTATTTATTTGACCGCACCCTCGACTAACTCCTTATCAGAAAAATTAGGTAGTTCTCATATAAAAATTCTTAGTCTTCATATCATAGTCGTTCTCCATATCAGCTCTGTATTCTTGAGAAAGCTGAAGACGAGGTACCCTATGAGCTGGAATGAGTTCAACTCCCGGCTGTCTCTGGCAATTGAGAAAAAGCTATTGTTACACTATACCCACGTTGTTCTTCACGTTTATGACGTTTGAAATACGTTTTGCTGTTTCCTTGATTATCTAATGTCGTTTTGAAGAGTTTATATTATAATAAATTGGTTGTAAGCTAGAAATGTCGCTCCCGGAAAGAAGCTTACCTCGTCGCGTTAGCAGACAAGGGCAACAAATCATTATTTAAAAAATGATGCGTTAAGAGGATGTTGGATTTAAATAAAAAAACGCTGCAAATTATTTCACAATGGTTTATTATTTCCAAACAATTATACATCTAAAGTAACATTACCTTCCGAGTTACAAAGAAAAAACAAAACAAAAGGTGATTCCAATTATTGGACTAAACTGTTTTTCTTTAATCATTAGTAATATGCTAAAAAAAAAAAAAAAAAATAGCATTAGTTCAGTAACACATTCAAAATTTAAAAACCAAACCAAGGATATAACATTTGGAGTAGAACATATAAAGAAAAACCGGAGACCATATCTTTGCTCCTAATTGTCCGATTTTAAGGATATTTTTTTTTTTTTTAGGAAATTTCGTAAACTTTTAAAAAACTATATATACAATATCAACAAAAAAGTAAAAACTTTTCGAGTGATTCGGAATTTAATTTTAACATCCCTCGTAACTTTTTCTCCAGCTTCTTTTCGTTGAAGTATGTCATATAGATAAATTTAAAGGGCGTCGAGAAAATGACTTTAGCGAAGTTTCATTGAAATCTTTACATTCGTTGCTACAGTCTATAGCAAGGCAGGTTTTTCGCCCGCCATTTTGAAAGTTAAAGGTGGAGAGTAATGTCGATGAAGGAGGATCATCCTCGGGTGACCTCTGATTTTTATATCAAAATTTGACAAAAATCGGTCCAGTAGTTTCGGAGAAAATGCGCGGACGGCGGACGGCGGACGGACAAAAAAAAATTGTATTCGGTTTTGGAATTCTACTTATCCTGAAACCTGAAACCTCGAATTTTGAGAGGGGGTTAAGTTTTTGAATTTTTTGGTCAATAATCACAATAATCACAATGGTTGATTATTGAAAATAATAAACCAAAATAAATTATATCCATCAAAACAGCTGCGGTAATAATTTTAACTTCTAGATTTTCACTTGGAATAAATGGAATATGCTATTTTTATATCTAACATTTATTTAACTATATGACAACAACCGAATATTAAACGTACTTCCAAGGGATGTTTGTTGTAGTCACTTAGGGTAGGGCCTCCTGAAGGGTTACCCCAGTTTAGCTCACCAGAACAGTACACTAAATCACAAAGACACTAACACAAACATACATAGAGTACACATCTAAGAGACCGCTCCCCTAGCAGACTCTCCGAAGTCCGCAGGCTATGCGCTGGCAGCCCTTTACCGGACTCGAGTGCTTTGGCCCAATCATTGTCTCACTTTTAATAACACGATTGCAAAACCTATGGAAAATCGAAGAAAAGCATGGTCTTAATGGTTATGGATTGGCGAATTCCATTGGTTAATGAAATTAAAATTGCGAATTGAAATCTAACAGTACATTTCTAATTTTAATTTCTTCAATTCTGTTGAGGGCATAACATTGCCTTGAGAGTTTTAAGAATAAATTGTTGGTTAATTTATCTGACCGGATAAAGAATGCATTAATTGCAAAACTTATATAGTTATATTGGACGTGAAAAGTTCTTGGCCTGAATAAGGAATGAATAAACAGAATAAAAGTCAGCGCTGGATCTGGAAGGATTGTGATTGGTCTGGTAGGAGACGGTTATTAATATTGTGTATTCCAGAGAATCATATTTCCTCATATCCTTCGCGGATAACAAATTAAGCCGGTTCTACTAAAAGAAGAATAAAGAACATGAGGTATTTAATTAATATTCCTTTTAATGAAAGATGATTCAAATAAATAATTCACGAAAAGTCTTAGCGATGTGAAATTGTATGATACGCTTACAGTAAAGGTTATTTTATTTTGTTGTCTCTACTCCTCTTCTTTCACCAGAGTCATTGGCAACCTTGAATCTGTTTTGTCGTAAACCAACGACTTCCTGTCCTACAGTTTCCTTTAACAATACTCCACTTATCTCTGTTGAGCAAATCCGATACCTAGGACTCCACCTGGACAAACGACTAACTTGGAATCCTCATACTAGACTGAAACGACAAGAAACCGCTCGACGTTTCCGATTACTTCAGCACTTACTAGACAAACGCTCTAAACTTCCCATTAATTACAAAAGACTTATATACTTGACTATAATAAGACCTATTTGGACTTACGGAGTTGAGCTATGGGGCTCCACTAAACCATCGAATTCCATCTCGCATCCAATCCTTACAATCCAAAATCCTTCGTAAAATCCTCAATGCTCCTTACTTTGTCACTAATAAAATTATCCATAAAGATCTTAATGTTCCTTATGTTTCAGATCTGGCCCAATCCAGATACCTATCCTTCCATAATAAACTTCAGAATCATCCCAATCCTCTCGTTTCTAACCTTGCTTCCTCTTCAATTCCTGATAACCCTCCGAGGCGTCTGAAAAGAAGATGGCCCCGTGATCTCCTAATGTAGTCATATCATTAGAGTGCTACCATTGGGTAGTTACTCAGCAAGTGTATTCATGTCATTATATCAATTATGTCCAAATTTACTTGATGTATTTATGTAATACAGTTGTAAATGTCATAAAGAAATAAAAAAAAAAAAAATCTGTTTTAGTATTTTGCCGATTTCAATAATTCTAGATTTTTCGACCTCTCCTAATATTTTCTTCAATGTTAGTGGCATATCTATTTTTGTTCTTGTATTTTTTAATATTAAGCAACGTGTTTAACTGTTATTTGAGAATTACAGCTTTCGAATGTTGGAAGTTCGAGTAAAAGTGCATTACCCAACTATTTTTCGGCATAGAACAGTTTCTTCTTTCCTTCAAATTCTGATAAAGGTTTCCCATTTGAAGCAGTGACTTTATATCTCTTTTATAGGTGATAAATAGTCAGGACGCATACATTTTTAAGGTTTTTATTAGTGCCGACGTTTCAACTCAAACATGTCGTTCATCATCACAGCGCGTTTCGAGCACTGAAACACTTGAGAAGTAGACTTGGAACTTTCAGTCCTCAAAACACGGCCTGTTGATGACCAAGATGTTTGGGTTGAAACGTCGGCATTAATAAAAACCTTATAAATGACTGCGTCCTGAATATTTATCACCTATAATATGTAGAACAGTTGACTAACTTCCTTCAGCATATCTCTTTTAATTTTGTATTTTCCTTATCCCATTTGGTTGTCTATATTTCCCAAATTTCTAAATTTTTAGATAGCCCTCTCTTTACTTGGAATCTTCTTGATTATTGTTTCCGGGATTGCTCCTGATAAAACGAGCCGTCTCAGTTATTTCATTTCTAGAGATCTAACAATGTGAAGGGATCCTGATGGACACTATTCCGTTACTTACTTATTCTTATTTAATTGCCACTAGATATCTCTTATTTCTGTAATCAGCAAAGTTATAAATTTTTTTGTTTCTTTGGCAAATTCATGACCATTTCTCTCACGAAGTCCGTTATTATGGCCCATTTGACCTATTGAAATTGCATGGAGAAGGTTATAATGAATCGTTAGAATCAGGAGTTCCCACCTCCCTTCCCCCAAGGTCGACGGCGCATAATATCTTCCCTCCCCTTTTGACTAAATTTTATTGCTCTCTGCTTCCTGTGGTCTCGTCCATGTTTTCCTATAATATACTTGGAATATTATTTTTATACTATTATTGATAATATTTTTTTCGGTTCATTCCATGGACCGATATATCAACCGGTTGTCCTTATTTAATCATTATCCATAAAGCTTCACTTGGAATATTATGTATGGTAATAATAAATGGGCCATAGAATCGATATAAACATTAATGTGAGTAAAGACCCATATATCAGCCTTAAGTTTTAATGTTATCGAGATTGGTAAAATTTGATCATTTTTATTTTGTGCTTGCCTTCTTACAATTTTTTTTGGCCCCTCCCATGGACTGATATTCTGCCCTTCGACCTTATTTTATCGTGATTCATGTAGTTTCACCAGCATTATTATTTATACTAGTAATAATTGAACCAACTAATAGCCATGGAATCGATAAAACATAAATGTGAGTAAATACCGATGTATCGGCCTTAAGAATTAATTATCGATATTGGTAGAGTTCGATTATTTTTATTTTGTTCTTGTCTTCTTCCAATTTTTTTTTCGGTCCATCCCATAGACGATGTTCACAAGAAAAAAGCGGTGCATAGTTTACCAATCTCAATCAAATAAGGTCATAAGGTCGATATATAATTTTTTGCTCAAATTTTTGTATGCAGGCCCGCCGTTTACGTTTGATTGATACATTTATTAGCAACAAAAACAATATTCAATGTGAAAGAGGCCGATATATCGGTAAATATAGGATATCCGTGATAAAAAACAAAACAATATATCGGCATATCGATGCTTGATATCGGCCGACATCGATAATCGACAAAAAGGCCGATATGCCGATATTAATATCGGTATCGGTCGATCTCTACTTTTGTTCCGTCATTTGCTGAGGGAACTCGTTCTCAGTGATTACGCAGGGACAGTTTCCCTCAGTAATTTAGTCTTGAATGAAGGCGGATTATTTCAATTAATATTCCTTTCAATTAATAAATAATTGAGACAAAGACTTGAAATTAATGTCGACTCATTTTTAAATTATAACAACAACAAAAAAACTTGTATTTCTTTATAAACCGAACAAATATAACGTTAATCTATAATTGTTGTAAAGGTTCGTAGAAGAAGGATAGAGAATGATGAGCTAGAATGGAAGAAGAAGGCCGGGGAGTTGACTAGAGAGATGGAAATTGACTGTCAGCTCCAGGGGATGATCCCGGGTATTCAAACCCCTGCGGTTTGTAACGCTCCCCGCTGCCTATTTAACCCTCACAAGTCTCTCCCTGGTCCTCTAAGCCTCTCAAACGCTTCTATCTCCGTGTGGTCGTCCTCCTCCAACTTCATACTTCGCTCTCTGTCGCTTCAACTTATATTCCTTCCAGGTAGTTCGTGGCCGATGCGGTTTCATCTCAGTAGTCGTAAATCACATCGCACCGAGCAATTGAAATTGATGACATAAATCAATACTAAATAATAATGATGCTAAATAATAATTATGTCTTACCAACTCGGTGATTTCAACAAACTTTTGCCTAAATTTATAACATAATTTATTTATTTATACAAATCATGAACACCCAATTGCTTTCCACTTGAATCGTAATATAACATGATCAAAATATCGAGAAAAAAGCTGGCCTACAAAATATTGGGCCATTTGGCCTGATTTCACCCCCTACATGTCAAAATAACGAGATTTCATGGGACAAACGGCCTAATATTTTTGTAGGCCACCTTTGTTTCTCGATTTGTTAGATCAAATCATCTAATGATTCAAGTGGAAAGAAAAGAATGAAGTTTTAATTTTTTTTTCTCAAAAATATTACAATCTGTCACAATTAAGGTCATTTATAATAGCGTCCAGAGAGCACATTCACACTCTATTTACAATGAATAAAAATAACTAATGCAGAAAAATAATATTACTAAAAGTACATATATTTAAACAAAAGAACTAAACTAAGTTTTTATAAAATTAATTAATTAAATGAGAAAACGCCTCATTTCTGAGAGTTATTTTTTATTAAAAAAATTGTAGGTTACGATAAGATGAAGTGATCGAGGAAGTTCTTAATAACTTCATAAAAAGAGATTTGTTCCACGGACTACAGATACTTAAAGTGAAAACTGAAAAACGAGTCTCCGATTTACATCTCAGCTTACTCGACCGCCAGTTGATCACTGTTATTTATTATTCATCCTACCCAGAGGAGTCCAGAAAGGAGTTGATTTGCGACATAAAATTTTGAGGGGCACATTTCAATGGAGTTGAATTTTCGGAATCAACAGTTTTAACCTGAAGATAAGGGTAATAGTTTAAGATGAAGGACAGTTTAAAATTTGACGAAAAGGGGAGAAAAAAAACGATATGGTCGATATATCGGCCTTTTTCATATCGGTATCGGTCGAGTATCGGTATCGGCCAAAATTTCGCAATCGATCGATCTCTAAATAAAACTACAAATACCACGAAGTATTCGCGTACTTATGGAAAAGTACAATAGGATCGAGCCATTTTATGTATGGGAGAAGAAGATCAAACCCTGGGAGGCCTCCGGATTATTATGAAAAATAATAAGGCTTCCATTAAGAATTTATGAACTAAGACATCAGTGAAACTATTAAGTTAAATTGCTTATTGGCAACATAGCAATACTGTCATCCGAATACCAGACGATCAGTTAAAGAGACCAAACCCTAAGGGAACTAAAAAATAAATCTTTAATTGGTCACTTGCTCATTTCTAATTTTCAGTCACCTCTAATCCTATGGACCAAATAATGTTATTTTTATTTTTCCTTACCTTATTGTATTATTTCTTTTCTTCTACTAGTCATTCCAATTATTGATGTACGACGTATAATCCTCTGATTATCACATAAGTTCTGTTGTTATAAACTTCTATTTCTTCTAGTCAGGCTATCATTCTTATTGTTGTTCGTATGCTTCTTTTCATGTTTATTAATTATTTTATTTATTATCTCATAAATTATTACCGCTATACATTCATATCTATACATAATCTCAATTATCATTTATTTTATATTATATTATATAATCTTATATATCTCATATATTGTCATTTAGTATTTAATATATATTATATTACATTATCATTATGTTATAATTTATTATATCATTATACTATATTGTACTATATTGAAATAGTTAGAAGAGAAAAAAAAATATAACCATGTAAAAATTATTTACTAATTATTAATGGTACCGACCGATAGATGTTGCCAACAGGACGGACCGAATTATAATTATTCGTTAATAAAACTCTAAACTCATATTACTCAATATTGCCTGATAAAAATATAAATCGAAAATCTTTCACCATGTTATTATCGTTCATTATTCAAGTACGATTTCTCACTCTTTTTCTTTTTCAGTCCTTAATTAAATAGTTTACGGATTTGAACAAAATTATTACTGTATACGAATAGCTTCGGAAGTACTATTTAAATAAATAATAATATAAATAAATAATAGCTTCACAGAAATAATAAATATATTTATTTTTCACTTTTAGTGAGAGATTTTATATTTCAGTCAATACGAGATGGAAAAAGCTGGGCTCAGACCACTTTCGATTTCCTGAGGACCTGGTCCGCATACAGAGTAGTAAATTTAACGTGAGAAAAATCTCATAATTCTAGTAAACCTTTTATGCATACTTGCTGAATTTTTATCTTGGCATATTATATATGATTAGGCTTGTTTACAATAAATAAATTATTAGCAGGTTAATTGTATTGACAGTATAAATCATCATAGTATAATATCAATTCCCATTATAGCTGCTAAAGAATTGTTTTAATAGTAATTCATTATATCTCTTGAACTTGTAATCAGAAGGGCATCGGACAGAGATAGGAGGGGGGGAGAGGGGTTACAATCTATAATAACAAACAGTAACTGTCCAGCAGAGCACTCATATCTCACCCAGCCCTGGCACTCTGATAGATTGCTCTAGATTGTCCTCCCATTCTAAATTTCAATTGTTGAGTTGAAGACCAACAACGTCCTTTAACATGAATTATATTTATATATAGTTATTTTTAGCCATTCGTGTATTTGTTTAAAATTAAAATTTTGAAAATAAACTTATTATTCTCTATTGATTGATGTATTATATTGGGATTGGTTTTTCATTTCATAATACTTTTTTTTCTGGTTTCGTCGAAATTAAAAGCAGAACAAATTCATTAAAAAATAATTAAACCAATGAAATTGAGTCTCACTGATGTTCAACTTAGCTCTGGAGAAGGTGAAGAGAACATTAGATGAAAATGGAGAGTTACATATCAGAATGAATCATGAAGTCTTTGGATATGCAGAACAAATAGCTGTCCTCGAAATCGACCAAGAGGAAATTTAGAAACTTGTTAAGTCTCTTATAAGAGAAGAAGAGCAAATTGGTCTACAAGCAAATGAAGATAAAATAAATTGAAAATTCTCCAATAACAGGATCTTCACAAAAGAAAATCGTTTCCAAGAGGAAACAAATTCAAATAAATCATCTCCACAATTACCCCAATGAATGACTAACGGTCGGAAATTAACCAGTTTATAACACGTGAAAACAGAGCTTTCTTCTCTGTTTCAAATGTATACAAATCTAAAATTAAGGAGGGTAAAATACTATGATGAAGCCAGTTCTGATACACGGCTTCAAGAACTGAAGAATAACCAGCACCCTAGTAAGAAGCAATGAAAGATTTGAGAAAAATTCTCTGAACGTAAACCGGATCAATCTAGGATCAGAGTGGTAACGTATAGGAGAAAAAAAAAATAAAATAACAGACTATAGAAGCTCGTCTGCATATATCTCATGATTTGAAGGTAAGGAGTTTCTATTGGGCGGGGTATGTCGCTCCAAGCATCCGGAAAGCCTCTACACAATGAAGTGCCACAATAGTTTGTAAGAGACCACGTGGGATGCCGAAAATCATACAGATTGATGTAATCAACAAACATGCTAAAAAGTCATATAGACCTGTGCGTTTCCTCCCGATGATGAGCAAGGTCCTGAAGAACTTCATTATGACCAGTCTTCCATCATTTCTTACCCTACTAAGTCATCCCCGACAATACGGCTCTACGAAAGGACGGGAACTGCTGATACCCTGCTGAGAGTGCGTGCGGACATAGTACTTAAGGTGGACAGATATGTCATGTCGCTCTTCGACATATCCTCAGCCTCTAACAGCCACTGATTCTCCTGCTTTAAAATAGCTCCCAGCAATATATACACCTTAGTAAGGAGCTCCCTACAGGGTAGGCGTGTAAAGTTTTGAGGTAATTCCTATAAAACTGAAGCTTCTATTGAGATGGGACTTGCTGGGAGTACTAGAAGAGGAATGGTGTAATTTTCGTTGGAGAATGGTGTAAGAGAAAGAAATTTACTATGGCTGCATGTAGACCCAGGCCATTCTATTGGAAGGAAAAACTGATATGGCTCACCCAATCAATCTGATAGTGGAACGTTACATTCACCCATATTTGTAGGAGTTTCTTCTTATCGCATTTGAATCACCACATATATTAATGTTTGTGAACTATTTGGACCAGTGAATTGGTAAGTAATTCAAATTCATTTGCTGATTTGATATATATTATAAAATAAAACTTATCTGTGATCACAGACTTAGTATGCAAATTAGAAACTAAATTCGTTTAGCAGTATCGTGAAACAGAGAATTTCTTTAATCAGTAAGGAACTAGAACTTTGTATCTGTTCTGGTGTTGAAGTATATACTCCTCTTGAACTAGGTACTGTGCAACGGACTGCAAAGGATAGTACTCAGTGATCAATGATAACTTAAGAGTTCTGAGAGGTTAATGCTTTTATTGAATCCTGAAAGAGCTCACCCACAGCAGACCTGTAAATGAAAAGTTAAGTAGAGACACTTGACATTTAATAACGCCTACGTATTCATCACAGGTGCATTATCAATTTAAATCTTTTTTATATAGCAATACTGCCTTCGTCATTTATATCCTATCTACCTACCTATTTACATTCAACCTATATGATATATATAAAAAGACTTTCAATCCCATGTTTTCAATCCAGTCTGTACCCTCTTATCTCTTCGGTGTTTATATTATATCTTCCTTACTGTTCGTTTCATATACCTAGATTTTAATATAAAGATCCAATACTGCAATTTTTGTTTAAACAGTGCCAGATATCGAAGGGGTGTAGATGACGATTAATGCGAAATATTTGAACATGATTTATACTTTATATTGTACATTAGTGTACTCAATGGCAAATATACACAAATTTCATTTAAATTTTTATACGAACCCCTGTCAATATTTATATGATAATTTTTTCTTACAACTAATATATTTATTTCTTACTTTAATACATTATACATCTTCATGCGGCTGATTCGACCTTTGTTTACTTTGCTCTACTACTTTCCAGTAGTATTGCTCTGCTTTGGTATATGCACTGCAGCAGCTCTGTTGGTTCTGTCAATCCATCTGGTTTTCGGCCTCCCACGTGGCCACTTGTCAACTATTGTGCCACCGTATTGTGTAGAGGCTTCTATTCCGGATGAATTGCTTCGAGCTACGTGCTCCGCCCAACATAACCTCCTCGCCTTCAAACCATGAATATAGACTAACAGGTTATTATAACCTATTCTTGCCGAGTACTTCTCGTATGTCATTCAATTCTTCTTTCTAGGGTATTTTATCAGATAAGTAATTTTAAAACACTTATAGAAAAAAAAAACTAAAATCTGTGATTTAGACCACACGATAGAAGTGAAAACAAGGCGAAATTAACAATATGAAATATAAATTATAAACAATAGCGTCATAGGCTTATCGTCAAGATACAATTTTGAATAACAGCCCCATTATAGAGATGGTGAAATGCTGAACAATACTCTCACTTACAGTTTGCAGATCCGATTTTTAGTTTCTGAGATATTTTAATCCATATCTTCAATAAAACTCGTTATCATTTGGTTTTTGAGACCATTTTTTCCTTTTCTCCTCCTTAACACGGCGTCGCGTTAAGGTACAATTTTGAATAATAGCTCATTACAAAGAGGATGAAAAGATGAACATTTCCCTTGTTAATAATATGCAGGTCCGATTTTTAGTTTCAGAGATATTTTAATCAATATGTGTAAAACACTTCAATTAGTCGACTCCAGCTGACTCTACTCGAGCGTTACACGTCGAATATCTAACGGCTCAATCTAATTCACTTTCCTCAAAAAAGGTGTTAAACGCGCCTTAAGAAGTTTTTACTTAAAAAAAATGCTACATAAGAACAGTATGGATTCCTTCTTTTGCAACATATTAAACTATATTTCAAGGTCAATTATTATTTTTTTAAATTTTAATCTGCTCTTACCGCTTCTCCTGTGAAAGGTGTTTCTTTCACACACCTCTCTTCTTTCTCATTTGCTTACTTGAAACCAGGCCTCGTACTAATATATGTTACTATTTAGCTCTGTTAAATTAATGTATTATCCATCTGAATCATTTTAAAAAAGCTTACAAACTTATTGTCCCTCTAATATTCGATACCTAATGCTTTTATTCACGAGATCGTAGAACCAACTGTTTCTCCCTCCGTCCAACAGTTGATTATCGTGTCTACGAAACATCAATCATCCACGCCTCCTGCGCAACGCGTTTCTGTCCACGGAGGTGTGCTCTTACCATCTATTCCGCTTTGCAGGACCAGCCGAATTATTACGTAAGATTTTGGTGGGAAGTTGTTTAGACTATGCAATGTCAACCATCAATCTTATTCGTTTTCTCCGACTATCGTGTTTGCTGACAAGAAACTGAATAAAAATTATATAACATGTCGAATGAACACCACTAAACATGTTATCTAATGAAGATCTAAAAATATAACATGTTTAAAAGTGAAAAAATTGGTGACTGCATTGATGAAACTTTGAAGCTGTTAATCATACCTGTTATGATTCCACTCTACTGGCTGTAGGTAATTCGTATGGTTTTAAATTATTGATAATATTATCCTATGAATGAATAAATGAATGTCATATAGTTAGCATAATTTTTTGGACAAATTTAGGAATTTAATGTTTAATGTGCACGAGATTTATAATGGGTGAGCACTATTTTACAAAATTTTAAAAAATATATATCTCAACAGTTAAAAGAGCATATATAAAATGCTCACAGTAAGATACTTAGCAAACCAGTATTAGCTTCTCAATGGTAAGTTGAATAAGAAGGAGTTAGATACTTTGGAATTCATTAGTATTACCGCCTCATGTCGGTCAAAGTTATGCTTACTCCTGCGAAGTATCTAGTGAATCCCGTCTAGTTGTGTATTTAACACCCGTCTAATTGTGTTTAATGATTACCTTTTAAAATCATTAAAGGTAAATTGGCTGGTATATGTTGAACTGATTTGAATTGATTTACTATTTTTAATTAGTTAGTTTTTCTCAGAATATTAATGTTAGATGTATATCCGATATGTTTTAGTGTGATTTTATCAATCATGTAAATGCCAGGGGATGAAATGTTTTATGATTAGTTGTTTACTTCTAGCTAAGAGGATAAAGGCTTTGTTTTGGAATGTTCTAGTTCGATTAATAATTTGTATTTTTTTTAAAACTTGTTTATTGAGAAATATTACAATCTGTCTCAACTAATGACAATTATAATTTAATTCAGATAGCACCTTCACACCGTAATATCCGAATTATGTAACAAAATCCTTCAGTGTTCAGTAGTAGCTTACTCCTCTCGCAGTTACTCACACAAGTCAGTTTGAGCTGGGCAATAACTATTGTGTGCTATATAAAAAAAAAAATATGATTCTAATAGCTCATATTGCCAAGCTGATGGACGGAATATTGATTGAAAATCCATGGTATCTCATTCCTATTGAAGTATAAAAGGAAAAAAATCACGAATATAGTGCGATGGACTAAAAATTTAAAATAATTATAACTTTATAGTTGCTTTGTTCTAGTAGAGAAGATTTGGAGATGAAGGTATTTGGTTGACCATTAAAAGGCATTCTTGAGATCATCATACTATTATGTCATTACTATAGCAACTTAGTGCTGTTCAAAATTAAATAACTATACCATCCAACGATAGACAATTCTATATGTTGAAACAGATTAAACACATTGGGTGCATAAAAAAACTAAGGTGTGTGCTTTATACCACGCAATAGAAGTGAAAACATCAACATGCCGAAATCAATAATATGAAATATAAATTATATATAATAGCTCATTATAAAAAGGATGAAATGCTAAACATTTTCCTCGCTTAGAGTATGCAGGTTCGAATTTTAGTTTCTAAGGTATTTTAATCTATACCTTCAATAAAACTGATTATCTGTTGGTTTTTGACACTATTATCTCCTTTTCGCCTCTCTAACACGGCGTTGCGTTAAGAGACAATTTTGAATAATAGCTTATTATAAAGAGGATGAAATGATGAACATTTCCCTCGCTAACAATATGCAGGTCCGATTGTTAGTTTTTGACATATTTTAATCCATCTGCTAAAACAGTTTAACTAGTTGACTATTGAAGTTTTCACTTAAAAAAAAATCTTATTATTTGTAAAAATATTTATAAAGAAAGATGGTCCAGGGTGGCGGTCATAAATAGGCTAAATAGTGGCAAAACTACTGTATTAAAAGCCAAAGTGAAACTCCTTGCTGAACACACCTGTAAGTCTTCATTTTTATTCTTATAAGTTTATTTACTTATTTATTTATTTTTTGGTTTTATTTTTTATTTTCTTTCTCCACATTCCTTTATGTCTATTATTTTATTTCATATTATATCCTTTTTCCTTTTGTTTCAATCTCTCCTGTAGATCTGTAGAAGTATATTCACATTTGTATATATTATATATTACACTTCAACAATTGTTACCATCTATTTATTTCAGTTTTATTATCTTCTTACCTAGCTTACTCTGTTTATATTTTAATGTACTTACTGTTTATAATTTAAATAAGCTTATTCACATTGTTTATAATTTTTTTGTCTTAATATTATGTAACTTCCACAATTCTCTATCTTTTTGTGTCTTGTCCGTTCTAGCCCTGAAGAAGACCTGCAAAGTCGGTTCGAAACGTTGGCTTTTAATAAAATAGTTTTGCCACTATTTAGTCTATTTATGACCGCCACCTCGGACCATCTCCTTCCTTTATAATGCATCAGTCAACTATTAAATATTCAAAAATATTTATACTATGTACTCGACGTTAAATTCAAAGAGGAAAGTTCCTCAAATTACTGATGGATTTAGTTTTATAAAATGCTCCTTGATAACTTTTGGCTATAAACCAAATATATGTAAGGTTGGTCAGGTTTTTTCCTATAGCATTGTTCTCCACTTGGTCAATTTTTAAACATTAATAGCTTTGATACCCAATCGCTGATCTATTAATATTTCCAATAATAAAAAATGTTGGCGCATCCTTCTATATAAAAATTTCTTTTAAAAATCAATAAAGCTACTTATAAATTAGTATTAATATTTAATAACCATAAACATGAATTCATAAATAAATAAATGAAGGCGTCCTATCTCCAACAAAATGGATGAATGGAACGTTAAGAAACTGCAGCTGGAGAGCGGAAATGGAGAACGAAGAATTAATTATGCCAGTTGTATCCAGGTTGTGATCAGTTTAAAGCATTCGATTGTGTCCCCCCACAAAGTTCTCTTGTCCGTTCGGGATTAACATTTGAATTGGTCGAAGCGTTTCACCTGAACCTTGTAGCCAACTTATGCAATACTCTGTTCATATGGGTTTGTTCATCTGAGCTATTATGAAAATCTTATTAAAGAGAAAATAATACAATATCTTTTGTAATGCAAATCATTTTACTGATTTAGTTGTTTTTGTTTTTGTCAAACCATAGTTTACCCAGCTTGGAAGAGCATCTAAGTACAATCCTAATGTTTTATAGACTATCTAATCCAAACATTTTTTTTTTTCAAAGGGGATATTTTATCCTGGGACACTGAGTCACCTAAGAATAATAAAGATGAACAATTACAGTGTCGTTTGACTGACATAAAACAATAATTATAAATTATAAAATTTTAGAAGAATCAATTTATAAGATATTTGAAAAGCAAGTAATAAGTAAAAATAATGAATTATTAAATATTATTTTTCTATTTTTTGTTTTCAAATAACCCCACTCATGATTACCAACTGGTGATAATTCAAAATCACCAATGATTCTTTCGGAGAATGGAGTTTCACAAAGAAGAATTATTAAATTTGTATAACTAGGATTGTTAGATCCTGTTTCATCTCTTGTTTTTAATACAAATCTGAATGTGGGATTAAAGAACTTTGAAAAGATAAAAAAGAGCAAATTGTTCCTGGACTCTATTTGACAACTGTATACATATATAAATGTATAGTTGTCAAATAGAGTCCAAGAAGAATTTGCTCTTTTTTTATCTATATTTTCGGTTGGCGCTACATACCATAAAGATCTTTGACTGCGAGTGTGGTCTCCTAGACTCTCGATTTAAAGTTAGGCTGACGGGCCTCATACCCGGGGGGGGGGGAGAGAGAGAAATATCGGGAAGCGAGGCTTTCCTTGGTGGACAGTCACCCATCCAAGTGCTCCCACGCTCGGCGTTGCTTAATTTAGATTACCTATTGCAAGCGCCTTAGCCCGCAAGGCTACTCCAGCCCCCATATATATATATATATATGTATATATATATATATATATATATATATATTATATATATATATATATATATATATATATATATATATATATATGTATGTATATATATATATATATATATGGAACTGTTACTAATATTAGTATCAATATTAGTATATATATATATATATATATATATATATATATATATATATATATATATATATATATATATATATATATATAAGATAAAGACCGGAGACTGGCGATATCAGCCTTAATACCATCTTGTAATGTAAATAAACATAACAATTGTATATAAGGCAGATTATTGAACGAATAAAGCAGTGTTTATTCAGAAGCCGTGAGTGTTGTTTCTCGATCCTTTTTCCTTCTTTTTTTTTTATTTCTAAAGCCCGCCGACGCTTAACTGGTGCCGAAACCCGGGACAACGTCAGGAGAACACGGAAGTAAAATTTTTTTTTCTTTCTTTCTTTTCATTTTTTTTTCTCTTCTCCTAGTCATAAGGAAAAGGCGAGATGCCGACAGAGGGCTTGATTCGACCAGGAGTGTTGAACGCACCTGAAATTCCGCAACCTCAGGAAATGCCGATAGCGCAGATTCCTCAGATCGCCCCTCAGGTTCCTCAGATTCCTCAGATACCTCAGATACCTCAAGTACCGCAGATACCTCAGATACAGGAGATCCCTCCCTTACCTAGGGACACATTGGCAGAGGCGCACGCCAATGCATTGGAGTGGATGAAGATAAGGGCAGCGACCACGCAGGATCTACGGAGAGCAATCGCAGACCTGGAACGATTCGGGGGCGAGATAGGTGAGCTTAATCACTTCTTGAAAGGTGGAGACCGCCTCATATCAAGAATCGAAGCAAAGGTGGCGGAGGACCTTGTGAACCTGGGAGACGCGGAACCACTGAAGGCAGCTCTCGTGTGCCGAGTGAGGAGGAACATCCTCAACCAAATCCAAGCGGACGAGGAGACACTATGGCCAGTGATCAAGGAGCGTTTGAAGAAGGCTTTCGGAGGGGGCCGATGGACGCCGGAAGAAGATATCTTTCAAATGTTCAGGGAGCGTCGGTCCCAACGCCAGACAAGAGGACAGTATGCGGGGGTACTAGTGGCGAAGTACAACCGCATAACTGAGAAAATGCGGGAAACCATGAGTGTGGGAGAGGTCGAAGCTAGGATGGAATTCCTTTCGACAATACTCAAGGTTCAGTTGGCTAAGGAGACTGGGAGGAGGGACGGACTGCCTAGAGAGCAATCGTTTCTCGAGTGTGCCCAAGAAATGATAGATCTGAGTGCAAGAGAGGAAGAGACTCGGATGGAAGTAGAGGAACCAGGGTGGACCCGAGTGAATGACAGACGACCCTGGACAGCCCAGGTAGGGTGGAAGAAGAGGGAAATGAAACACCCGAACGGAGAAAAAGCCACGACGGGCGAGAGAAGATCCGGACAGTCCAGGCCTAGGAATGGACCCCGGAGGGAAGACAGAAAATGTCACGGGTGCGGGAAACCGGGACATTTGGTAGCGCAATGTCCGCGCACTAGATGTTTCGAATGCGGGACCGAAGGGCATATTGCCAGACAGTGCCCATACATGTTTCGCAGGAGAGAGAGGCCTCTAGATGAGCCAATGGAGGTGAACGCACAAAAGTTGAAAAGACGAGCTAGGATGCAGCAGAGAGACGGATCTTCGGAAGAGGCAACCGAGGAGTCGGGGACGTCGGGAACGGAGACTGATGAACCAGCCAGCAGTGGAGGCGAAGGAGGCAGGAGCAGCCAACGGAGCGAGCAACGACGAGCGACGGCGGTAAGGAGGAAGCGAGGCGGCATCTGAAAAGGGTGTCAGCAGAGAGGCGACCGCACAGCAACCTGCAACAATATTAGAGGTAAGCCATGCTGGTTGCCGATTATTGAAGTAGACGGGGGAGTGAAGTGTCTCGTGGACACAGGGAGCTCGAGTACTATCTTGACTCGGGGGGCGTTGGGGAAAGTGTGCGGGAGCGAGAGGGTACTCCGGATACAAAACTGTGGCTGCCAGCTAATCACTCTGGGTGGTCCCTGTAAGGTAGAAGGGGAAGCGACAATTACGCTTGATCGGTGGGCAGGGAAAAAGGGTGAGCTAAAGGTGCATGTGGTAGAGAGCATGACACGGGAGTACCAAGTCATAATAGGGTGTGATCTGTTAGGACAGGTAGGGGTAAGCATTAGAAACCGTGGAGGAGCTTGGAGTATTAGGCTGGGAAAGAGGAAATTTGGATGTATAGGGGTCGCGAGAGAAAGAAGGGTGCGGATAGGAGCGGTGAACAGGGTGGAGGACTGGAGAAAGGCGTTACAAGCGGAGTTCGAAGATATTTTCTTCAGGGAGGGCGAGGTATTGGGGGTAACAGGGAAGACGGTACACGAAGTTCCACTGAAGCAAGATAGGGTAACCTACGTAAAGGAAAGGAGATACCCGCAGGCGCTGAGGCAGCATATTCGGGAGGAATTGGAAAGCCTAAAGGAGCAAGGGATCATAGTCGATAGCACCTCGCCATTTAATAGTCCCCTGTGGGCGGTGAAAAAGAAGGCAGCGCCGGGGGATAATAAGGAAAAATACAGAGTGGTAGTGGACTATCGTAAGTTGAACGACAACACGGTAGACGAAAAGTACCCGATCCCCAGATTCGAAGATATACTCGATAGGTTGAGTGGGGCTGTGGTGTTTAGCACGTTGGACCTCAAGGCGGGATATCACCAAATACGGATGCACCCGAAGGACGCACATAAAACGGCGTTTACATTCGAAAGGGGGCATTACGAATTCACCAGAATGCCGTTTGGTCTGAAGAATGCGCCCATAACGTTTCAACGCCTGATGGACGAATTTTTGAGGGGTATCGACGACTCCGTATGTCAAGTATATATGGACGACCTGCTGATTTTTAGCAGAACGGAAACCGAACACGTGGGGCATTTGAGGTCGGTATTCGAAAGGCTGCGGCAATTCGGGCTGAAACTGTCAAGCGAGAAGTCCCTGTTGGGACAAACGCGGATCAATTTTTTAGGCCACACTATTTCTAGCGAGGGGGTCAGACCGGATGCGGCAAAGGTGGAAGCAATCACACGAATGGCGGTGCCACGGGACGTTAAAGGGATTCGTAGGCTTCTCGGGACGCTGAATTATTATAGAAGATTCGTACCTGAGATGGCAGAATACTTGGTACCTATCAATAACTTGCTGAAGAAAGGCGCGAGGATTGTGGTGACACCAGAAATGGAAAATAATATTCGGAAATGCATGGATAGGTTGCAGGCAGAACCCGTATTGGCGTTCCCGGATTTTGAGAAGCAGTTCAACATCACCACCGATGCGAGCGAATACGCGTTGGGGGCCGTTTTGTCCCAGGGCAGAAGTGAGGGTGAACGTCCGATAGCATACGCGAGCCGACGACTTACGAGCGCGGAATCACGATACAGCGCGTTAGAGAGGGAGCTACTCGCGATAGTGTGGGCCATCGACCATTTCAGGCCATACATATTTGGGAGGAAGTTTCGAGTCCACACCGATCACAAACCCCTCCAGTGGGTAGGGAAACTTAAGGAAACCTCTGCGAGGGTCACGAGATGGAAAGAATTCCTTAGTCAGTACAACATAGAGGTGGTGTATAAGCCGGGAAAGGAAAACGTGGTGGCAGACTGGCTCTCTAGGGCCATCATGATCTACGCGGTAGAAGAGGACGGGGGAGGTCCATCGCGGGACGTGCGCCAATTCTTAGGGAATGGACTCCTGAGGGTGAAGGGGCAGATGATACCGTCAGTATAGAGGACAGGGAGGAGTCCCCGGAAGAGGATAGCTCAGCGGAGGAAAGAGCAGCGGAGATGGAGGAAATAGACGAAATCATCAACGATAAGCATAGACAGGTAATCTGGAAGACAAGGACAACAGGGATCATGAAAATAGATTACCGAAGATACGGGAAAAGTAGGATTCGCGTCATTTGGTCGCAACCCGGGGTGAGCGAGGAGCAAATCCGTACGGCACTGAAGGACGCCACGGAACCGGGAAAGACGCACCATCTCTATGTTGGAAACAACACGGTATGGGAGAAAATAAAGCGGATGTGGAGATCCGAGCGAAAAGGCATGGATAGATCGATCATCCGGTGCAAGTATGCAGTGGAAACCGTACAGGATGAGGAGCAACAACAAGCAGTCACATTGGCATACCACCAGGGGAAGACCAACCACCGAGGCGTCAACGAGACGTTGCAGGCATTACGGCGAAAGTATTTCTGGTGGGGAATGAAAAAATCTATCCAAGTAATCATCGGGAAATGCGAGGTATGTATGCGCACAAAGTATGATCGACACCCCCCCAGAGGAGTTCAGGAAGAGACACCTACAGGGAATATGCCGCTACAAGACCTCCAGATTGATACATTCACCTGGAAAGGGTTCAAGTGGGTCACGATCATCGACACCTTTAGTAAAGTAGCTATGGAACATCAGGTCATGTACAAGTCTGCCAATGCAGTGGCGGAAGCCCTACAAATCTGGGTGCAGTTTTACGGAGTTCCCGAGAGGATCACATCAGACGGGGGCAGAGAGTTCGACAATACCGCGATTAGGGAGGAAGTGAAAAGGTTAGAGATTGTGTGGCATTATAACACACCGGGACACCCTAAGAGTAGAGGAGGAATCGAACGATTGCACAGCACGTTGAGTGACCACATCCGTGTATATCAGGGAGAGAAAGGGTTGGAGCCGGATGTTGCGATGAAGAAAGCAGTAACAGCTTATAACCATTCGATCCACTCCGTAACGGGATTTTCACCTGTGGAAATACTATTCGGGATGCGCAGGCCAAGGAGAGATTGGGGGGAAACAACGACCACTGAACAGCTCGTAGAGCAAATCCAGAGTACTAGGGTAGAGGTAGAAAAGACGTGGGGAAAGGTAACGGGGAGAATTAAGCGGGAAAAGGAGAAGCGGGTAGCGCGGCAGAATGTGCAGGTACGTGACCGAATGGGAGAATTAAAAATCGGAACAATAGTGTACCGTAGAATTGGAACCAACAGAGGGAAACAATTGTTACGGTACGAGGGCCCATTCAGAGTGGTTGCTATTAGGGAGCATAATCTGCTAACCATTGAAAGCATTAACGAACCTAAGAAGAGGAGAACTGTTCATATTGAACAATTGAAGCTCCCAATGTTAGAACCGGTACATAAACCAATTGATTCGTAGTACCCTTATCGCGTGTTATAAGAAATATGTTTTTTTTTTGGTTGTTGATGATGTCATTTTTTTTTTGTGTTTTTGTAAATAAAGATATAGCAATACAGTAGAGGCGATTGTAATGTTTATAGGATTAAGAGTTCGGTTCCATTGGTAATAAGACGTTGTGTGTTTAGTTTTTGTGTTTTATTTCTTTTTATTTATTTCTCGTTCCAGCAGAGTGGAAGTGAGTTTTGGTGTACTTTAAGTTTATACTGGTACGAATAATTGTAAAGTGTTAAGGCTGATACCGGTGGCTCCGATCTAGGAATTTATAAGTTTCCGAAAATCCTATTCATAAACTGGTGGGGGGGAGATAAAGACCGGAGACTGGCGATATCAGCCTTAATACCATCTTGTAATATAAATAAACATAACAATTGTATATAAGGCAGATTATTGAACGAATAAAGCAGTGTTTATTCAGAAGCCGTGAGTGTTGTTTCTCGATCCTTTTTCCTTCTTTTTTTTTAATTTCTAAAGCCCGCCGACGCTTAACTTATATATATATATATATATATATATATATACTTACAACTTTTCTTTGATCGATCTTTAAGTATTAAATTTAAACATAATTTATTTATTTGATTTTTTTTGTTGCCTCTACCCTGTAGGGTCATAGGCAACACTTTTGAATTACACTCTGTTGTAGAATTTTATCACTTTTAAGAACCTTAAAGTTTTTTTAACTGCACTTTCATGGTCTTGTAGATTTTCTTTCATACTCTGTGCCATGTCTAACTTTCTCCTTGTAGGATCAAATGTAGGGCATTCTTGAATAATGTGCTTTACTGCCCTTTGGACATTGCAGTTCTCGCAGGTCGGAGGATCAAGTCCTCTTAGTAGGTAGGAGTGCGAGAATTCAAAACAAAACATAATTATTTAATTGGAAATAAGGTAACTTATTAATTTTCAATAGACAACTAAATGTTTGCTTCTGTGTTTATTCGACATTAATGTTCTGTGTTTTTTTATAAGTTAACAATGGGATCCTCTTCAAAGCTAGAACAACAAATAGCTCAATCGGTACACAATTATGCTTCCATATGTTTCCAATAACAATTATTTCAAAATTTTAACCTACTTTTAAAATAGACCCTCGATACCTCAGGCAGGGACACACCGACAGGGACAGCACCATCCTTTTAAGCAGTAGCTTAATGTATGTGCTGGTGGACGAAATAATTGTTATTGGAAACATATGGAAGTGTTATTGTGTACCGATTGAGCTATTTGTTGTTTTAGCTTTAGAGAGGATCCCATTGTTAACTTATAAAAACACACAAAACGTTAACGTCGAATAAACACAGAAGCAATGAACATTTAGCAGTTTATTAATAATTGATAATAATAATAATTAATAAGTGACCTTATTCCCAATTAAATAATTATGTATATATATGTTTATAGTTATCTCTATCTTGCACCAACTGATTGCGCCTTTTCGAGCTCACTCTTCTCTCTTATCGATAGCCTCCCTGACAACAATTTCCCAAGTATTTCTGAGACTTCCTCTTGGCCTTCTTCCTTTCATTTTTGTGTATATGATTTTGACCAATTGACCATCCTCCTGTATTCTTTTGACTTAGCCACACCGACCAAGTAACCTATTTTCTTCTATTTGTTTTCGGCTGGTTTTCCTCCTTCTAATTGTTTTGTTTCTGATTTGGTCCTCCTTTATTCCGAGAACTGGATTTCGGTTGCTTGCAGTTGGCTTCTGTGCTTTGCACTAATGGTCGAATATTCACAAGATGTAAGTTGCTATGGGAACGAATATATTCTTCAGCACTGTTTTCTTAACCTGATTGGTTACTTCTCCATTTCCCAAGAAGCCTGCTTTTAGTCAATGGAAGCTTTCGTAGGGCAATCGTAATCTTGAAAAAAAAAATCATAAATTCCTCCGTTCTTTGTTATATCAAGCTTAAATAAATTCTAATAATTACGAGTGACCATTTATGTCCGAATTTATACTTGACATTATCAAACTAATGTTTCAGGAAAATAAACTGTAATTTTCATAACATTGAATAAAATTATACTCTGACCATTCGTCCTTTAAATGTTGCGATACATTTTTTTTTAACTGTTCCAAGTCAGTATTGATTGGGAAATAGTTAAAGAATAGCTTGTATTAAAACCACCTAATCAATACTGGCTCGTATCATATGTCAGAATCCTAATTGGAGTCAGCCATGCGAAGCTTTTTATTGACATCATTATTATACATGATTTGTCTCTTATGCTATTATCGAAAATTTCCTTCATAAAATATTACTTGTGATTCAACAGAATATTAGTATCAATGTAAATATGCATAGTATTAATGGAAACACTATATGTCATGCCTGAATGATTGCTAGTACTTTGTAAAAGTTATGAAACGGTTTTCTTTTCACATGTAGGATTATTCGGTCCTGAAGGATTGTAGTGAGTTTTTAGTTTAAACTCATCACATGTTTTTTATGTTTATCGGCTGAAATCAGGGCTTGGAACGAAAAAAAAAAAACACTCATTTTAAAATTTTTTCAGTATCACCGGAATTTTTGTCGATAGTTTTTCAGTTCTTTTGAAACTAGAACGTTTTCTCTAGCAACTTTTCTCAAGTAAAGGTTTTACAGACCTTTTATTTAAAAAAAAACTCTTATTTAAAAGTTCTGCCGATTTCGCTAAAAAATTACTTTTATTCCTAGTTTCTCAAACAAACGACACATTAGAACCGTGTTTAATTCATTAAGGACAAATTATAACTCTAATTTAAGCTAAATAATTGTTTATTTTTCATTTCACTGAATTTGATCAAGAACGATAATAAATACAAGTTAAACTTTTATCATAAATATGTTAAATCGATTATTCTGAACTTTATTACAAAAACGTTCATTAGAACTTTTTTGTCTCATACAAAGTTTCATAGAAACTGTTAAAATGGAAGTTTTTATAAAAAGTTCATTAAAGTTTCAACCCTGAGTTAAAATTATTACACTTATGATCAAAATAAAAAATTTATCTCATTACAACATTATATTATTATTATCTCGCTGGACCACAATAATCAAGTCCAATGGTATGAGAAAGTATTTAGTATAATATAGGAAGAAAACAAAATACTAATTAGTAATGTTATTAAAATAATTGTAGACTTTAATTTTAGACAACTGCAAACCTTACTATTTCGTTCAATGCTTCGTTTTTTCATGATATCTGGTCATGCCATTTTTTTTTTCATTTGTGTTTACCTTATTAGGCTGCCTTAGGTCCTTGTACTCGTCAAATGCAGGCGAGCGGTTAGATCATGAAGGTAGCGTGATTATGCGATTAGAGGAGATGGCTAATTCGTTCAATACTCATTAGCCTAAGTGATACGGGCTCAAGATTCGCTCATCGATCTCATCGTTGGTCCATCTAAACCAGCGCCTCGCCCGTTCATTGAAACTATATTTTACCGTTATTTAATAAAATATTGTTTATTATAAGTTATAATATGTTGTAATAATAACTTGCTACTTATAATAATATATATTAACCATATATTACAACCGCACTGTACTTATATCTTCGTACATTTTTGTTAATACATAAATACAGCATATGTCAATAAATGCAGTAATTTAAAACTGGACCAGATTCAAGACCTCATCAACAATACAGCGGAACCAGGAACTTTCTCAGAGGGGGCGCACCTCTGTGCCAGATGCTTCCCCCACCCCTACTCGTTTCCCCACCACTACCCATATCCCCTCCCCACTTCTTAGCTGGGTTTAGCCGCTCATAAGTCCTGTTTAAATGGTTTTAACAAAAGTAAACTCTATTTTCGTTTAACATAAATTTTGTCTAGTTTACAGTGAAGCATTTATTACTTAAATTAATAGATTTCTTAGCTATCACTTCCTATTCTACAAAAAACGTGGTTTTAGACGTGTAAAAAACAAAATTGCTAACACGAGTCACCAAAAGAAAACATTTTGCAGCCAAAAAATCCAAATTTATCAGATTTTTTTTTCCGTGCATTACTACTAAACAGTGCATCAAAGCGAAAGATGTACTTTTCAAGAAATTAGAACGTCAAATTATATGTCGATCGCATACGTAAACATAATAATTTGATTAAGTAATACGGTCGAAAACAACGATCAATGAACCCTAATGTTTACCAAAATTGTCAAAATCTGAGACAGATCTATAACTATAAATGACTTGCAGCTTGGAAATTAGTACTCCAAGAAAAAACTCAGAATAATTTCTCATTCGGTTCTTAATCAGATTCTGATCAAATGAACCGTATTTTCTTGTGCTCGAATAAAAAGTTGTTGAAAGAATAATTGAAGTTCATTTTTTTTTAATTAATTTTTCACCATCATGTATTTCACCTGCAAGACTCAGTTCGGAGTCAATTCTAACAAATTGCGACAGGAGCAGAAGAGATGCGTAGACGTTCTCATGGCGGCCCAAAAACTACATCACTTCACCCTACAAGCCAACTTTCGTTCTTACATTTTATTCTTTGTGTTTCAAAATCTCGCCGTGCGCCAAAAGGCCGGATGCAAGTTGATCCACTGCCTGGTGAGGTGACGTGATATGACAAACCGTAAGAATAATAAAAATGGTCATTATAATAATTTGTTTGTATTCTACGGTAAAATTTATATTAAAACGTTTGAATGGTAATTAAATTACCTACAAAACAAAAAAAAAGTCATCGGGATAGAACCAGTATTAGCGATGACACAGCGTATTTTATTTTCGACACATGTTTTATTACTTTCCAACTTATACTAGGTAAAGAAGGTATTGCGATCGGCTCAAATTTTTGACATGCGGTTTTCGACGGATCTATACGCTTCAGAGCCCTCCTTAAATTTTTTTTTTTTTTTTTAAGGTAACGAAATTCCCTATAAAACTGTATAAAAATCGTTCATTTCGGACAACTATTAACGAATTTACTACTATTCAATTTCGTATGTAAGAATACGGGTCTAATCATTAATTAAGTGGATGCGAAAAAATACAGAAAAGTAAGTGAAAGAAAAATCTTTGACCACTTCACACAATTTTCCTCTCAACTTTTAACAGAAATTATTGTTTGAAAAAATTGGACTAAGGTAAAAAAGTTTTTAATTAGAAATATAGATTGTATTGAATTTCTTTCTCTGATCTGCCACAGGCCGGTTTACTTTGCATTAGTTTATCTAAGAAATCGTGATTAAATCTTTTCTTTGATCAATTTTCTGGAAAATAAATCTAATTCTTTTTTTTTTTTTTTTGCTTCTTAATGGACATATTTAAAGATATGAAATCTTTTCTGAAATAGATGAGAAAGTCGTGTGACTGGACACACCAGATTTTTTAATATTACATAATTTTTGATGAGATTTTTCTAAACTATTAAAAAAAGAAATGTAGCAGCAAAAAACGCGTTCAAGAAATAATAAAGTATATATCAGCCAGGAAATGCAGAGTAGTAGAATAATAAATGCAGTACCTTCAAAGAGGTAGAAATTATTAAGTATAACAAATCTAATGAACTGTATCTTTGTTGTTAATTATCAGATTTTTACGATTTTTTTTTTGTCTTTTATGGAATTTAGTAAAAAGAAAAAAAAAAACCTCTTACAGGTTTTTAATTTATTTCCCCAGTTGTAATATTTTTTATGGGAGTCAAATTTATCCCAACTCGTGTAGTTTATATGGCTCTAAATCTTTGCTAATTTTCGTATAAATGAGTAAAAGCATGTTGAAGTTATTACAGTTTTTGTGATTTTCTAAAATGGAAACAAGAGGAAAGCCTTGGCTCCAATTCGTAGAAAAAATAAAAATATTTTTCTATTAAAAATTCATATTTCAGGGTTTTCCTAGGTTGGAAATGCAAATCTAAACTCTGTTTCACCTTTAAAAAAATATTTTAACACATTTTGCTACTTCGGTCGAGACAAATTTCTGATCGATTTAGATTTTTTTTTTTTTTTTGTAGGGAATTCAGTAAACTTTATAATAACTATTCGCAAATAAAGTTTCTTTTTCTTCATATTTTTTTCCAAATATTTCGGGGGGATATGACTATTTTTCGCATGTGAAGGAGAAAAGGCTCATCAGAATGAAGGACCAATTATTGGATTTGATGAATAACTGACGAAGATATGGCATACTGAAAAAAACACCTTTTAGAAATAATATATAAAGATTGAAAACGTAGATGGAGGAAATCTTTAATCTCAGTAAGTGAGAGAATTACAAACCAAGGCTCTATATGGTGCAGTATATAGATTATTCATGAGCAATTAGTTTAAGTTCGAAGACAACTGTGTCTTATTACTTAACTGAAGGAATAATTAATATGGGCCAAATTAAAAAAACAAGGATCCATAATATTATATTGTGTATAAGAATAAGCATGTTTCCCTAATGTTGCCTATATATGGTATGCTTTAAGGAAAGCGATAGTTATCTAATGTGAGAGTTCTCACAAGTTGGCTATTATTCCTTGTTAATCAAGTAGATAAGTTTATGTTGAAGTTTGTCAATGCGGTCATTCAAATTTAGTTTCTGCTCCAATAATATGCCCCAAATATTTGTCAGAATTAACTTGCTAAATCATTATGAATTTTGCTAGTATAGCTATAAATAGATTGTCCAAAGTGATTCCATAACCATTTCTTTCACTACCTACTAATGTACTAGTCGAAATTAACTGGTTAATGTTAATTTTTTATTATACGGTTTTTCTTCATGAATTGAAGTTTCCCTCAGCCAAACTCCTTCCACAGACGTTTCTTCCACTTCTTCCACTGTCCAAGACTTCCTCCTCCGTTAGCCCTCTGCCCGCCATACTCTCAGCCACAACATCTCTCCACCCAACACGAGGTCTTCCTCTCCTTCTCCTACCCTCGGCCTCCCAATCAAATGCCTTTTTGGGAAGTCGTTCACTATTCATCCTTTTCATATGCCCATACCACTGTAATCTTCTTTCTTACATTATTCCTAGTATATTATACTTAACTTCCATCCTTTCTCTAATGGTACCGTTACTGATTCTTTGCGTCCTTGAGACTCTAGTCGACCTGCTCCAAAAATCAATCTCAACAGCTAGAAATATTTTGTTTTGCATCAGGGTTCGTTCTAAGAAATCTTCCAGTCGTTTTCCATTTCTTGCAGGGTTGTTTTGTTTACTTTAGGAATCCAGTCTTCCATGATCATTCCACACTTCAGACATGTATTACTTATGCTTATTTAAATTACTATTTTGTTTATTTGCTTTGTTTGTTTTATTTATAAATGTATACAGTTTTATTTCTCTCTTGTACTTTTATTAATTACCTACTATTTTGTAAAAATTTAATTTAATGTATGATTATGTTTCATTTATTTGGTATTTTTATTTTTTTCTAAAAAGACATCAATCCTAGGATAAAAAAATTATTTTTCATTTTTATTAACAATTTATATACAGACCAAAATCTAATGTGTGAAATTAAAAAACAAGTTTTCTGACCAATTTTTTTTTTTCTTCTTAATGATAATTACAACTGTATTAAATAAATACATTTAGTAAATTTGAATATATGGATATAATGACGTGAAAACACTTGTTGAGAAATTACCCAAGGGTAGCACTCTATTGATATGCCTACATTAAGAGATCACTTGGCCATTTTCTTTTCAGACGCCTCGGAGGATTATCAGGAATTGAAGAGGAAGCAAGATTAGAAACGAGAGGGTGGGGACGATTATGAAGTTTATTATGGAAAGATAGGTATCTGGATTGGGCCAGATCTGAAACATAAAAAACATTAAGGTCATTATGGATGGTTTTATTTGTAACAAAGTAGGGAGCATTAAGGATTTTACGAAGGATTTTGGATTCGTAAGAATTGGATACGAGAGGAATTCGATGGTTTAGTGGAGCCCCATAGCTCAACTCCGTAAGTCCAAATAGACCTTATTATAGTCTTATGTATATGAATCTTTTTTTAATTAATTGGAAGTTTAGAGCGTTTATTTAGTAAGTGTTGAAGCAATCCGAAACGTCGAGCGGTTTCTTGTCGTTTCAGTTTGGTATGAGGATTCCAAGTTAGACGTTTTTCCTAGGTATCAAGCTCCCAGAGTTAAATATTGAAGCGGCTTCTGGCCAGAACTACAGCATTCTTATAATAAAACATTTTCCACTGACCAATTTAAACTTCCTTCTTACTTAAAACTTTTTATTCGTGAACATTTGATTAGTACTTTCAATTTTAATCAGTTAAAAAAAATATATTTATATAAATTTTTGCCTGAATTACCCTAAGTTAAAGGAATTTTTTATTGTTTTTCAATAAGAAGTCCTTATTGATTAAATTTTTAATTTAAATAAAAAAATGTAGATGAAAATAATCAATCGAAGAATCGTTCAAAAGAATCGATCCACCACAATGATTGAATCGATGTGAATAACTTCGAATTAAAAAAATCTAATTTCCCATCTAACTTGAAATATGTTGTTATCTTCTGGACTGCAATATTCTGGAGCTGCTCTAAGTTAAAATAATCCCCTGCTTTAGATTTTATCCTCAATCCTGCTATTCGAAAATAATCCCTCACGAAATCTTTGCCCGGAGAACATTTTTTCAGTAATTTGTGATTTTTTTGAAATACCTATCGTACGAGTTTCCCTGGATTTCAGTGGATTTTTTTTTCCAAATGAATAGTATTAGCCATTATTTAGGTTTGACTTTTCACAATGATTCGTTTTCCTTATGGTCAGTTTAAATTAATGAAATTAGACTTTGATTAAAATTTATTGGTCGTTTTAGCGAATCTTTGTCCTCCTCTTCTGCAATCTAAAATGAAACAATTAATATAATATTAATTGTATTATATTAGATTGGTAAAGAGAGGGACGAAGATTTCCCGAAACGTTCAATTTCATTAATTTAAACTGCTCATAAGGAAAATAAATCAGTGCGAAATATTATTAACTACATTTCCGTTTTCAGAAATTACCCATATGGACATCAAGTAGAACTGATAAAAATCGAGTTTTATAAAAATCTGCTGGTTAATTCTGTTATATACTATATGAAGGTGTTATAGTTAAATTAATGAGACAAAATTGATTCCACATTTGATCAGATTTCGATGTATTAACATAATAAGTTAAACAGAATAGATGATTTATGCACGTTTTTAGGTGTTTATTGCACATTTTAAAATATTTTGATATCAGAATACTGACAAAATTAATATTTTAAGTTTAATACAAATTTATCATCTTCATTTGGGATGAAATGTTTACGTAAGATGTTCCATGAAAGAATTTATTAAAACCAGTAAAATATCGGGCTAGTGTTTTGATCTGGAGCTGTTTTTCCGACTTTGAAATTGACAAAATAATATTTATAAAGAGTACTGATAATGCCGAAAAATATATAAAACTTTTAGACGAAAGTTTGATTCGATGAATGAGAAACCAGTTGCTGCATTTTCGAAACTTTATTTTTCAAGAAGGTTATGCTTCGTACCAAAGAACCAAATCTCATATATCAAAATCATCCAATTTAGGCCAAAATAGCAAAACTCGAAATTTCGTGCAATATCAAATTTCAATATGTTATCCTACACATCGTGATACGGATTGATATTCAAGTTTGATGTTTTTATACGCAAGTGAATAAAATGTGCAATAACATGAAAATCCGCTCTCTAGTTACCAACTTTTAGAACGAATTGATAGAAATAGGTGATGCAATTTCTATAACTTCGGCTCTCTATCACTCTCACTCTCTCCTCTCTCTCTCTCTCTCTCTCTCTCTATATATATATATATATATATATATATATATATATATATATATATAATATATATATATAGTGTATAAATATACACTATATATATAATCATAAAAAACAATATTAATTGTAAATTGCAATTAAGAGACCCATAGTAGCTTTATTATCAACAAAGCGATAAACTGGAGATTTGGGACTTTTCATATTTTTATCCCAAATTTCTAAAGTACTTTTTAATATAAATTCAGTGATATTGAAAGATAATTACATGAATACCTTTTTTTTATGACTTTTCAAGAGTATCTTCCTCGCAAATATATTGATCCATTTCAGACTAGCTTATTATGACATGAAATTAAGTAATATATTGTAAGAACGATCATTGCGATTTATAATAAATTATTAATATATATATATATATATATATATATATATATATATATATATATTTATACATACTTATTGTAACTTATATAATAAATACGTTGAAAGGTAAGAAAAAAGTACTATAATTAATTATTTTTCTTCTTCTGTTTCAGGGACCCTCCTGTACTAAGAGCGTACAACAAGACAGATTTAATCTTAAGGCTGCCTCACGGAATCAAACTCAAGGACATAAGATGGCTTTCAGTGTGGTGTAGGAGGTTTACGGTAAGTGTCATTTAAAATCAGTGCCCAAAAAATCATTCTTAGGAGTAATAAATTACAGTGTTCCTACAATGGCTAACGTTTTTCATATATCACCTTTTTACTTTCCTACCTATACTAGGTAAGAAAAGTATTGCAATCGGATCAAATTTTCTATATGCGGTTTTAGACAGATCTATACGTTTCCGAGCCCCCTGAGTCCGAAAAACACATTTTTAGCCATTGGTCTGTCTGTCTGCCTTTGCCAAGATTTTCTCGGGAACTACTGAACCGATTTTGTTGCTTTTTTTTTTTTTATTTTGTAGGGTTTTGACTACTGATGCCTGTGACAGGTGCAATAGCTTGCGCGCAATAAATGAAAAATATATTTTTCTATAGACTGTAGCGTGAAAACGGCTCTAACGATTTTGATGAAACTTTTCTGTAATGTTCTAATAATTGTCCTTTCAATTTTCGTTTATGGACTAAATTTCCGAGAAAATTCAGGAAAAATAGTTATAAATTAAAGAAAAATGTTAAGGGGCCTAACTCCCTAAGTATATATTATACAGTAAAATTTATAATAGAACTTTTGAAAGTTAAATAAATTACCAACAAATCAAAAAAAAATCATTGGAATCGAAGCAGTATCAGCAATTAGAGATGGGCAGTACTCGATTACTTTCATGATTTGAGTAATTTTATTAGGAAAAAGTATCGAGTAGTTTCTGTACTCGGCCTGACATCGGCGAGTACTGAGAGTACTCACGCAGCGTCAATCATGATTTAGTTAAGTACAGAAAATACTCGCGCTGTTATATCGAATTACAGAAAGTACTCAGCCGAATTCCTACAAAGAGTACTTTTTATTTTTCAACTACTCCGTCACTATTATAAAGAGTAAAAATGTTTTCTTTTATTTCCTTCAATAATAGCGGCCATATTCGACCTGACCAACCCTAACCCTCCATTAATCGATATTAGACTAAGCATCATGTTTTGGGGGGCCCTTTTTATAATTATATACTATCGGATTTGAAATATTGGCCCCGGGCATCGAATTTTCATAACTTTTCCGATTTAATCGATACCAGGGCCGACTAATATGTTTTGGGGGGCGCTTTTTATGAAAATGTTATCGAATTTAAAAATGGGCCCCCCGGGGCCCGACTTTTTTTAACTTTTTGGATTAAATCGATATCGGGGTCGACTATTATGTTTTGGGGGGCGCTATTTATGAAAATAATATCGAATTTGAGGTTGGGCCCCCCGGGCCCCGTTTTTAAAACTTTTTGGATTAAATCGATATCGGGGTCGACTATTATGTTTTGGGGGGCGCTATTTATGAAAATTATATCGAATTTGAGATTGGGCCCCCCGGGGCCCGACTTTTTTTAACTTTATGGATTAAATCGATATCGGGGTCGACTATTATGTTTTGGGGGGCGCTATTTATGAAAATTATATAGAATTTGAGATTGGGCCCCCGGGGCCCGACTTTTTTTAACTTTTTGGATTAAATCGATATTAGAGTCAATTATTAGGTGTTAGGCGGCGCTTGTTATGAAAATAATGTGGGATTTGAGATTGGGCCCCCGGGGCCCGACTTTTAGTAACTTTTCTGATTTAATAGATATCAGGGCCGACAATTTAGCTTTGGAAGACGCTTTTTATGAAAATACTGTTGGATTTGAGATTGCACCCAGTAGATTCACTTTTTGGATTTAGTCGATATCAGGGCCATCTATTATGTTTTAGGGGACGCATTTTATAAAAAAAAATCCGATATCATTTTCATAAATAGCGCCCCCCAAAACATAATAGTCGACCCCGATATCGATTTAATCAAAAAAGTTAAAAAAAGTCGGGGTCCGGGGGGGCCAATCTTAAATTTGATATTATTTTCATAAATAGCGCCCCCCAAAACATAATAGTCGACCCCGATATCGATTTAATCCAAAAAGTTAAAAAAAGTCGGGGGCCGGGGGGTCCAATCTCAAATTCGGTATCATTTTCACAAAAAGCGCCCCCCAAAACATAAGAGTAGACCCTGATATCGATATAATCCGAAATGTTACAAAAAGTCGGGCCCCGGGGGCCCAATCCTGAATTCGATATCATTTTCATAAAAAGCGCCCCCCAAAACATAATAGTCGACCCCGATATCGATATAATCCATAAAGTTAAAAAAAGTCGGGCCCCGGGGGGCCCAATCTCAAATTCGATATAATTTTCATAAATAGCGCCCCCCAAAACATAATAGTCGACCCCGATATCGATTTAATCCAAAAAGTTTTAAAAAAACGGGGTCCGGGGGGCCTAACCTCAAATTCGATATTATTTTCATAAATAGCGCCCCCCAAAACATAATAGTCGACCCCGATATCGATTTAACCCAAAAAGTTAAAAAAAGTCGGGCCCCGGGGGCCCAATCTCAAATTCGATATAATTTTCATAAATAGCGCCCCCCAAAACATAATAGTCGACCCCGATATCGATATAATCTGAAATGTTACAAAAAGTCGGGCCCCGGGGGCCCAATCTCAAATTCGATATCATTTTCATAAAAAGCGCCCCTCAAAACATAAGAGTAGACCCTGATATCGATTTAATCAAAAAAGTTAAAAAAAGTCGGGGCCGGGGGGCCCAATCCCGAATTCGATATCATTTTCATAAAAAGCGCCCCCCAAAACATAATAGTTGACCCTGATATTGATATAATCCGAAAAGTTACAAAAAGTCGGGCCCCTGGGGCACTTCTGAAATCCGACAGCATTATCATAAAAGTCAAGTGTGAAAAAAAAATGGTCCCCAAAGTTAATTAAATCCAAAATATTTTAATAATTCTTTATTTTATCGATTTACATTAATATCGATACTATTTTAAAAAACCATACCCCTAAACAAAAAAAACCATAAGATAACAATGGGCTTAAATATGGAAGAAATATTAAATATTCTACTCCTGTAATTTTTATAATGAAATACTCGATTACTTTGAAAAGTACTCAGAGTAAAATATTGCTGAGTAGATTTGAAAATAGAAAGTACTCACGAGGCCAGCTGATTACTTTTTGTACTCGTCAATCATGAGGTCGAGTAGTGATTGAAGTACTCGATACTCGAACCGGCCGAGTATTTGAGTAAATTACTCTGTAATTGTAATTTTTACTCAGAGTACAAGTTTGCCCATCTCTATCAGCAATGATACAGCTTATTCTATTTACACATGTTTTAACTTATTAGGAATGTAAGAAAATCCGTTGCCCGCACACAAGCTTGACTATTTCCTTTTACTTTTAACAGAAATTATTGTTTGACAATAGTAAGCTATATAAAAATGTTTTTGATCAGCAATATTAGAGAGTATTGAAATTTTTACACTGATCTACCTTAAGCCGATTTACATTGCTTTAGTTTATCAAATAAATCGTACTCAAATCTTTTCTTTGATCAATATTCAGGAATATAAATCTAGTTCAACTTTTTTTTTTGTTTCTTCATGAGCATATATATAAAAACTTTTCTGAAATAGGTAGGAAAGTCATGTGAGTGGACACACCAGATGTTTTAAATATAACAATAATAATTAGTTTTGAATAATAAACCACTGAAGCTGATCCGCCTACACGCTCTCCTACGCAGCCTGCCGCCAGATGCGGTTGATATTTTCCCAGGACAAAACCGACCGCGGCCGAATTAGAGACGACGCGAGGCTGTACCAACATGGGCCCAGATAGGACAGCCACCGCGATAAATATAAAAGTTAGTGGGGCTGGCCGGAGACGGGACGTAGCGGCTGTAGAGGGCAGATAGGCGGACCTAATGCAGATCGCCGGCGCTGCAGCCGCCCGATAAGGAGGACCTAGCGAGGACCTGCAACGGCGGTAGCGCCTCTTATCCTAGCTCGATGGAGTGCCGCGGTTAATCACAGCCATTGCAATTAGAATGATACATGTAGCACTTAATCTCATCTTTGAGCTGGAATGTAAGAGAGCTGGGAAAATGGGACCGGCTCTGTTGCTCGGCAAGCATCGCTGATGATAACTACTCTCAGCTTGCATTATGCTTTTCCAACTTGACTCGGCAATATCTTACCTATGATATTGATGATATAAATTTTAACCTATATATAGCAAATATCTTCCACAGAAAATCTAGAGGAGTTATTCGTTTCTCTCTCTTCATGCCCTTATAGGATTCACAGGTTGTCAATATATACAAATATTGCTTCTGAGAAATTGTATTTGCTTATTTACATAACTCGGAAAAAGACTGTAATATGGGCCAAGTACAGGATGTCAGCACACTCATGTTCTTTATCCAGGTAGCCCATTTTTTAATTATTTATTTTTTGCTTGTGTGATATCTAAAAGAAGAAGAATATTTAAAGGCTTCAACATTCTTCAATGATTCACTTTTTAACACTGAACCAATTCGTCTTCTTTACCCTCTCTTATTATATTCTCAAATTAAGTGCTCAACGGCACGCCAGTATCATTAGTATGCGAGGGATAATCGTAGCTTTCTCTAAAATATTGTACTTAAAAAGATCAGAACCATACTGGAGGGTGTGGGACAGATCGAAACACTTTTAGCTTTCTTACCGGTGGCACCAGGTCTGCATTTGAGGCGTCAGAAGATATACTTCTCTATACACTGTTTAATCTTTATTGAATCATTATGTCTCTGTTATTCTAGTCATTTTTATATTCAAACTAATAAAAATTAGCATCAATATCAGATTCATAATAAATTCAGACATATTAAATCAGATATTATGTTTTATATTTCTCACTTTTTACTTTCACTTACGTATATATGTAATATATAGTAAAGGTAAGTATTCCGATCGAGAAAATTTTTGAATCTGAGTTTTCAACAGAAATACACTTTTAACTGTACCTTGAGTCCAAATAACCAAGTACCGAAAAAGAGTATGTGTAAATACCAGTCAAAATGTATACTTATAATGTATCGTTCAAAAAAGGAGAATTTTAGAAAAAACAATATCTAATACAGAAAGTTGTAGAAGGTAACGGAGAGTGGCAAAAAAAGTATAACTTATAATTTTTGAAAACTAATGTTATTTAACGTAAATCAAATGTTTTCAAGGAAATTAAATGGAATTTACTTACTAATTGTAAACTTTTAAAATATTTTTAAGTTTGAAGAAAGTATTTGAAATCCACCTAATCAAGGCAATGACATTGTTTAAAAAGTATTTCATTGTACTTGTGTGAAAGAAGAAGTAAATATAAAATCATTTCATGGATGTATAAAGCATATGTTTATAATCTTAAATATATGTACTGTAGTTTAATAATTCTAGATCCGATATTATATTTAAATAATTAACTATCGGCGTCCGTTTATTCCGAAATATTGTCTACTTCCCTTTGTGATGTTCCAACAGTATCCAATACTATTTCGTTGTACTTGTGTGAAAGATGAAGTAAAATATAAGAATATTTCATTGATACGTTTATAACCTTAAACATATTTACTGTAGTTTAATAACTGCAGTGCTGATATTATATTTAAATATTTAGGCATCTATCGTCCGTTTATTACACAAAAACAAAGTAACCTTTTAGAAAATTAAATTATTGAATAGTTTGATGAAATTTCCTTTTGTGATATTCCAACAGTATCCACTTACAATTAGTGTGGCAACTGCATTGACCTGTCTATGACAGACAATGAAAATCTCTTAATTCCGTTTCAGTAAACTTTGCAATGAAAAATAACAGTTTGATAACTAATAATCGTAGAATCCATATTCGATGGATCGTGCAATCCATAATCCAACGGATCGTACAATCCATAATCAACACATTGTACATTCCATAGTCAACCCGTATTATAATAAATAGGACTTTATTTTAATGGTATATGATTTTTTAGCTGTAATTTTTAGCTTTAACTCAGTTAAAAATGCAATTCAAAAATTTTATAATAGCCCAACATGGTCAGAAAATAATCATTTCTATTCGATGTTGAGCGGTAAGTGAAAGTTGTGTGTTGCGCGCACCAGATTTTTATTCTTGAACTCGTTCTTTAAAAAATCAAATATAATATATGAATTTAAACATATTATGTTTGAAGGTCATAATAGGTGAGCTAACGCCAAGTCAATAAGTTCAGTATTTCCTAATCCGTCTAGTTGAATGAATTTTAGTGTCAGTCGGACGGATTATTCATAATTTCCTTAGCCCGTACTCCGCTTTTAGGTTCCTATAATATTATAACTCTACTGTAATGATGCTAAAATAATCTAATGTAAAATTATAATTCTTTACCTTTAGTTCAAAAATCGCGATTAATTCTGATCAGATGTCTGATAAAATAAAAATACCTAAAGGATAGTGATATGAAGAGGATTCCCAATAAATTAGCTATTGTGTTCATTCAATACACAATAACTCTACCCTTTTTAATTATATTTCCTTTTTTCACAAATAAAGAGATCCTTCGACAATCTAATTTTTAACCACCTCTGTATTCTAGAGGAAGTGAATCCAACATTTTAGAGAATTTGCATTTGGAGTTTTACCAATAAACCATAATAAATAATTTATTTCTCATTTGAATTTTTGCTATGTTATATAGTAGTATTTATCATTTTTATTAATCCATTAAGATTCCCATTAATTTTTTTTAAGTGGTTGTTTTGTGATTTGATTATTTGGACTATCTTTGTTGTTCCAAAAAAACAAATATACTCAAATAGATAGTCGCAAATCAAATTAAGAAGCAAAATTCCAACGCTAGTTATCATTAGTACTTTCTTATAGAGTAAAACAAATAACAATAGAATGTTTTGATTTATTGAAGAATTTTCATATATTTACTATTTCCTTTATAATATTTTTAAATAAATTGTGAAGAGATCCAAAAAAATAACAAGTCCATCAAATAAACATCAACCGTTAAAAAGAGTATTCACGTCAATTTTTTAGTGAGATAATTTAAGTGATATGAAAATATCTTATATGACTTTCTCACCTGACACGTGCAATGGTTATACAATGTAGCTCTCAAGTTAACTTTTTTCTTCGCCATCTTAGGGCAAAATGAAATGAAAAGTGGAATGGGAACTGGTGAAATGAAAGGTTAGTAATCTTTGATGTCTTCATTAATGGCAATGTAGAAGCTGTCAAAGAAATATAAATCTTTTGATAAAACATTTCACCAAATTAAAACAGAAGCTATCATTTTTCCGAATAGAAATAATTTTTTTTAAAAACTCTGGCAACTTTTGAGAACTACAATATTACCATACTAATTAGTCCGTACCAAGTGATAGATAATAAAATATGGATTTAAATAAACACCATGAATTATGAGGGCATGCATTTTTTCTCAGTCAAAAAAGGGTTCTATATTAAAAATAACAGGATAAACAAGTGTACGAAGTCCATTTAGGCTGTAGTTTTGCTAATAATGGTCCGGTTTAGAAGGAAATTTTGTTCGCTTTGTTAAAAATTGAATTTCCCTTAATTAAATTATCATCTATGTAATCATCCATAAATTTTATAATGGTCCAAATAAGTATTTTAAGAAATAAACAAATATTTCTTTTCTTCATAAATTTTTCCTGATTTCTACTAGATGTGCTTAGTTTTCGACATTAGCGGCGTAGATTAACTTCCAAATGATGGCTTGATCATGGGTTTTCATGATGAACTAAGTTATATATGTCGTAAGTTATATATATACTAAGTTATACCGACAAATAAACACTTTCGGAAAATAATATATTAAGATAACTCTATGTTATATTGTAACATGTTTCTTGTTTATATGTTGGAAAAAATATCTTCATAGTGATTTTCTTAATAATAATCAAATCCCCCAGTATTGTTGATACCGACTAATTTCAAATATACGATGCTATTAATGCAGATCCGACTCTCGGGAAAATATACGATCAATATTTCTGTTAATAATAAAATCTTGAAAATTAATCCAAAACTTGAGTGCAAAATGTGCAACACTAAAGAAAACGAAACACTTCATCATATATTATTTAAATGCCCGATTCATAGTAGTTTAAAGATATTAATTTACCAGGGTATGAACAATCTTGGTGGGATAGAAATATTTAAGCCAACCAGTGCAGAAGATGTGAGAAAATTATATTTTTTTATCTCAAATATATCAAAATATAGAGAATTTGTGGGGTAATTTGGAATATTATGGCAAAATTCCATATTGCACATTGGCATGTGATCTGTCCTGATAGTTTTCTTATTTGTTCTGTTAGGTATAGGATTAATCTTTTAATTTAATTTTAAAACATTTGTTAATATTAATATTTTTAAAAAACTTGTATTTATTGTTTTTATTGTTTTATGTGTATTGTTGACAATTTTAGATTTTATATTAATTTGATAATTGGAACTACTTTAAATGTCTGATTTTTAATTTATGCTTAAGAGTGTTGTAATATCTGTTATGTGGTATGAATTTCCATAAGGATAATAATGTTTGTTGTTTTGTGATAGACTCCATTTGTATAGGGTTCTTCCCTTCAAACAAATAAAAATTGAATTGAATTTCTTCTTCATAGATGGCTTTAAAAATTATAATTGATTTCTTATTAACGTTATCATTCTGGAAATGTATATAAATTAATGCAAGATCAATCATTGATAAAAAGCAAAGGATTGGGAGGTTTTAAATCGATTATTGATGTCGTTAAAGCTGGGGTAAAATTATCACCATCGCCGGTAACTATATTACGCAGTATTGCTGCTGATCAGTGACTTTTTTTTTAGTAAAATAATATTAATTAATTGATAATATAATCTTGTTTCCTAAAGATTAGTAATTTATTGATACCATAACATTTTAATAATATTTTCCAAGCAATCTTCATCATTATTTTTACTTTTTTTCTCTTTTAAAGAACTAAATTACAAAATTGATAATTTCGCATTATCTAATCACTAGTTTTGTACTCCTATCTCTTATTTCAGATTATTACATGAAAGGATTAGTTTTGTATTGCCAAGTTATTGGATAAATAGTTTTTTTTTTTCTAATGATATTAAAAAGCTGACAACAAACGGAATAATCAATAAGAAGTTTGTTATCCTTGATTTTTTTAAAGCAAGAAAAGGATCGGCCTGCATAAAACTTGTTTAGAATATTCGGCATTTATTTGAATTTAAGATAGAAAACTTGTGAAGATTTTCAAACCATATTTAAAAAGAATTGTGACTCTCTCGTGAAAAGAGAATCATAGAAAAGCAAAAAAAAATGAAACTTTATAAATTATATGTCGATATGAATATTGTAGGATTTATAAAGATTCACAGGAAGTGTGATGAGATGCCTGACACCGATATTTCTCTTGAGAGTTCTTGAAGACCGAGGCTCAGTAATGGGCGTCTATATTGTCAGTATAGTTTTAAATAAAAATCGTTCAAGTATTTAAACGTTGATTATGAAGTAATCAAAAAATTCTTGTAATAAACAATTTAAAAAAAAATAGTTCGTAACCAAGTACTAAGTATACCTGTGTTTGTTTAGACTTTCAAAAGAATTCTTTACAGTTTTAGCTAAATTGGAGCTAATAAGGGTCGTTAACGTTTCAATAACCACCTACAACTTATCTCCCCTTGTTAGCGATAGCAATTTCCTCAAGCAGTCTTAACTCAATTAATTTATGGAGGAAAGTATTTTGCTTTATTATATATATATATATATATATATATATATATATATATATATATATATATATATATATATATATATATATATATATATATATATATATAATATTGTATACTATGCTCATAAATATTGTTAATCCTATATAATTATATATTATTTTAAAAATTGTCTGTAGTGATTAATAAGTATGCTGTGTTTTTAGCAACCCAATGTAATTGGGCAGCACCATTTTATGATAATAAAGTGATTCTCTCCCTATCTTATAAATAATAGGCCTGCTTCCTTCGGACTATGTGCAACCAAATGTTAGGATCGAATTAGATTTTTTGTAAATTTGATGTAAGGCTTGTATTTTGTCAGATTATAAATAATGTAACTAGTTGGCCCGTGCGAATAATTCGCAGACAATTTTCTTTTAGTGAAGGGATAACAAAACAATATGGAAATAAGTAGATCCTATGCGTTAAGTAAGGGAAGAATTATTGATTTTTCTTGGGTCTCATCGTAACCTAAAACTATTTTAAAGGAAGGAGATGGCCCGGGGTTGCGGTCATAAGTAGGCTAAATAGTGGTAAAACTATTTTATTGAAATCAGTTCTAAGTGAAACTCCTAGATGAACACACCTCCCTGATGAAGACCTGTAAAGTCGGGTCGAAACGTTGGCTTTCAATAAAATAGTTTTACCACTATTTAGCCTATTTATGACCGCAACCCCGGACCATCTCCTTCCTTTATAATGCAACGGTCAACTATTAAATATTCAATAAAACTATTTTACTTTCTAAAACTCTTGGAATTGTGGCGTTATCAATGGATTATACGAGTTTTTAGTACCTAAATAAATAGACAAAGTTTGCCTCCCTCCAGATTGAAAACGTCTCAATTCCAAGAGATCTCGTAAATAAAATAATTGTAGATTACGATGAGATGAAACTATTTACGAAGTTTCAGGCTGATGTTAATAATTCGATAAAAAGGGGTCTGTACCACGAACTATTAACTATATCCATCAATGGTGCGCTAACCCTTAGGGTTGGATAAGGGTAACTACTTTATGTAGTTATTACCATACAGAGTAAACATGTATTTTTAAATACAGCTAGGATATTGACATAGTATCATAATACGCAGTGCTATTCCTTGAATGGGAATTTTAAAAAGGAGGTTAGATGCTAAATTAATAGAATCATTTTAAGTAATATTAAATGATAGTTAACTTTAAAACAGACATATGAAAATATTTATTACAAGAAAAGATCTATACTATATTGTCATATTAAAAAGGGATTCGAACTCCAGAACTCAGGATTATTAAAGAGACCGACCGATCAGAGATAAGACTAATCGCCGATGACCTAAAACCGTCTCCTCAGTTTCCTCTTAAGGTCCTCATTAAAATGACAAGGATCGGAAGATATCTCGGCTCTGGCTCGGAAACACCTCGGTAAAAGAGTAACTTGGACGAAGAGGAGGTGCGGGAAATGGCCTCGAATGGGGAGAAGTTGTACCGTTCCGGCTGATGTATTGCTCCATCTATCGGCCTTATATATCGTCCCAAAAACAGCAAGTCCAGGTCTAATGTTCCTTCTCTGGGTAATGCGTCCACTCCATTTGCCGAGAATCAAGTTACCTGTCTGTTGCCTCCGTAATAAAAAATATTCTCAACGTATATTATAGTAAAATAAAATCAATTTACGTGTAAATTGAAATTTAAAGCTGCTAATAATATATTTATTTTTTAAAAGGAAGGCCATTAATATTATTGAAATATCGAAGGTTTTCTTCCTACATTCGATATATTACCATCGATAGTATCTACTTCGATGTATCATCCCTTCAATATATCAATATTTTAATTTTTTAAAAAATGAAAACTATCATTTTCTATAATCACGAAGAATGAATCTGACCGTTAGAAAAAATTAAACTCATCTTACCTGTTTCATATAGAATGATGTTAATAGTAGAGAAAAATATCGATATTTAGATAATATCGGCTATCGGTAGAGTTGATGGTGCGCGTATGATGATTATCTCAGTAAACTCAATTTGCCCAAATTTGTTAGAACGTTTTCAGACCAAGACCACGAACTGTAAAATCTCAAACATTATTCTGGAATTTTCTTCGACGAAAATTCGCAAGACATTTTCGACAAATCCATCGACCATCTTTGTCTTCAAGACTGAGGCCTTCCAATCGAAATTCTTTTAAACGATCGTTGATTGAAGCTCATCGTCCTAGACTACTTCAATGTTTCTGACAGATTGGTTTCTACTCGATTGCAAAAATCACGCTTAGTGAAGACGGAATTATTTCCAACTAGTGAAATCCTACAAGAAATAAAAATCATTTTTGTTTGGAAGAGGCCTGACAAATGTTGATATCTATACAGAAGAATAACCTCAAACCTTTACAACAGTGTTTAAAATTTATAATTAGTTTTTTCACAAAGTCATATAATAGATATTATATTTGATTTTCAACTTCAAAATAAAAATTTAAATCGTTTTGATGATTATTAGTTCGATTAAAAATCATGATCACTCAATTGAGTGATACGGTTCTACATAAATAAAAATGACTAAATTGTTATAAAAAAAAATTTACTAGAAAATAATAATCACTTATTACACACAAATCAAATAAAATATTAATTTTTTTGAATACGTTATTGATGTACACATTTTTTAATATTATATTTCTGACATTCTGGCACTGCTGCTGTTGAAGAAAGATGCCGAGCCTGTCTTAATGCTCAAAGAAATCACTTTGAACAACATTTAATATGAATTTAATGTTTAAATTCAATTAATAAAGTAGTTAGAACTAATACGTAATAGTAATAGTAAATACTAATAGTAAATTTTATTTACTTAATATAACGTAAATAATTCATAGCAATGAAAATCATTAGGTGTGAATATCTCCTAAACAAAGCGTTTGCGGACATACCTTCAGAGGAAATTTTTTCTTGTTTTGAGGTCCTTAGTTCATTTTTGCAGTTTGGCCACTTAACCCTGAAACACCCTGTATATACACTGACAGGCGAAAAATTCCACCCACTTGATTTTTTCATGTTTTCATCTAAAAATATTTCTGCTTTGGATTGGTCTATTGTTTTTAATGAATAAATAGGTAATCTTTTTGTTTGTTACCAATTAGGAATATTAATATAGAGGACAATAACCCTTAATCCTTAATTCAATGAAATGATTGTAGACTCAAATGTTTACTTACTATGGAGTCAAAATGTTTATTCAGTATCATTAGTTCAGTGCCGTTTCTTGCAGCACATTTCTTAGTCTCCAGCTTTTAATTTTTTCAATATTAAGTTTAAAAATGTTTCTTAGTGCTGAGGATGTTGCGCGTGGTGTGGCACTTATTGATGATGGACGTTCCATTAGATATGCAGCTAATGCCATTTATAAAATTCCATAAATATTAAGTATTATCTACAAATACCATTTATTATATACAAATACAACTTAACAGAAATATTTCTAGATGAAAACATGGAAAAATCAAGTGGGTGGAATTTTTGCCTGTCAGTGCATATATTAAGCAAAAATTTATAGTATTCTGTTGCTACTAGTTGACAGCAATATTCTCCACCCACCTACTACTCCAGACTTAAAATATATCATAGAGATTGTAAAAAAAAAAAATTATATTTCTGATTTTAAAAAGTATTACTCAAGAATTATTATTGTAAAAATTTTGTTCAGTTCAGGATACAATTTTTATCGCTTATGATAGAAAATAAGAATTGCTCTTGATAAAAATCATCAAATGATTTTTAAAGATTCCAGATAAAATTTTTTACCACATTTGATTTTTTTAATTATCGATTTCAAACCTTGCTTCATAGTTTGTTATAAAGAAGGTTGATATAAATCAAATTCAAAATTATAATGGATATTCCAATAGTTCTTCTAAATGTATATATTTCTCTGAACATGTTCCATTGAAAAATAAATTATTTATGTACGAAACTAAACTAAATAAATAATCGGGCCTATCTTAGTCCGGCCAATATTATCGAAGATATAATAAACCATTTTTGTATTTGACTGTTTCAACTAAAACGGTAAGAAAAGCCACTTGAGTAGAAGCGCCAAATATTTTACACCAGCTAATGGAAGGGGAATAGATATCACATTTCGTAATTAAAGAGACAAATTAGTTTCTACCGCTTTCCTGTTTGCCAAAGTCAAAATGGAGTTTAATATCTTCTAATGAAAATGATGTTATTGAGGAAACACCTACGCGGGAAAAATAGATCCGAATTTTCCGTGAGTGGGCGGCGAGTGGGAGTAAGTTAACATGGAATGCCCGGGAATCTCGACAATCCTTCTTTCGTTAACGGTCTCTTTTATCTTTGGGAAATATTCCTCTTTACAATGCCAACTTTATTTCTTCTTTTTTTTTTTATCTATTCTGCTCTTGTATCAAAATAAATAAATTGAGAAATGGTTAATTATTTTTAAAAAAAATTAAATTAAAGATCCTTCAGAGCAATAAACCTTGAGAATTCGACACTTGAGCTCAGTCAAATTATTTTAATGAAGATAACAACAGCCTGATGTCAAATATCACTTTATTTTACATTGATATTGCGAGTTTTGTCAAAATCTTTTGAACCATTTTCGAGAAAAAATGTAAAAACGTGTAAATTAGATAATATAAAGTACCACTTCCGGATGGTCGATTTTGGCGAATATGGTGCTGTAAAATCTCAAGCATATGCTAACTTTAAATACGAAATTTATGTTTCGTACGACTTTTCTTTTTTTGACTAGACTGTTCTCTCTTACACCCACCATTTTACGATTATTAGTGTTGCCCAAAATCGGTCTTGGTCTGGCACTTTGCTAGACCAAGACCAAGGCCACCTAACTGTTGAAGGCCAAGACCAGGACTGGTAAAAAAAATCGATTTTTTAAATATAAATTAAGGCAACATACTTGGAGATACTTGACAATCTTAGTTACTATATGTTAATAATTGGTATAAGAAACATACTTCTGCATTTAACTCCTCTAATTTTTCATTTGGGCTTAGTTAGGTTTCTCCTATCTAAAAAATGACAGTAATATCTCTATAGTAATAAGCTAATAAGTAACTGCAAGACTCTTGAGCAAGACCAAGACCATGACCAATACTGAGTTTGCAAGACCAAGACTCTAGTCTCAGTCTCGTAATTTGGGCAACATTAACGATTATTGCTTTTATGAACTCGGGAAATCTCAAAACGTTTATTTCCGTGGAAAAATCGGGTTCGAATTTTTTCACGATCTCTATACTTTCCTATAGTATATATTTCGTATATAGGTATGTGAAAGAGGTGGGTAGGTGAAGGGGAGCTGAGCGGGTAAATAACACGGCGTTATGATTAACTGAATATAATTTTTTTTTTCATTTTTTAAGCAAATTATTCGACTGTTCTACATATCATGGGTGATAAATATTCAGGGTGCATTCATTATAAAGTTTTTATGGGTGCCGACGTTTCAACCCAAACATGTGAGTCATCATCAGAGCGTGTTTCGAGTACTGAAGGTATTCTAGTAATTGATAGTTGAAACGTCGGCAGCAATAAAACTTTTTAATGACTGCGTCCTGAATATTTATCACTCATGATATGTAGAACATTCGACTAACTTCCTTCAAAAATGAAAAAATGATCACGATTTCGCGTCCCTGTCACGGGGGACTTGTAACCCTGGTATAAATCTCCCAACCTCATTCTTGGCCCGAGAAAAACTTCGTGTGTAACTGTGTATATATAGGTATGTCTCTGTTCTTTTTTATTTATTTTTAGGCTATTGTATCCTTATTTATTGTATATATATTATTTTTCTGTATAATTTATTTTTATTTATTGTACATATAGTATGAATGTGATCTCTGAACACCATTAAAAATGTCCTTTTAGACAGATTGTAATATTTTTTCAATAAACAAGTTAAAAATATAAAATAAAATAAAAACCGCATAAAATGCGAGAATTGGAAGAAACAAATATGTTGGTAAGTGAAAGAAGGTATATAGTTGTAGTAATATCATTCTCAAATCTAGTGGTGCCTGTCCGAATCTGGGCTGGGCAGGTTGAAATTTAAGTCGTGGAGGGCAGACGGAATGAATCCTCGTTAGGATAGGTTAGGTTGTAATTCTTGAACATCTCCCCAGTATGCCAGAAATGTCGAGGTACGGGGTAAACTAATAATAAAATAAAGTAAGTGAAAGTAAAAATTGAAATTTTTATTCTGTTATCAGTAGGTAGATAAGTTGAACTTTTCTAGGTTCAACAGACCTATTTAATTGTATCTATGGATGATAAATATTCAGAAAGCAATCATTATAGGGTTTTTATTAGTGACTAATAAAAACCTTATAATGACTGCGTCCTGAATGTTTATCACCCATGATATGTAGAACAGTCGATTATCTTCCTTCAATAATTTATTGTATCTAGTCTATGATCGATAATGGATACTCGACAATTATTTTATCCGGATTGAATCATTAAAGCACACACACATATAAATATTTATAGAAGGTATCACCATAATATTTAAACTATAAAGGTACAACTCAAAACAAAAATTAATTATTCAAAATCGAAACTATACTATACCCTCAAATATAGTTGCATAGAGATAATAAGTTAAAAGTTTATAAATAGAAGAAGGAATAAGACTTTGAGATTGAGGACAATATGAAAAGCCCCCCCCCCCTCCTAAGCCCCCAGCGTTTAGTGAACAAATGCGCCCTCCTACCTCCTCCCCCCTTCGTGGTCAATCTAGCGTGAAGGAAGGAAGAGGAAACGGGCTAGAGAGCTCACAAAACTGCATTAGTGGGAGTGAGCTGCCTTGGTGAACCTTCTTTATCGCCTCTATAATATATATGTCTTCCGATTGTCCCCGCTCCAGGTTATTACATATATCTTTATTGTTCTACTATAGAATAGACTGTACAGTTTTATGTACTTTTGCGTGAATTCATAGATAAACTTGAAAATTAACCCTTTATTACCTACTGTTACCTTTTTATTTTCCTTAAAAATATTTTCTTTAGTGAAAAGTTTGAGATTAATCCGTTTGTTCACTTATTGTTGTTCTAAGATCCATTACTTATTTTACCTTAAACTTAAAAATATATGTAAACATATTTTTAAAATGAGCACTGTAGTTGAAATATTAAATTATAAAAACATCGGTGAACCTTCTTTATCGCCTCTATAATATATATGTCTTCCGATTGTCCCCGCTCCAGGTCAATTACAGATGTACATGTTAAATTTATAGTTTAAAGTAAAAAAACTATTTAAGAATTGAACGAATCCCGTGATTTCATATTTAATTATTCTCTTTGGTTCTTATTATACTATTTTTTTTTTTTTGTGCATATATGTTGCTCTTTAAACTTTTGTGCGAACCTAGGTCATATTTTAACTCTATAATAAAGTTTTACAACATTTTTGATTTTAAGCATCAACGTGTAGATTTTTTTACATAGTTTTTATGTATACTTAATTGTTTTTTATGTAATATAATAAGACGTCTCAAAGTCTATGCATGATTTTTTTCCTATTACTTGGCTACTTTGGCATATTATATCACCGCCTAACTCAACTTTTCAACTTTATTTTGCCTAATTTTGTTTTTAATAACCTCCTTCCATCGAGGTTTCTCTGAGCAAATACATGTTACCATTCGATTGGGGGTGAAGAAACTATAAAATCATTTTATTAAAAAAAAAAAAAAACCTGTACTACTAACAACCCATGAAGGGTCTTGGATACAGTACAATGTGGGGGCGGGGTGGCCGAACGGGCTAAGGCGTGTGCACAGCACCGCGAGTTGTCCGGCAACCAGATGACCTGAATATGAGATTAAAAGAAGTAGGAGTTCGCATCCCGGTGCCAGAGGGAATTTGAAATTCCCCGCCCTCACCCTTCGGCCAGGGAAAATCCCATATAGCCTAAAAGGCGAGGTAGAGAAGAACAGAAAAAAAAAGGGGAGGTTCAGTACAATGAAAGGAAGTAATGTTACAAGACTTGTGCGGGGTTGTGCAGGAAGGTGATTGGGCCGATATCACGCTCAACCGCCAGGTTTCCTCCCTTAATTAATTATTTAATTAAGAGTACCCACTTTATAGAGGCTGAGTGTGCCCCAGGAGGGTCTCCCAACACCAGGGTCGATCCACGGCTTATGAAATATTACTAGCCATCTGCCCGACACGAACCTTGGACCTTCAGCTCTGGAAATCAGTGACTTCCACACACACAGTGAGCTACCGAACTCACCTAAAAATTAGAAAAAAATTAGTAAGCTGGAGTTAAAATTTAAATGAAAATTTTATTTTATTTTATTTTTTACTTATAGGTTACTTATTTATTTCAATGAAATTTAAAAATGTTACTCAGCATAACTGGTTAGATGTTCTACAAATTTTCTTGCATGATTATTAATCGCATTTATTGCAGACATTTTTTGTCCAAAAGGTATGGCAAATACCTCTCACAATAACAAAATTAGGATATTTATGATTCGTTATGACTGAATCTGAAATTTCTTCATTTCAATGATATGTTTTATATGTTGCACCGAACATACTGTAATGATCATAATATATTAGAACCTTAAATATAGTAAACCAAAGACGGCTATAAGTCCTTGTGTGCCGTAGAGAAGATAATGGTTATTTCGTTTGTTAGCAGAGTTTTAAAACCTTATCATTCCAATTAAAAGAGGAAAATATGGATTCGGGGAAACAAAATACGGCCCTTCCTTAAGACCCTTTCAAGGATCGAGTTAGGAGGTTTTCCTGCTATTGATTTTTATGGCCAAGAAGTTGTTGAATAATCCGTCACTTTTTAAGTCCAAAAAGGTCGATCTTTAACTCAAGGAGCGGAATACTCGCAAAGTATTGTAACTTTGATACTTTTTTTTCTTTTAATTGTATTGAAAATTCGCCTGAAAGTATTTTACAAAACTTGAAATGAAAAGCAAGGTTAGCAAAAAGTGGTTTTAAGTGAGTTTGGAGTTTATAACTGAAGATGAAGTCTGTTTTATGGCAAACCAGGCAACTAATGAGACATTAAGATCATTACAGAATTATATTTGTGATACAATAACGATCATTGAGAATTTTCAATTAGATTAGTTTGCCAAATTCGGTGTGGTCCAAATACTACAGAACTAACAAAGGAATGCAACGGACGTGAGGTCACCGCTTTAAATGAAACTTTTTTTGGTAATATTAGGTCGGATAACATAAGATCCATGTCTGAGAGATCTTGTCAATGCGATTGGCAATAATATGCGAAATGTGATAATATTCATTACAATCGAAAAAAAATTGTTAGTTGTTGCTCAATAACTTTTATATTACGCCTTATTTAACTTGTATAATATCTGCATGTTTTTTTCTTATTATTGGACTAAATTGAAGCAACAAACGAGGTTTTATTTTTCGACTTAATATTACTAAATAAAGTTTCATTAAAACCGGTTACCCCACTTCTGTAACATTTTACATTATTTTTCAGAGAGTGGATTAGATTAATCCGTCAGATTTTAAAGCTCGGATAAAACCGGCAATAGTCCAATAATTGAAATGTTTTTACATATGATTTAAAATATCTCAGAAGATAAAAATCGGGCCTGCATATTGTAAGCGAGAAAAATTTCTACTGTTCAGAATTTCTACCTCTCTGTAATAAGCTATAATTCAAAATTGTATCTTCACGCGACGGCGTGTTAGGGAAACGAAAAGGAAAAAATAATGTCGAAAACCAAACGATTACGAGATTAGTTGAATATATGGATTAAAATATTTCAGTTATTAATAATCGGACCTGTATACTGTAAACGAGGGAATTATTCAGCATTTCATCCTCTCTGTAATGAGCTACTATTCAAAATTGTATCTTAACCCAACACCGTGTTAGAGAGTAGAAGAGGGAAAAAGATTCCAAACCAAATGATAATATGTAGTACAAATGCTAATATTATTACAACATTGACAACATTTTTAATAAGATATAAACATAAGAAGAGAAATAATATAAATGATAAGAATAGCAGAAATTCTTAAGCATAATGGAAAATAAATAATATAACATTACATTACCTTCCAACTGGAGATTTCCACATAAATATTATACAGTCGTTGGATACAACATAAAATAGTAAATATCACTAATTTAAATAATTAAATTATAAATTATTAAGAACATTTTATCATTCTAAACTTATTTTGATGTTTATATTTTATATAATAGATCGTTGAAAATTTCTTATTAAATTAATTAATCCTACCTACAATACCCCTGGAATAGATGCATTAGTAAAGTTACATAAAAGTGATGCTCCACTTAGTCCTATCATCAGTAGTGTCAATGGGGAAACTGAAAAATTTAGCTAAATATCTCAACTCCACACTCAATAACCTAAAATCAGGTAGTAACAATGATGTAAAAAACTCAATGGAGGTAGATCAAATGCTCGAAAGAATAAATAAAATAGACAATAGGTAAATATTGTTTGATCTGTTTGATGTAGAAAATTTATTTACCAATATCAACTGGAAAGATGTAATCAAAATAATTGAAAAATACTGGGATACAATAGAACCGCATACCCAAATTAAAGGGTTTTATGGAAGATATGAATTAAAATATCTCAAAAGCTAAAAATCGGACCTGCATACTGCAAGCGAGGGAAATGTTCAGCATATGACCCTCTTTATAAAGCTATTATTTATAATTTATATTTCATATTATTAATCTCGCCTTGTTGTTGTTTTCACTCATATCGTGTAGTCTAAAGCGTCTTATTTATTTATTCTTTTTAATAATGAAATATGAATAAGTGGCTATGGGTAAGTGGCTAGACGTTCTTGCAACTTTTATTCTTTCGTGTTTCGAATTTATTATAAATATGTTTGGCCTGAGACTTAAGGCAAATACTTCTTGACAATAATACGATATTAAGGACTTGGTCAAAATGGAATTTTTACAATAACTGATTTTTTTCCTCTCCAATGACATGATTATGTTTAGGTGTTATGTCGAACATACTATAGTGATGTACACAGTATTTATGTCCTCAAACCTAGTAATCGTATTTTTTGGTTTTTAATATTTTTATGAGGAAAGGCACTGAATACAATAGCTGAGTGGGGCACATTCAAACCATATACACAATAAAATAAAAATAAAAACATAAAATAAATAATAATAAAGATAAATCAATATGTTTTTTAACAAACGTAAAATTAATAAATACAAAATCAATGTTATTTGAAGTGAAATATAATAATACAGAAATTCTTGGAACAAAAAATAAAATAAAATAATAATAATAATAAATACATATAATTAAATAAATATATAAAACCTACAAGAACAAAATTAGCAGTCATACTTAATTACAATCAGCCAAGGGAGTTACGAGACCAGCCCTTTCCTCCACGTGTGGAGGACAAGGATGGATCCCAGAAATAATAATACAGACATTCTTGGAAAAAAATAAAATAAAATAATAATAATAAATACATATAACTAAATAAATATATAAAGCCTACAAGAACAAAATTAACAGTCATACTTAATTACAATCAGCCAAGGGAGTTCCGAGACCAGCCCTTTCCTCCACGTGTGGAGGACAAGGATGATTCTCAGTGCTTCTCTCTCAACCGAGTCATCGGCACTAGAACGGGCACTAGAGCTATAGACTCTCCTGACTTGAGTGGAGAAGCTGACCAGTGTCGGAACTCCAATGACATGTTTACAAAAGGGCCACTGCCGTGTAACCGTTATCTGAGGACGACAATAATCCTTAGAACCTTATTATTTCATGGTTCAACAACATTACAACGATTTGAGTCAATATCTTGGACTGACCTTTGACAGAAGAATGACATGGGGCCCACATATCAAAACCAAACAAAAACTCTAAACTTAAGACTACGACTATTGAACTCACTCCTTGCAAAACATTCGGAATTAAAACTCAGACAGAAACTGGATACGTATAATTATCTACTTAAGCCCATTTGGATCTAGGCTTCACAGATATACGGGACAGCCAAAAAGACTCACATATGTAAACTACAGACTTTTCAATCTAAAACTTTCAGGACTATCACCAAGGCTCCGTGGTACGTCAGTAACATTACTTTACATAAAGACTTACAGATGCCAATAGTTAACGAACACAAAACAAGATATTTCATAATAACTTACACGTACATACCAAATCATTGATTCGAGGCATGGCCACAACTAACATGTCCGATAGCATCCGAAGGAGGCTTAAAAGAAGTTGGATGAGGGATCTCCTCCACTAACTATAAATATTACATTCAAGACGGGAAGGACGCCGCTGGACTCTCCCTCACGCCTATTCCATGACATTTTAACATTCTACATCTTGACATCACACTCGCTGATTGTCGGAATTTCTGACAGGTGTGAGTTAAAAATTAAGTTAATAAAAAAAAAAATCTTTCAAATATGTTTCGTAAATTTCTCAACCATCAAAATATTTCTAAACGCTATGAGGATATTTGTCTTTTGATTCATTTATCGCGAGCCATTGTGAGCGATTCGGCATTTGCGGGCAAGTATTGTGGTGGCACACCTGGACGGTTCCCTTGGAGTTGCGGCCATAATTTCCTAGAGAAGAGGCAAAGAGTCAGAGTATCAGTAGCCGGTTGGTGAGAACTGCTAAGTGAAGACGTGAGGTTGCCAAGGAGACGCAGTTGGGAGTTCCTTATTGGAGCGGGATCGGGCGAGATATGAATTGCCTCCGCGGGAGAGCGCCCGTTAAACTCCTTCGGCTTGTTTTCTGCTCCGACCGGAAATTAGGTTTTCTCGGTGTTTCCTCCTCTCGCCATCTCTGATTTCCCCTCCCCCTTACTTAATATTGTAATGCCTTCTGTATTCGTTTCCCAGTAATGAAAACTTTATGGAGAATTTAAGAAGAAGTATTTTCTTAAAAAGAAGCAATGAAAATGTTGTTGTCTCTCAGAAATGGGGTCCTTAAGATATTTCTTAAGTATTTACTGAGTTTACAGTTGAAGTTGAATCTCAACATTATTTGTATTTCTGTTTTATCGCAAACACTACTGAAATCTTTATACCACACGAAAGAGTAAAACCATCAACAATGTTAGATTAATGATATGAATTATAAATAATGGCTCAATACAGAGAGGATGAAATGCTGAACAATTCCCTCGTTTACAGTATGCAGGTCCGATTTAGTTTCTGATATATTTTAATTCATATATTTAATAAAGCTCTTTATAATTTGGTAGTAAAGAAAAGCTTCAAGATTCAAGTCTTACTTAGTGGCATAGTCGACAAAAATTTAACATTTGGTCTTAATAAATTATTATTAGGAAAAAACATTAAGAACATTAGTAGCTAGGACTCCATGAAATGTTATAATCATTTAATAAATTTAAAAAAAAAATGTAATTCGATTTGGCTTGTGAACGTCTCAATTTTGACGCCCGAAGGTTTCAATTTCTTGAAGGGGTAAGTTATACTACACCAACATAACAGATGGGCGTTACATGAGTGTAAAATTGGCGATGAAGGGGTAAGCTAACAGGCTCGTCGATGGTTCCCAACCTTTTTGTTGAAGAAACAAACTTCTTGTTGTAAAAGGAAAATGGTGGAAAATCACCACTGTTAACATGTTTATACCATTAATGTTGATCTGTTCAAGCACCATCTTTCTAAGAAAGGAAGTGTTTTTTTTTTTTTAAATGTAACAATGATCTGAACAATCATAGAATCTGATATATTCTACTAATAAGAGATGTCGGTTGGGAGTTGGTCATTAGAAGTACAAAACAAATATTTATTTTCTTTGTGCCGACGTTTCGGACTAAGATTCATACCTTAATCAGGGTTAAGCAAAGATAAGATGTATATGTATACATCTTATACACGTTAACGTTGTTACGTTATAATAGTTTTTTTTTTAGTTTTTTAATGCGTAATATAATATTCTGTCACATAGATTATAATAATCTATTATATACACTATGTATGATAGTAAGAAACAAAAAAAAAAATATGAAACAACTAATATGAAAAAAATAAAATATTATTATGAAAAATTTACATAATTTGTGTTTTTTTTATTTTTAAGAGTTTTCTTTCTGTTTCTTGTTATAACAGCGTAATTATCTTCCCTTCGCTTGACATGATGGAGGCCTGAAACTTAGGCCGAAATGTCGGCACAAAGAAATAAGTTTTTTTTGTGTACTTCTAATTACTGTAATCATCAACCAACTTCCTTTATTTTCAGAACTTACAATCAACCATTTTTCTCCACCATTGATTCCGTCAGCTTCTTGCTAAAAGTAACTAAGTACATTTCCGATCGAGCTAAACTTTTAAGTACGTTTTAAGTGCGCGCCAAATGAGACAAACCCTTTTATGTCTCAAAAATACAAACACAAAATGCACAATCTTCTAATTATCTAGAAGGAAGATACATGAAATTACTTAATAAAGTTATTTAGTTTTATGAAATGTTATTGACTATTTTCTATAAACCGAAAATATATTTTCGGTACTCTTGTTTCACTTAATGTTCAACATCGAAGTAATCTCTCCGACAAATCTGTGAAATTGGTTAGGGGTTCACAGAGTAATATGAACATACGTATATATATATATATATATATATATATCCACAAATCTGCATTATTTAAACATTCCTTTGTTGTCCGTTCCCCTGCATTCTGGAATTTCATCCCACTAAAAATCCGCCATGCATCATCCTTATCCACCTTTAAAGCCCTCTTATTCCAATTCCTCTTCACAATCTAATCAGATGCTGGTTAAATCCATACTATGTTATAAGGCTTTAATTTTCTTTAGACATTATTTTTTTCTCTTATTTTTTATTGTTTTATTCTGTGTTGAACGTGAATTTTCATCACCTCTCACTAAGCATTGTGAGTAGATAAAATTTGTTTTTCTTAATTTCTAATTTTTTTATTCATGAAATAGTATTTCGTTGAAATGTATTTTATTTTCTAAATATCTTCAACACACTTCTCGCTATGTATATATATGTATACTTTATTTTATTTTTTCTTCTTCTAATCTTTACGCATAATCACTTAAATATCTTAAGGAACATATGTATATCATTTTTTTTTTTTTTGTTTTTACAATTTCTTTCCTTACATATTAACAGTTATTAACAGGGTACAAACGAAGCAAAATTTCAGCTATTAGCTATTAGCTAAAAATTATTGTTATTAAAAATTCAGATAACTTTAACATTTAATTTTTGAATGAATTATTTCGTTGATAGGTTGGGAGTATAAATTAACAGAAGTGTCCCCCGTAAGAGCGGTTACAAACCACTGGGCTGCGTCCTAATTAGCAAGGCATCGCGCTAGCTGGCAATGGCAATGCTCGGATATATCGCGCATTGATACCGTGGGGGGGAGTCGTGTGTCCGATCTTCACATTGTTGCGTGGTCACCTCATTGCACGTTCTTGAAAAAAGTCTATTCCGAAACTTTTATTTCTATTATATTTATTATTTTTATTCCTAATTTTATTATGCGTTTTTGTTTAATACAAAAATGATAAAAGATGAAAAATATTTGTAAAAAATAATATTTAAAATATATTGTAAATTATTACTATAATATATTACTAAATATATTATAAAATTAAAATATCGGATATTAACATAAATTTATAAAGAGAAAAATCAGATATAGATAAAAATATATAAATATAAACAAAATAGAATTAATATCACAATAACAGATTTTATTCAAATAATAAAAATATTAAAAAAAAAGAAACTGATATGAAGAAGAGAAGACAGCTAACCATGGTAATTTCTAGAAACTAAATATATTTCTTAATTAATAAATAAAAGAAAATTAATTAAAAGAAAATGTTGAATGTAATAACACAAAATTAGCTTTAAATATACGCGATCAATTGAATACACATATTACAAATAAAAATATACGCATATAAATAATGAAGAAAAAAAGTCAGGATAAACATCTGAACAATTCAGAGATATTTATAATGGTTAAATAATTTAATTTGTGATTTAAAATCTAACAAAAAAAAAAAAGTTCACTGATCTGCACATGTCAAACATGCAATTAAATCCGCAACAATTTTTGATATAATAAAAGTAACAGATAAGGCAAATTAATTAGATTGTTTATATATATATATATATATATATATATATATATATATATATATATATAAGTAACAGATAAGGCAAATTAATTAGATTGTTTATATATATATATATATATATATATATATATATATATATATATATATATATATATATATATATATATATATAAAAAATATATATATATATAAAAAAAAAATATATATATAAAAAATTATTGAAAGGATCGATGATATAGCTGTCCTTGGAAGTAATCAAGAAGACTTTGAGAGACCCTCCAAGACTTTGATAAGAGTCGATGAAGATAAAACGAAATATATAATAATAAGGCACACATTTCACCCCAACAACAGAGTTTGCATAGAAAGGGAATCGTTTCGAGTAGAAGACTAGTTCAAGTACCTCTATTCTACAGTTACAAGTACAAAAAATTATTCTTCTCTCTTTAAAAGTTATAGAAATCCCGAAAAATTTCTAGAAAACTCAAATTAAAGGTGTAAAATGGTATGATAAAGTCAGTTCTGATTTATGATTGTACGACCTGGACACTAACCAGTAGCCTACTAAGTATCGTATCATTTGATAAGAAAATACTTCGCACGATAACCGGAGTAATCCGGGAGTACGCTAGGAGGAAAAGGTCCTGTTGGAAGCAGTCGGAATAATTCAGGAGGCTGTCAGCGAGGTGTTACATTAATCACATATGTTATAATTAAAACATATGACATAATTGAACAAAAGTTTTGTTATTGCAAAAATTTGAATTGTGCTTTCTGCTAATGAAAATAATATTGTTTATTAAAGAATATAGTGCTGTTTATTTGCTTTGTTCCTTTATTTTGTGCATGCGAGTTACAAGCACCAATAAAGAACTGCTTACAGATATAGGTCAGTCAATGTCTCATGATGTTAAAGCAAGGAGGTTAAGATGGGCGAAACATATTGCTCGGAGCAATCCATCGTGCAGCCTCTACAACACAACAATGAATGCCTCAATGATAGGCAAGAGACAACGTGCAAAAGAGCTAAATGGAGATGACTTGAAAGGAATAGCGTAAAAGCGGCAGATATAAAAAAGATTGTTTTATAAAACCAACAGATAAAAAAATGTGAGATACATATTTAATAAAGTATGTATAAATAATAAAAAGTTGATAACGCGGTCAAAAAACAAACATTCATTCTAAAGTGATCAGACAGTTTCTTATCTTATATTCATGTCGCATTGACTGATCGAATTCTGTATTGTATGATTTGGACACGTCCTTTTTAGATACATATTTGTTTATTATGCGATGGACCGAAGTGCAAGAACAAATGCGTGGTTCTCGCCCATCGCACGAGCATGGAGCAGATTTGATGTTCAATTAGGACACTCAACTACATTAATTATGTTTGATGTTTTTGGTCGTCCTATTAAGCATGCTCACATGATACATGCCAAGTCAGGACATTCGCTTAGAATGGGTTCAACGACTATTGACCATTTTGATCAATCAAAAAATATTAATAAAACTGTGAATTTTTAATTTACCTTTTTACTAAAAATGGTATTCTGGTGATATTAATTGAAATTACTTTGCAGTAATTTTCCTTTAATAATTTTTTTTATATTAAATGTTTCCTGCATAAAAATCAGTCTTATTTAATGTTAATTATAATTATTTTTTCGTAAATTTTATCAACCTAGTTACTAAATTTTAATTATAAATATTACCACCACACTAAAAACACTAGTTACGGTAAATGCATTTCATCATTCAATGATGTGCCACATTTTTTTTCGTCGGACGGAAACCCAAATCTGATAGAGAGCCGGAAAGAACGACATAAACTTTTGATTATATAATTAGAGTTGAGTATTAAGGTGATTTACGAACAAGGGACGTGTCTCTTTTTTACTTAGTGCTCGGTAGATATAAACAATTTACTATACAGAACCCTGTAAAAAAAATGTTAAAAACTATCGTGATTAAAAATTTGCCAAGAAAAATCAAAAGTTGGCTTTCGATCGATTAGAAAAAGCAACAACTCAATAATATTTCTAACATATATATGGGAATCAATGATATATCTGATAATGAATGAAACTAATATCTAAATTATAGTATAATAACAAATATTTAATGACTTGTTTCCAAATACAAAAGAGTTAAAATCATCGGTGTAGTTTTAGTCGCAATTTTTTTTTAGATATTGAATATTGAGATGCTTCATAACACTATTAAAAAAAATGCATGAAACGGTAGATTTTCAGTTATATTATATCGATTACTGGTTAAAAATTGAACATAAATGACACCAAAATATTATTTTTTTATAAAAATAAAACCAATGTGGGTTTTATACCACTACTAAATTCAACAAGAGCTAGCAAAATGTGTTGAACAAATTTAAACCCTTGAATGTATAAATACATTCATCATTTGTTTAGTCATGTTCATAAATATATGTTTTCATATAATCAAGTGGATTTTGGTTTTTATTCATACAAGTGGTTTTTAGTCCTATTATAAATTTATTATATATTCTACTTTCCTCTCAAACGAGATTTTTTTGTGTATGGCATAAAATAGCGAGTGGTTTTCTGATGGTCTGAAACTATATCAATAATTTATACTATCAACTTTTTATTTTTATTTTTATGTGAATAATTATTTATTTTAAAAAAATTATTGTGTTATAATTATTTTGTGGACGTGTTTCAAACTCTTGAATTTTTTCTTTTTCTGAATATCTGCGTTATCAATGCACATGCAAGGCTAAATATCTGTACAAATAAATATATCCATGATTTTACGGGAGTGAGAGCATAAAAATGAAAAAAATCCATTTCTTTCCAGAATATTTTAATTTTTAAGCTTGAAAGAAAAAAAGCTTGAAACCAGTAAAACAAAAACAGCAAAAAAAATTATTTTTTTTAAATATTTTAATTTGCTTATTAATATTTATCAATTCATATACAACGTTAAATTTTAAAATGAATCTAAACCATATCAGGAGATATATATTTAATTTTTTTAAAGTAAAATTTGTACTTTCTACTTTCACCCGAAGTATTAGCCATTTCTTAACATTGTAAGACATTCACTTCTAGCTGGAGCGTGCTACTACAAAAGAACTCATCGCTTTTGGAACGTTATCGAGTCAAAAACCTAGTTTTCTTCCCAGATTTTCCTTTATGCATATGTCTTCAATTTATTATATAGCACATCTCCGATTTTATCAGTTATAATATGTCTTATAAGATTTCATCTTTGACTGGTATCAGTACAGGATTGACGAAGGAGAGACGAAGTTCTAATCTTCTGAATTTATTCAAATATGAACGGTCATTAAATTTATGTACACTTGTTTTAAATATGAGGAACTACATTTTTCTATTGATTTCATTCAATGCCACCGGTTATCAGCATTCATAATCGTCACAATTAATGATACTAATTATTATGTTATGGAATAATTATTGTAAAAATTAGGATTATGGAAGATTAGCGTGATACAATATTGCCGCTAGCCGAGGCTGACAGAGCGGATAGCCGGGCGACGCTAGTGCGCGTGCGCCTTCCCCGCCCCTCCAACCCCTATAATCCACACACCAATATTTATAATGGCTAGGGCAGCTTCCCTCTGTGTAGGCCTCGCTCGATAACTATTTACCTCGCCTCTCTCCAGAAAACAGATCTATTGCCCTCGCTATTTTGATTAAATCGCCTTCCGACAGAGCTCAGCGCGAAATACATTGCTTATTCCATTCTCTGCCTGTTTAATCTCTGAATTTTAGTCATTTATTGACATGTATTAATTTATTCAAATTATTTCACAATCAGTACTCCTCTCCAAAATAACTCAATCCTTCAAAAGTGTATGAACTAGCACACTAGGAATACCTGAACTTGAGCCCTTCATTCGTAGTATATATGTAGCTAAAATCTGAGGGGCGACAGCAGAGATTCTGTGGAAGGAATATGTTAATGAAACTCAATGATAACGGTCTCGTTTCAGCCAATTTCAATGCAGATAAATTGATACAGCTCCGTGACATATTTCACTTACCTGACTTTCAATTCGATACTGTAAGGGAAAACACCAAAAGAGTAAGATCATCTATTACACAACACTGGGTGGAGGACGATGGCGGGAGCGACAGAAAGATTGAAGGTTGAATTAAGGTTATGGACACATTTCTACGCATCGTAACTGTGCAATTAGTGTTGTAAATTATATAATCTAGTTAGTGCAGTAATTCGCCTAAGTGTGAAAACTTCTAGCGAAATCATTCTTCTCAATATTTTGTGATTAACCGTTGTTTTCGCATGAATTACTCAGCTGCAGTGACATTATGTGTAAATTATATTTTGTTGTTAATGAATGGTTATTGTACAGTACTGCTTGATTAACCTTCACCTGTATTTCATACCCCCTTTATGAATAGTTATTGTATTTCTTGTGTATTTGTTTTCCATATTATTTATATTCAGGCCTTAGGCATATTTGACGTTATGTGTTATTTATTTTATTGATATCTAGTCCTTATACATATTAGCCATTATGTTCCATTGTACAGAATGTTTGATAAAAGAAACATCAAATTGGCTGAAAGGAGCCGTTTTATTATTGCGTTCCATAGTAGTATTCTTTTTAGACGGAACGTTTAGGTGGAGTTCTAAGAACGACTGTGCATACATCTCCAAGTCTCATGTTGTCAACGATCGCTATGCTTTCGGCTAAGCATGGTCTATCTATACTAGAAAGTCGATAAACATTCGTTTTGATATTAGAGTATCAGTATGGACAAGGTGTCGAAAGTAGTATTTGCCGACTGTAAATTGGACTTTAAATTATTGTTATACCAAAGAAACGCATGAAACTGAACTGTTAAAATTGCGTTTTAATTCTAGATAATTAGTAAAAAATCAAAAAAACTTATATCAAATATTTTATGGAATTGTAAAACGTCGAAAATTGTAACAGAAATTTACAACTTAAGTTTCCCAGAATGGATAAGTGACCGTTGGTTAAACGTTCATTGATGAAGCATAAAATAAAACCATGTCACAAATTAAATGAGTGAGATCGTTATATTTTGTTGTTAATGAATGGTTATTGTACAGTACTGCTTGATTAACCTTCACCTGTACTTCATACCCCCTTTATGAATACTTATTGTATTTCTTATGTATTTGTTTTCCATATTATTCATATTCAGGCCTTAGGTATATTTGACGTTATGTATTATTTATTTTATTGATATCTAGTCCGTATCTAGGAATTTCCAAAAATGATTCTTTTGATAAATAACTTACAGAAATGTGTGAGAAACTTTAACGTAATTTCAAACTGTTATAAATGACAATAAGTTTTATCAAGTGTAATTTTAATGAGGAAGTAAATCACAACACGTCTCAACTTTCGTTTTTTTTAACAAGATAACAATGATTATTACCACGTTTATTGTATTTTATCAGCCTTCTCTGCCTCTGCCTATTACTTTCCAGTTTTGAACAGGCAGCTTGGAACCATCATTATCCATTCGATCTATATATCTGCTTTTTGACCTTCTACATGGTCTCTTTTCTACTATTGAGGTACTCATTGTTGTACAGCTGCTTCATGAGATATTGATTGACCAGTTTCTGTAAGCAGTTCTTTATTGGCCCTTCTCCTCCATGCCTCATTATTACTCTGATCCCAGATTACTCCGGAAATCGTGCGGAGTATTTCTTCTCAAATGATTAAATACTTCTTTGTAGGTTGTAGGTTAGAGTCCAGATCTCACAGCCGTATATAAATAATGGCTTTATCATAGCATTGTAAACTCTCTATTTGATATTTTTAGTGATTTGTAGACATTTTATTGCCATTGAAAGAGAAGAGATAGTATTATTTGCGCTTCTTAAACACCAGTGTATTCTGCTTGACGTGGTCATTTAGTGAGTTTATTGAGGAAAAAAATATTTTCCGCCTACGCAAATCATGTAGTTAGGTTGAATTTTTCGGCTTACTCTCAGTTACCCATCTTTGCTTACTTTTAGGTTTATTTACTCTGTTAAGCTTATCAGAATTTCGGGGAGTTTCTCTATGCTCCCAAGGAGAGCTATATCATCTGCTTTCTTATGATCATTTTTACACCCTTCTCTTTCCACATAATGTTCATATCACCTTCTGCAGTTCTAAGTTAAACAGCTCATACATGGAGTCCTTAAGGAATGGGTAAATTAGGTCCATGTTGCCAGAGTATCCTTTCCTCCTCCCATATTTTCTGGATTTGTTGTAATAACTCGGCTCTTACCTCATCTTTCCCATCTTTAAACATGTAGGAGTCGAATCCACACCCGTGTTGCTTCATTAATAGTGTAGGGGCTGCACTTCTTTTTAATTATTATTTTCTTTTTTGTCTAAAGAATCCCGGAGAATGGGATTTGAAGTCATAATGTTTGGTTTGGTTTTGATAACAACAATTTGGTTCTACTATACAGGATAAAACGTTTGGAATCGGATCCGACCAACTAACTCATTGTAATGAGCTGTTCTTTGTTGAAATATGAATAGCTATGAATCGCAACTTAACGAAAACTTCTATTTGGGTCATTGGATTTTTATTCTCGCACAATTAAATCAGCTAGCTCACTATTTACGAATCACGGATTTCTGGACATTCGAGCTTTTGTAAACGTCAAATTAGAAGTTTAATAACACTATTGGTTAAAACCACTAGAATGTCTTTTATTTCTTTGTGTTCAAATGTAGACAGTACTATATTTCCTGTTTGTTTAATATTCCAGGTGAACTTTGGAGATGTATTCTTACCAAAAGATCTGGAGCCACCTAGAAGCAGGGTGCTTCCAGAGTTCAGAAGATTGGCTCACGGCCTCCGCTCTGGGAACATCACCATACTCGATGCAAAAACATTCTATATACCCAACCTCCACTACGATGGTGCTGGACCTGACGCTTACTTCTGGGTCGGCAATGGAAGTGAACCTTCTTCAATGGGCATTAAAGTTCCTAATGAAATGGGCAGGTATGTTCTAATATATTTTTTTTATATTAATTGAATAGTATAATATATTATAAATCTGTATCAATAAGTTAACTGTAATCATCTCTCTCACATTCACATACTCGCGCGCGCGCACATACACACACACACACACACTACTCATCTACTCACTCACTTTTATATTTATCTATTTGATATTACTTTGATTTTTTTCCCGCTTTTAACATTAGGTATTATGCTATTTCATTTTCAGTTTGGATGTCCTTAGAGGCTATCAAGGTGAAGATATTGAGATTCAACTGCCAGGAAATTTAACAGTCTATGATATTGACTGGCTTGCCGTGTGGTGTGTTCAGTACCGCCACAACTTTGGACATGTAAACATACCTAAAGATCTGGATGTACCTCCAGCTCTGGGGCAAACAAAAATTACTGTAAGTAGTATGAAATGCAATCAAACAATCCTTGCAACTGTTCCTTGATTTATATGGGTAAACTGTCATGGAAATGCATCATTTGATTCCCATAATAATAAAATAAAAATATACTTAAATATGAGTTTGAACTTTTACAAATCCAAATTACACAGCTCAAAAAAATCCAGCAAAATCATTACTTTAAAAAAATAAAATTACAAATTTAATTATTCTCAAAATTGACAACCTCTTTATCATAAGTCAAATAAAATTATCTTATTATCTTAAAAATTATACAAGACAAGGGAAAAGGCAAGAAGTAGACAAGGTAGGGCAGATTGCTCCCACTTCTAGAAAATATTATAAGTGAGATAGCTACTATTAATATAAAATACATATTTCTGAAACAAATATATTGACTGTTAGTATTTCAACATTTCGAACAAATTAATTACAAAAAACTACTCCCTCTACATGAAAAAAAAACAATAAAAATGAAATGCACCTTCTTTTTGGGTAATACAAAAAGGATTATTTCTATCCATCAACAGTCATCCACTGTTTAGTGCTGATTTAGTAATCAGTTTTAATTTTATTCAACATTAAAAAAAAATTTGTAAATAAATATATTTTGGTTCTGAAAATTATCATTTTTTTTATAAAATGAGAATAAGGTCCTGAAACATAACTAAAATCAGTATTTATTAAGATTTTTCGGGTGCCTATTTTGCTACAAATATAAATAATAAAATATAATATAAAATTAATTAAAAGATACAATTTGTAAATATATCTAAAGTTTATGAATTCCCTTTATAATGTGATTCTCATTTTCATATATAACTATATAAAGTCCGTTTAATTTTAATTATGAATATCTTTGCTTTATAGTATACATAAAACTCTGGTTTATATTATATTATTTATATTCTATAAATTAATTTATCATATTTAATATGAATTAATGTGGTTCTTACTTTCTTAAGGACTGATTAAAAAATTATAAAACTTCCTATATTCCATGACAGTTTGCCATTAAATCCATCCCTGGATTCCCAAGTTCGCCATTGTACAAATAGCTTAAAAATAAAAGTGTACAAATCATCCGCTTGAGTGGGGATCCTTGCTTGTCAATTTATTATTTTTGCTCTACTACAAATTAATGTGTTAATTTAACAGAGAAAAAGAAAATATCCAGCCTGGCCTTTCTTCATGCATTGGAACTGGGGGTTCCCAGTGTTCTATAAGGCATATCTAGGATAGAAAACACACGGGGCAAACTGACATCTACATTCAAAATGTCATTCACAAACATAAAAAAATGGATCAAACAAAGATTTAATTTGTACAGTTAATGCATTGAGTCGCAAAGGAATATTTTATTCATATTATTGGATTATATCAGATGCTATACCTTTTATCCTTTTTTATTTGTTTATTTTGAAAATGAATATGGATACAATAACTTATTAATTTATCCCATGTTTATGCTCCATTAGAATTTTATGTAATTGTTCTATAAACCTTTTACTTTATTTTTTTATTAACTTGTAGTTTGGTAAGACTGTGATCTCAGAATGTGTTTCTAAGCTTTTTTGTTTGATTTTTTTTTGTCTGTGTAGCTTGAAATATAGGGATCATGATTACCGTATTTGAGTATTAATCTACTTAAAATACTATTCAATAATCATTTCATTCACCAGACCTAAAATATTTACTTTTTAACGTTTTTATCATTTTTTCAAGTATTTTATGTAAGTAATCCGTTGATCATTGATCATATCGATAATATTGGCTAAGAAGAAGTATATGGCATCAGTACAAACCATCAGACATCAAGGATTTCTAACCCTTGTTAAAAACCTTATTTACAAATAATTATTGTTGTTGTTTTAACCTTGATGGATAGTGAAAAAATAATGACACTAATTTATCATTGAAGAAATAAGTCGAAATGTAATAAACGTCTTTATGGACAACTAATCAAAGACATAAGAAACTTTGCACCTTTTTCAAACTGTTTTAAGATTCAGGTAATTACAAAAATAATTTTTCTAAAATTATATTTGAATGTCAATGGTTGCTTTTATTGAATTTGATGAAAAGCTTAAGTACTTTCTTCAGCATTAAAGAACATAAATAACAACTTTTACTGATCCTAATCAAATGTTGGGCTTACATTACATTGTGGTAATTTATTAATTATCCCATTATTGATGGTCGCCATTAGACTTGTTTGTTATTGTGTTTTTGGTTATCATATTCTTCTTTACGGCTAATTATTATATTATTATAGTATCCATCTTTGTTTAAAGAGTTATTCAAAGAATTTCAAGAAATATCTTAAATGAGTATAATTTGGAAAAACATTATTTTAAAAAATGGTATTTATATTTATTTATCAATGTGAAGTGAATTCTTTACCTCTCAATGCATTTTCATTTTAGTATTGAATCTGTATTTGTTTTAGTGAAAGTTAATTACAAAATAAAGAATAGAAAATTGTTCTCTAAATTAGAACTTTTCCAATTCTTCAATTTTTATATTAAATATTTATTTATGATATCAATTTCTGTATTGTAACACAAAACACAATTTTAAAATGAATATTGATCAACAAATGGCAGATATCATTTGCTCATTGTTATGTTAAATTTACTTCTTGATTTATAACTGTGATATAAACAAAAATAAACTATTATTTATTTTCAATATTTGTATATTCATTTATAACAATCAGCTTTGTTTTTCTTCATGCTTTCAGCCTCCATGGTGGTATTTTCCTGTAAGTAATATTTTAATTTAATATTTTATTTAAATTTGTTTTGCTACACGTTTCATTTTTGTAAGCCATATGCTCCAAATATTTTTCTATACTTTTTTAAGAACCTCTAAAAAAATTACACCTTAGACCAACAAACATGTGTATTAATCCCTAAAATTTCAAAATGCACAAATAGCATGATTCATTTATATTCCTTAAATAAAGAAAAACACCAACTGTTCTTATGAGTAAAGTGACTCAACATATGAAAATACTGTAGCAAATAAGTCACAAAAACATTCGAAATTAGGTAATGTTCAGAAATGTATTTTCCATGTTAACAAAGTATTATCAACAATACTACAAAGTATGATGACTTATCACTGAATTCTATGACTCTGATTTGGAGCTGGAATATTTCAAAAATAACCTTTAGTCATCTCTGCCATCTGAAAATTCTTTCATCTCATTGTAGGATCGTGGGATATTAAAACAAAACAGTCGAGATGCTATGTTAATCAAATGGACACCAATAGCGAACAGACCCAAGCCAAGGATGCCCATACTCCTCATTTATCTGAACCAATGTTGCCACCATTATTGTTACATTTATTTATCATTTACAACCTATTAGATTAACAAAATACTTATCAAATTTAGACAATTAATAAATAAGAAAGTAATTTTTCCCAACACATCTTCCATCTTCAAGTTTCATAATCTTCTGTTTCTAAAATTGTACACAAATACTGTTGTTTTTTTTTCATCTGATACATGACTTGAGAATTTCTACCTAGCAATGTTGTTGATGTGGTTAATCCATCTATTTTTCTTGCTTATATTTCCTGTATCACAAGCTTTTGATTTTAACAGACTTCCATGCAAGAAAATATTCTGATATATGAGTCTGCTCAGGTTTACGAGAAAGCATAGGTTATAAAGAATTAAATTTGATAGTTTACTATCTTCCAGGAAGATGGTTATGAAATCTGACCCTAATATGCTGTATTTAGTTTATTATTTTTATTTCCTTTACAAGAAAATAAGTGGGAAAAGTACTCCATAATTTTTTTACATGAAAAAATATTCATTCATACAGAGAATTCAAAGTAAATGAAAGCCAGAGAGAGGAATAATTAAAATATATGATTTTTTTTTAATACATTTCAGGAATATTGCTGATTATTTGTGTTTAATTGAAAAGAAAATATGCCACAAAATAAATGGGTTTTAAACTTACTAAACCAAAACTACAACTGATGTTGAGTCAAGGCCTCCTGCAGTTTAAATCACCAGTCACTTTTTCTGAGACCAAGGATTTTTTTAAGTTCCTCATTCACTGAATTTTACCATCTGAGCCTCAATTTTTAGTTGTACAAAACATTTCTTCTAACAACTATATTAGAATGTCTTCTGGGTTCCATGTCTGGCCCAGCGAAGTTTTTTTAACTTTGATAAATTGAACTGTGACCACATTACCATCTTTAAGCTTGGTTTCCTTATCCCTTCTCTGCCATCTTTAGTTATCAGTGGATATTGGTTCAAGGATTCATCTGAAAATTCATCCTGGCATTTGGTGATGTACCAACAGATTCAAACGCTAATATTGGTCTGATTTGTGTCTAGTATAACCAATATTTCATAGCCCAAGGTAATGTTTCCTTCTGAGATGTTTATGCAAACTGAAATAGTGCCTTTTAACTTTCATAAGCCTTATTAATACCTGGTTGCATTATATTAATTGCATTCACCTGAGAGACTTTAGATATACAAATTTGGAAACTCTCTCAAAAATTAATTCCCCAATTTTAACTTCCAATGACTGTTGTCTATTGTGTCCGCCTTCATATATTCCTTTTCTTTCTCATTGGCTGTTGGACGGCAATTGTAAATAACCTTGTTCGGGGGACAATTGTACAATAGCCTTCCATTTTGTCAGGAGTCTGGGTTATTTACAGTCGTGAAATTAATTTTCTTAAAACAAAACTCCAGCACTGGATATAAACTTCTTTGAGGGTGTTTACTGTTGTTGGGAATTCGGGAACCTAATGCTTTTATAACACTAATAAGAATATATTAATAAGAATACATATTATATATATATAAATAAAGTGAGCTTATCATTGTTCTCCTGTGTCCTTCTCCAGCTGCTGCCACATATAGACCGGCACTTCTCAAGGCTTCTTCCTTTCTTTGTTTTGTACCTTTTTCATTGATTGTTTATCGATTTGATACTTTCCAATAAACAACTTGTCCACTGCATAATTGAGTGCAATTTATAGTACAACCCGACATTCCTGTACATTCTTTCTCATTCCCTCACTCAATGTCACATAAAGGAGTAAATACTGTAGGCCTTCTACTACAAATTGCATGAAGGATCTTAGAATTATTGTATAAGAAAAAAAATTGATGTTGAAAGGAACTTACAGAAACTTATCAACTAAAAAAATAAATTGGATACTTGAGATGACTTGTCTTTCTGACAAAATGGAATATCCTAGGAAATAGTGTTAGCATCTAAGTATCTTCATCATCTTTCATAGTAAAAAGTCTGAGAAGGACTGGAATGGTTTATGGTAATTTTATACTTTAAAAAGTATTTTTGGATCAAGCCAAAGAACCTGTGTACATCTGAATCAATGCTATAATAGCCCCTGAGAAGCAATTGTTAGGTAACAGATACAGAAGCTTGCACTAATTGTAAGTGGTTGTTCCTATTGGATGACGTCACATTTTATCAAAGGATAGTAAATTTACACTAAGATTATCTTTTTGCATGGTTATAATGGATATTATGCATTATCTAAGAAAATTTTTTTTTTGAGATTATTGTTTTTGCAATAAAATTGTAATTCATTTTATTTTGAAACCAATGACAGTTCATTGATTACTTCTTCTTCTTCTTTGTCTTCCTCTTCGCTCCATTACTAGTGTCGAGGAGCCTCTATCCAATGCAGCCATGCCTCTCAGTCCCTACTAAACCGCCTCGTTTCCTGGAGGGTTTTGCCTCTCTTCTCTCCAATCCGCTGCATATAGTCCTGATATGAAATTCTGGAGCAACCCCTCGGCCTCCTCCCAGTGAGTCGAGCTTCCAGAATCTTCCGCGGATCTCTCTCCTCCTCCATCCGACAAAAGTGGCCAAACCACTTCAACTGTCGGTTTTCCAGTAATGTCCTTAGCTCCGCCACCTCCAGGTCCTCTCTTATGCGTTAATTTTTGAGGTGGTCTCTCCTGGTCTTTACAGCAGCTTTCCACTGAAACTTCATCTCAGCTGCTGTCACACGGCTGAATTGCTTGTCTAGCATAATCCAGCTTTCGCTTCCGTAGGTGAGGGTTGGGAGGTATACCGACTTGTATATGTGCCTTTTTGTTTCCTTGCCAACTTCCCTGTGCCCTACTATACTGTTGCTGATAGGGTAATATACCTGTTTGGCTTTGGATATCCTATTCACTACTTCTGGAACAATCTTCCCCTTATTGCTGATAATTGAGCCCAAGTAGGTGAATTCTTGCACAACTTCAAGTACCTCCCCGTTACAGATCAGCTGGATGTCCTCTTGTTCATCTCTTGATATGACTAGGACTTTGCTTTTGGAGCTATCGATAATCATACCTTTGCAGAAGAGTTCTTCCTGCCATTCTACAAGGGCCTGCTGCAGCTTGTCTTTCGTGTCCGCAATCAGAATGATGTCATCGGCATATAGTAGGCTTTGGACCATAATATTCCACAGGGTTTCATTTTCCAATGACCGTCCAAGCAGTACGACGCTTACAAATTTTATGGATTTCATCCATAAATATGGTGAACAAGAAGGGACTTAGACTGTCTCCCTGCCTAACTCCTCTCTCCATAGGAAAAGGATTGGCCTCTCTACCATTAGTCTTTGCAATTCCTTTTGCTGTCTTATAACCCGATCTAATTACCGTTATAAGATCAGCTGCAACATTTTTTGCCACGAAAGCATCCCATATTTCTTGTCTTGGAACAGAGTCAAATGCTGCTTTGGGTCCAGAAATGCCATATATATATTCTTGTCTCTGTCCCATACTTTCTCTGTGATGCTTCTTAGCACAAAAATGTGATCTTGAGTCAGCCTCCCTGGATGAAAGCCTGCTTGCTTTACCTATTTTAATTCTTTGGATGGCATATTCTATATCATCTTCCTCAATGACTTCTAGACTTTCCAGAATACTATTTTCTACCAGATGTTCTTCTGGGTCAGCGTGTCCTCCTCCTGAGAAGTGTCTCTGATAGAACTCCTTCCACCCTTCAAGAATTTTTTCTTCTTCGGTGACCATGCTGCCACTAGAGTTTTTGACATTTCTCACTGGCTTACTTATTTTTCCTCTTAATATCTTTACTTTACACCAGAACTTCTTAATTCTTTCCCGAAATCGAGACTTTTTCCGAATCTTTTCTATGACTCTCTTTTCGCTTGCCAGACTGCTATTTTGCATTAATTTCTGGCTTGGTGATATTCGTCTAGTTTTCCGGTTGTTTTCTCTTGATGATAAGCTTTCCATGCTTCCTTCTTTGATTGGACTAAACATTGTACTTCCTCATTCCACCACTCTGTGCGCTTTTGTTTATTAGATATTTTGCGTAAGCCACAAACTTCCCTTGCAGTTTCCACGATACACGATTTTAAGCAGCACCAATGTTGTTCTGCTTCCCCTTCTCTACTCATGGTTCTTAATTTTTCTTCCAGTTTTTCGGTATAGGAGGTTCTCTTTTCTAGATCGTCTAGAGCTCTTATGTTGACTGCCTGGTAGCTCTTTTGTTTAATTGGCCGTTTATGTGGAATTTTGGTATCGGCTATCAGCAGCAGATGATCACTGCCAATTTCAGCGCCTCTTATAACTTTTATATCGGTATAATAGTTTCTTATGGCATGGTCATATATGAAATAGTCTATAATGCTGTTTCTTTCCTCCAGAAAGTTATTTTGTGGGGAAAGAAGGAATTTCCCACCAGCATATCATTGTCTATGCAGAAGTCAATATGGCGTTGTCCATTTCCATTTCTTACAGTTTCCCCTCCATAGAGTCCGAGGGCACCATAAGTGGGAGAAAGATCACAACCTCATTTCTTACAAAAATATTAAATGTTAATGTTTATTTGTTTTAAAAATGATAAATTACTATGAAACATCATCACCCTTAATCCAATCAGTTGAATAAGAAACAAATAAAATGAACTCAATGTCTTTATAAAATAATAGATTATAAATTCAGCTCCTGCTCAGTTATAGGTATGAAATGTATAGAAAAGATTAATGTTTATAAAATACAGTGAATAAATTTTTCTTTCAACAATATTTTTACAGACAAGCAGTGAAAGCCCTGCAGTAGAGACAAATTGCCGTGATCTTCTGGATGACCGAGTACAAGTTCAATGGAGGATAGAAGGAGAATGGCTTCAGGTGACATTGTCTGCAAGAATGAGGGAAGACCAATATGTATCTTTTGGAATCAGTGGTGAAAAATATAGGTATTACAATTTGTAACTTCATAAAGTCCACAATTCAATATTTCATTTGGCCAAAGTTATGGAAAAAAGGTCTAATCCTCAATTTTGATTGTGTTGAGTTGTTCATGCAACAGGCTACAATTGTAAAAGAGATTCAAGCAGTCTTTCCGCTTTTTTTTTTTCACCTGTAAAAAGTGCAAAGACTGCTTGAATATTTCATAAACTACTCATCACAAATGAAATTGTGGGGTTGGATCTATGTTGCATAACTATGACAATTTGTTTTTCAACTAATCAATATTAGAGTAATCATATTTCTGAAATCATTTATAAATCCTTAAATTGCTGGTGTACCAAGTTATTAAGGCTATTTTTTTTCTCATTTTCTGGCAAAAAAAATCTTCTTTTTCCCCATTTCAAAGAATAAACCTAAGTGTATATCCTTACTTCCTTGTGTTCCTCACTCTGCTTCTTAACTTCAAATTCCTTATCTATTTCTAACTAAATATTTCTTTCCAGCTCTCTTTGTATGTTTATTGGATAATGGACAGCTGAAAATTGTACATTTAATCAATCGTTCTTTCAGGTCTTCAATGGTAGGAGGAGATGTCGTTGTGGCATATTTTGATTCTGACACTCAGCGATTTCACGCTATTGATTATTTTATGTCAGCAACATCACAATGTGATGGTAATAAAAAAACTTATCTTTTTTTGTAATTTCTGCTGAATTTTTGTTTTTCTGTTTGCTAAATTTACTTATTGTATTATTTTGTATTTTAGGAAAAAATGGTGTTTGCCCTGATGAAAGAATAGGAGGTAGGAATGATGTAGAATTATTATCTGGAGAGAGACATATGGGTGTAACAAAAGTTGTTTATCGGCGCCCACTTCATACGAACGAACCAATCAATGATAAGCCTATTCCTTCATCAGGAGATACTTATGTGATAGCAGCAATAGGACCACTCAGCTCTCGTAAAGAAGCTTACGCTCATGGAGTTAGGGACAAAAATAATGGTATGTATTCTATTCAATTAATTTTGAAACTCAGTGAATGTAATCTAAATTTTTTTATAATATATTAGACCAGTTTTATAAATTCTGCATTGAAAATTCGTCGGTTTATTGAAAAAAGTCTCTAAGTATATTTCTGATGGAGCTTAACTTTTAAGAAAGTTTTTGTTAATTTTGACCTTATCTAGTGAATAAAAAAACAACACTAAAATGGCACAAACCCTTTTTTATGAATCAAACAACTAGCACACAATATTTTGATTTTACAAAGGGAAAATTTATCAAAATTCTAAGTGATTCAAGATTATGAAATGTCAATTAATGACTTTTTGCAATATACCAACGATATGGTTCCTGGAATATTAGCTAGATAAAAACTTTTAATTTATAAATTTACCAGAATAGCCATATTATATACAATTCCTAAAACCTTTTATTATCAAAATTTAATAGTTCTCAAATAATTCTAAAATTGAGTTTTATATTATTAATTTGAAATAATATTAATCATTATTATAAAATCAAGTTTTACTCTGCAAAGGTGTTAATAACTTCACTTATTTTCAAGATAAAACAATATTTTGCTTGTTGATAAATTTATCTTTAATAAGAAAAAACAACATCCAAATTAGAAAAAAACAATTTTAAATGAAAAATAAAATGAATAATTTAGAGCTTCAACTTTGGTGATATATTTTTTATTTGTAGATATATTAGTATTAATATGTGGAATAAATACATTCCTTGTAATAACTGATAAAAATTGAAATATATGGTGAAGTAATATTATCTGTTATTTTTGTTTAAATCAGAGGATATTCGTATTGATTTTGGAAGCAAAGATGACAGGCAGTGTGTTGCCACATTCCCTACTTCAGGAGAGAAAGAAGACTCTCTTCATCCTTGGTCACCCGCAATCATTCAAAATGAAGACACTTTTACAGCCAGAATAGGACCTGCTGGTGGAGCTAGGGGTTATCCTGCTATTACAGGTATCCTGGGGTCATTTAAGTTAATGATGTAACACTGAGGCAATATAAGCTTCCTTTTTTACTTATAATGTTAGGCAAAATATAATTTTATAGTTGATTTATATTCATACCTAATTAATAAAAAATCAAAATTATAATATAAAATGAATTTTTCTATTGTAAAAATTAGTAAATTTAAAATTATATTTAAAGGACATCGTTCAGAGAATTTGAAGGTTTTCCTTGAAGATAATGAGCCATTGACTGGAACGGTAGATGGTAGTCGGGAGGTGTTTTGAATAGTAAGTTACATGGTGGGCCAGACCCCCCTACGATGCACCCTCCCTGCACACCCCAATAAATTGCATATAGTTATGTTCCTTGTAATTGTTTATTGAATAAAAACCCATATTTGCACAAAAAAAAGGTCGCACTGTCCCAAAATGGTGTTCAAATATAGCAGATTGACGTCTTTGACTTCAGTTAGTTTTTTGGTCACTGAGTTTCAGCATTTGGCTTAATTTCTCCATAATTGGCCTTTTATTGAAGCTGGATAGTTAGGAAATTGGAAATCATGAAAAAAATATTTAAAAATAATTGGCCTGGGCAATAAAAACACCAGTAAATTCAAGTTGTTCAAACTAAAGTTAAAAATCAAGCGTCTTTTGTGAATAAACGGCTAACAATAAGGAAAACCGCTCTGAAATAAGACATCTCAAGAATGCATTTCACTTTATAAAACACTGATTACTTTTTAAAGTATTTGAAGCAGTTACTTAGAAAATACACTCAATCGGCAGAAAAGTGGAACTGGCATAGGCCTCCAGAGTCCTATGGCACCTCATTAAGTATTCATAAATGTTTAAGTTATAGTGTGCTATAATGATTGTATTAAGGAACAAATTATTAATATAATAATTTAATTGTAATTTTTTTTTCAATACTTAACCCATTTTGAAAGCTCGATAGTTAGCTTCCTGTTAGGTTTAGAAAAAAATGTTCAATAATTTTATGCTGTTTAAGATTGAACCATTTTTATCTATTTCACTTTAAAAAGGAGATATTTAGCATAAACCCAAAAATGTTCGAAATTTCAATGGTTATGAAGCACTGCAGTGGTTCCACAAGGCATTAAAGGGCGGAAACTTGGATTTTTTATATTCAGTACATACCTAAGAATATAAAAAAGAAATTTGAATTACCCGACCTTTTGCAAGGTAAATTTTTTCTGTGCTAATTTGACTGGGCTATTATAAATAATAGCCCATTGGTCAAATGGTAAACCATATCAGCAGACTTGATGAGTAAGCTTAAAAACCTCCTAATTTGAAAAGTGCTACTAATGGAATGTGAAGCCTTTGAAGTCAAAGGTAAAAAATTATTAATAAATAAATTAAATAATTATTAATAAAATATATAATAATAATTTTTATCTCTTTATTTTCCACATATACAATGGTGTTTATAATATTATGGGACCTATTAGGTCAGCCAAAAATTACATTTATATATTTTCATAATTATTTAATATTTGTGAACTTCCTGACTATACTTGCTATTCCCAACAATACCGCTTATTGCATTCTTTCGATCATCTGAGATGGTAGTTCTAGTTGTCGCAGAGCAGATAGAGTTGCTTCCGGTATCAGTCCGTTGCATGAGATTACAATTGGCAGAATTCGAGTTTCCTTTAAATGATACAATAGTTTGATCTCTTCAGCTAATTCTACGTACTTTCTCTTTTTTTCCGCTACTACCTTTGGTAGGTTATCATCAGAAGGAACTCCAATCTCAATGATAAACGCAGATTGCTTACCTTTATCAACTATAAGAATGTCTGGTCTATTGTGGAGGATGGTGTGATCCGTCAGGATCGGTTGATCCCAGAACACCTTTACATTGCGCATGGAGATAATTGGTTCTGGATGATATTTATAATACGTACAATATTTATCGACGAGTTCCATTTTCTGAGCCATAGCTTAATGCACGTGTCTCTGCAAGTATTCCTTACCCGCAAGTATTGTGCATCCCGATGTTACATGTTGAATTGATTCAACTGCCTTTTTGCATAAGCAACATAAGTCATCGATGCCCTCTCCACATATATGTTTTCTGTATGCTTTTGTGGCTATTACCTGTTCTTGAATAGCAAACAAGAATCCTTCTGTTCTGTCTTTGGTATCAATCCATTGGAAGATATTATAAGTGGAGTGGTGGTGACGTTCCCCAAATGATATAATTTCTTCAGTTCGATTGCCAGTTCCTGGTATTTTCTCAGTTTTTCTCCAACAGTGGAGCTTATATTATTATCATTGGGGATCCCGACATCAATAAGCTCTGCTCTTTTCTCTCTCATGTCTATCAGAAGGATGTCTGGTTTATTGTGACGCACAGTATGGTCAGTTATTATCAATTCATCCCAGTAGAGCTTGAGACTACCTTTTTGGAGGAGTTTATTTGGGTGGTACTTATAATATGGAGTTTTGTCATCTAACAAGTTGAAATTCACCGCCAGAGCCTGATGAAAAATTCTAGCCACATTGTTATGCCTCTGGAGATACTCGGTGCCAGCCAACACTCCACACCCACCTGTGACATGTTGGATTGATTCCAGCGTCGCTGAGCATAATCGACATTTATCCGTAGTTGTTGCGTCTTTAAGAACATGCCTTCTATATGATCTAGTAGCAATAACTTGGTCTTGGATGGCGAGCAGAAATCCTTCTGTCTCGGAGAATATCTTTCCAGCTTTCAGCCATATATCAGATATTGCCTATGGAAGATATTATATTATAATATCCATTGAATTATAATGGATTTGTGGGAAGGGTTTATTTAAATTGCAGATAACGGTTTTTTTTTATCTAATCAAAACTAATACTTTTTAATGTGTTATATGCCACATTCATGTCCTTTAATACAAATTAAATCTTATTCAAGTACTGAAATTTTTAAGAGTTAACATTCTGTAAAAACTAATATAATTAGAATAACAAAAATAACTTGTTTAGAAACATAAGAGGCTATTAAATCTTTTTTTTTGTTAGGACATCCATCCTGGGGCATTGCATGGTACATTAATGATCTTCTAATACCTGAAATATATGTTGAAAGAGGGAAAACATACACATTTATGGTTGAAGGAGGTACTGTATATTCTTTATTACATATGTTTAAGTATAAGTAATAATATAGATAATGGAGAAATTAAAAATTGTCTGTATTGTTCATGAAGATGATATGGGGTATAGTACTTAACATTTAGTTGCGCGGAGCCTAAATTAAGGTCAGATCCCGTGTGCGCAGGTTACTGAAGGTCTAGCCAACCCTCTGTGCACAGGATTTATCTATTGAATTGCTCCTGTCTTTTTGCACTTTTCACATTAAAATATGATTTTCTTGATAACTTACTTATACATTTTTCTTTTTTAATATGATGTTCGCTCATGTTTCAATAAACGGTATTTTTTTAAACTTTCTTTTAATTTTATAATTTATTAATTGTCTTACATTACTTTTACAGTATACTGTAACATTTACATTATTTTTATATATATTCTAATTTTTTTTTATATAGTGTGATTATTTTTTATTCCTCATTTGAAATTTAGTTATTACCTACCAATTTCTGATAATATTTGATATGGAAAAATTTTAAAAACGTTTCATTGTACGATAAATTTTATAACATATAATTCAATTAAAAAAAAAAATGTAAAACTCATTTTCAACTTTCGCACTTTCAAAACACTACCAACTACTGTTAGTTTTAGAGCTAAATTGTGTTCAAAAGACTAGAGAAAAGTGATATAGGGGTAGAAGCAGGTACACAAAGGTTCGAGGTCAGAACCCTCACCCTAAAGGGTATGACTCATGTGGTACCCAGTAGAGAGCACTATAACGAGCCGGAATATTAGTTTTGTGAAACTAAACGATAAAAAGCTCATGCCAATATATTGGCTCTGCGTGCCAGGGGTATGGTATTTCCAGAGCCACTATATTGGCATTGCACACTGGTGTCATAGCCGGCCCGAGCCATTATTTTGGATTTACGCATCTAAAAGGTTAATAAATAAGTATCATTTATGACCCATTTATGCAAGTAGGTGGTCTGGTTAGTTATGTTGAATTGTCACGTTTGTTCTTCTCTAACTCATTTCAGAGTTAGGACCCCTTTCTATTTAGACTGAGTGTATCCCATGGGAGTTCCCTTACCCAAGAGTACAAAAATATATCAAGGAGTGCAATCATAGATATTGTAATTGGATGTTTGGTAATAGCTGAATAGATAATACTGATACATTTTCAGTTTTCAGTAAAAAGAGTGAACCAAACAATATACTACTTTTCAAGAGAGCATATTTTACAAGACATTTTAAAACGATCATAACTCCTTGACTAAATCTCTTTAATAACATGTTATCGTTATTATATAAAATTGATATTATTTAGAAACAAAAAGCAATGTTGCATACTTATATAACACAGAATTTTCTTTTAATTTAGGTGATGATAGAACAAACCCAGCTAAATACCATCCTTTCTACATTACTGATAGTAGGGAAGGAGGTTTCGGCCAAAGGAGCGAAGAACAGCAGAGACAACAGCGAGTTTTTGCTGGTGTTAGTTATGATGCTGAAGGTTACCCATATCCCACTGCTAGTAAGAATTCTTATTTATTATGAGTTTATCTTCTTCTTCCTAATATTTTAGGTTTATGGCAAAAAGTAGTGACATTTCATAAAATTAAATAACTTTGATGATTTTTCCCTCCTTCCTGTGAAATCAAATTATTGTGCACTGATTAGAACTATATTTGATACATAAAAGGGCTGGTGTAGTATTGCTGCAATTGCTAAGGTTTTGTGTTGATAAATTAGATAAAAGTCATAAAAATGTACATGAAAGTTGAGTTTGATCAAAAATGTACTTAGTGAATTGTTGCAATAAACTTTTTTTTTTTCCTATGCCATAGTCATTGTTCATTCGACCATCCGACATCTTGCAATAAACTGATGATATATATTGTATTAATTTATTTCTATTTTAATTGAGAAAAAGTTGATTAATTTGTCTAAATGTATTTTTATGTGTAATTCTGTTTCTTTTAAAAATCAAGAGGGTAGAATGAGAGAGCAGATGTATCGATGATATGTTTCCTAAATCCATCAGTACTTATGAAATGTTAAATATGGGAAATTAAAACTCATGTTTTTTTAGTATAAGTATAATAAATATAATATGTGAAAAGTTTCAACATCAGCTAAAAGAAACAAAAAAAGGCTACCAAATTGGTTGCTACCATGATGTTAATTAGTGGTAGTTACTATAATGTGCTATACAATATGTACCATTAACCCAGGCTTTACGTCCTATTTTTGAATTCATTCCAAATATTTTATTAAACTGATTCCAAGCAGAAACACTAGGTATTTTTCCTATCTAAATTTTTATATTTAACTTTTTAAGTATTTTGGTCATTCAGAAGTTATGGGATACGAAAATGAAGCACTAAGTGGTTTAAATATCACTGAAAAGGCTCTAGGTATTGTGTATAATATGTGAAAAAATTTTTATTTTATAATTTGTTAGATAAAATCCAATAGTTTATACTTTATCTATAACTTCTACAAAAAAGTTGTAGTTAAAATTTAATGTTAGTCTCTAATCCTAAAAGCTACCTTTTTTTTTTATTAAAAAATGTATATGTAAGAATATTACATTTTAATTGATTTAGCTGGCCACTACTGTGAATGGGAACATAAAACAGTAGATAAGTCATCGGAATTCGAAACTTTCACTGAATTCTTCCTGACTCTGAAACTGAATTGCCAGCCTGGTGAGGCAGCCGTTCTTAATTGGACTGTTCCTGAGGAGAGTCCAAACATACTTTATTACCAGGTAGCAAATAATTTATTTCTCAAACATATATAATTTCATTTAGTATTTATTATAATAGCAATGATTTAATTCTAAAGAATAACTTTGATTATCTGGTATTCCATTGGCCAACTAATCTATTAGCTATAATGAACTATTTGGTTATTAAGAAGAAAATTTATCGCTAGGTGATATTTCCATCCCATTATGTAAATATATTTCAGATTATTACTAAAATTTACCGCCAAATGGCTGGAGAAAAGACTTATAATATTCTATATTGACAGCCAGGAGACAATAGAAGCACTATATTGTGACATTTCTTATTCAAGATTTGCAGAAGATTGCAGTGATATTGTTAACAATCACATTTATCTTAACTAAGTTTGAGTTTAATAGGAGCTTGGTTTTTAATCATAGGAAATAAAGTAGTTAATAAGGTGGTAGATAAGAACTTTGATCATATGTGGAAGAGACTTGTGCTAAGAAAAAATAATGATCAAGATGGCTTATGACAATAATTTCAGGTGATTTTGACAAAACAAGAGGCAGCTCCATTCTTCAGGGTGTTTCAGGGTTAAGTGGTCAAATTGAAAATATTGAGGACCTCAAAACAAGAAAAAAATTTCCCCAGAAGGAACACTTTGTTTAGGAGATATTCACACCTAAAGAATTTTGTTGTTATGAATTATTTACGTTATTTTAGGTAAATAAAACTTATTTATTTATCCCAACTACTTTATTAATTAAAGGTAAACATTAAATTCAAATTAAACGTTGTTCAAAGTGATTTCCTCAGAAGATATGTCCGCAAACGCTTTGTTTAGGAGATATTCACACCTAAAGAATTTCATTGTTATGAATTATTTACGTTATATTAAGTAAATAAAACTTATTCATTTATACCAACTACTTTATTAATTAAAGGTAAACATTAAATTCAAATTAAATGTTGTTAACAGTGATTTCCTTGAGCATTAAGACAGGCTCGGCATCTTCCTTCAACAGCAGCAGTGGTAGAACGGCACTGGATATGTGTTATTGTTACCCAATATTCAATTATCCTTCTTCGTAAGGAATTAAGTTCATTGACCAGACTTGCATAGACTTTTTGTTTAATGTCACCCAAACAAAAAAATCCAGTGGTGTCTGATGTGGAGAGCGTGCACGGCCAATCCATTGATAGGAATAATTAACTTTTAGCTTCTGATAATTAACCTCTTCTGTTCTCTGTTAATGTTTCCATTTAATTATTAAAGTAGTTAGAACAAATAAATGGGTTTTATTTATCTCATATAACATAAATAATTCATAACAACGAAAAAATTTAGGTGTGAATATCTCCTAAACAAAGCGGTTGCGGACATACCTTCTGAGAAATTTTTTTTCTTTTTTTGAGGCCCTTAGTTCATTTTTGCAGTTCAGCCATTTAACCCTAAAATACCCTGTATGTTAATTCTATGTGGCTCTAGTGAGATAAGAAGTAAGGCTCTGTTTCAAATGGACCAGACAAATCTTAGGAAGTTACTGACTATGTGCTGGTCACTGTTGATTAAATAAAAATCTCTTTCATTTCAAGCTTATTCAAGCTGGGCCTCTATTTGTAGATTATCTCACCACATTATTTGGTGATGCAATACCTTTGTGGGCTTAAGACATACTTTGTATGTAAGGGCCCCATTGTAGAATTAGAAATAGAAAAATAACTTTATTCTGGGATGATGTCTCCTAAGAATAACAAAAGGTTATAGAACAAAAGAAATATTTCTGGCCAGAAGAACTACATTAAATAATCTTGTATATCCTAATTTTTATGAATTAAATAATCCTCTAAGCATGTGCAGATTTGGAATACTGCAGGCAGAACTGTTCAAAGATAGTTAAAATTGCACAGCTCATATTAGGCCAACTATTATCAGAAAGAGAGAAAAAAGAATAATTATATTAGAAATAGCTGATAATTCATACTTCTAACAGTTTCTATTTACAGTGACCAAAAAAAGTATTCTTACACCATATTTTTTAGTAAAAAATCTTTTTATCTATGTTTTCAACATGAAGCAATTATAGATAACAATTAGAAATTTCATTTTACATTAATTGTACAAAAAAGTAAAATTTTATAACGCATATTGTATGAAAAATATTCAAATATGAAGAGCAAAAGAATATTCGTATATTTAACTAATCCAAAGAAAATATAATAAATATCAGTCTCAATTAATTTTAGTATTTTGTTGGGTACCTTTTCGCTTTTATCACAGGATTGAGTTTCTTGGCATCGATTCCACGAGCCTCTTGGTCTCCTCTGGTCCAATTTCTTGCCAAGCCTTTTTAAGATAGTTTATTAAGTCATTATTGAAGGAATCAGAATGTTTTTGGATTTTCAAATCAATTCCCAAAAATTTTCAATTGGATTAAGATCCGGTGATTGTGGAGATGTTTTAAGGGTTTTGTGAAAATTATATAGCAGCCATTCTTTCGTTTTATTCGTTCGGCCGTGTGCTTGGGAGCATTGTTCTGCTGAAACATATATGTGTCCTCCATTCCTAACTTTTGTGCTCTTTTATTTATTCATATTTGTCAGCATTCATAATCCCTTCAATAATGGCTATTTCACCAACTCCTTTGGCACTCATACAACCCCAAATCATAAAATTGCCTCCTCCGTGCTTCATCACGGGTTCTAGATTTAGGGGTTCAAATGCTTTTCCTTTTTTCCTCCAAACATATTTTTTTTCCATCAGATCCAAATATATTATTCTTGCTTTCATCTGAAAACAACACATTTTCCCAAAATGTTTAGGGTTTATTTATATGTTCTTGGACAAACTCCACTCAGTTTATCTGTTTTTTCCTATTATAAACGTTTTTTTTTTTCTTATTGCTCTACTCCTATAGCTAGCTTCATGTAGTCTATTCCTCATGGTTTGAGGTGTTAAAGATTTCCCCTGAGCTGACACGATGTTAGCCGAAACCTCTCCAGCTCTTAATTTGTGATTTTTGCTACTGTGCATACAAGTTCACAAGATTCTTGCACTATCAATAATAATTTTCATCCTGTACGTGTTTTATTGTCTACTGATCCATTTTTAAATTTGTTTATAATGGACTGTTCATGTAATGCACTGTTGTATGAGGTAGTCCAAACTTTTTTCCAATATTCCGCAAACTTAAACCCTATTCAAAATGTTTTACAAAGTCGTCTTTAAGATGAGAACTCAATTCTTTGGACCAATTGCAAAAGAAATATTCCTTATTACTTAACTGAACAAGCAATTTCTTGTATAGTTTTATCGTTTAATTCTCTGGAGTAATGGATTATTAATATAACATTAAAACACTGTTTTTATAGCAAAAATTATTGTGTTATTAATACTTGCTATATTGTATGAATACTTTTTTGTGTACAAAGTATTGAAATATTAATGTTATAAAAATTGTATGAGATTTTAAATTTTGTCACTAAATAAAATTAACTTAAAGTGAAGTTTATAATTGATATCTGCTGTTATTTCAAGTTAAAAAAAATATAGAGAACCATTTCGGCCAAAAAACAGGGATGTACGAATACTTTGCCCACTATATTTCAATTTTTATTTTTTCCATTCATTTAAATTTTTTGTAGTATTTATTTCACTTCTCTGTATTTAAGTATATTGTTTAATTTTTTTTTCTCTTGATGTAAGTATAATTGTTTATTAATGAAATACAAGTTCTATAACGCTATTCTTTATTCCACTAATTCGAGGTTTAACAATATTTGTTTTTCTGATTTTTTTATGGCTGTATTAATTTCCTATCATCTATATAATTTTTTTTTAGTGTTATACTCATAATAACCTGGGTTGGAAAATACACGTTACGGATCAAGGATATCAAGCGACTTTGAACCATGCTACATCTTCGGCCATTGATTTAATCATGTTAGTTATAATGTCATTTTGTAGTACATATCTTGTTATGAGATAGATGTACATTTTTATTTTATATAACAATGAAAGATAAGCATTTTCAATTATGCTTATGTAAACTATCTTTGTTACAAAAATAGTTTGTTGATATAAAGTTAATATTTTTATTATTTTTACATACTTGAAAATGTCTGTCTTTCTTTAAAAAAAAAAGTAATAAAATAAAAATGTTACTTGTTCTTCAAAAAATAATTTCATATCATATATCATATCAGAATTAGAAAGCAGTTACAGAAAATTTATATAGAATAAATCACTGCAAAAAAAAAGAATTAATTAATATTATTACATTAATTATTAATATCACACAATATAACATTAATTCAGCCTCATATCATGGAAATCTATCATTAATGCTAACTATATTTAACTTTATTTTTTTCATAGAATAAAATTAAATTCTAGCTAATATCTTCAACATAAAAATAGCGTAACCTTTTATTATAAGCCTCAATACATCAAAATGATATTTCTCTTATTTTTTTTTGTTGTTTTTTTTACTGACTTATCAACACCAATTCACTAATTTAATTTAAAAAAATATTATATTCTTAAATTGAGATACAAAATAAATCTATAACAAAAGTGAATGTGAGCCTTCGTATACATTTTTTTCTTGGGTTAAAACAATTAGATTTCATAAATTTTAATTCTTCTTGCTGCCTCACTACTCAGTTAGTCAAGGGTGTACCCAGCTTTCATATTAGGGGGTATGACAGAATTTTTTGAAAAGGTTTATTATATTTATAATTTCTAAATATTTTTATATAGAAAGCATTATATATATATACACATACATATATAGAGCAATAACTTTTTAAAATTAATTTTATCAAATTCGTGGCAAACCTTTTGTATTATTTTATGTTTTATTTTCTTTCAAATTATTTGGAGAGTGGTAAGTTGGTAATGGCCCTCCTCTGTGTATGCACTCATGCTGTCAGTAGCTCTTCTTCAATCTCCTTGGCATGCTCAAGCTATAATACTTTCAACTCTTCAGTACATTTAATTGTGTTACCTCATGGCAATACTTATCTTAGAGGTTTAATAAAAGTATTTTTCTTTACAAATTAATGACAAAAAATTATAATAAATGTAAAAGGGACATGTTACATCAATATGATATAAACATAAGAACCTGCAAAATTACAAAATTAGTTCTAACTAAACCATAATTAATGGTAAAAGTGTGAAAAATAGGAACCTACTAGGAAGGCTGGAATTATTGATACGTGTTGCTCATTGGAGAAGTAATAATGAATAAAGTATATTAATATTTATAAAAATATACCAACATTTTTTTTTCTTCTTAGAGGTTTTTATTTTGGAAACATTTCATAAGAGGCATTTAAAATTTAATAAAACAAACCATTATAAATTATTCTATACTGCATTTATTACATTCAAAATAGGACACTTTCCTATTATTGTGAATTAATAACACTGTTATCATTCATATATTTGTTCTATAGAGAGTAGTCTTATAAGGTAAGGTTTTATGAGAAGTAAAAAAATGTGTAATTTTATTCGTAGTATAAAATACTGACAATTTTGAAGAACAAGTATACTAAGAAAATAAAATAAAAAAACACAACCTCTAATTAAGAATATCACTCTAAAAACATATCAATGGCTGAATGAATGTGGAATGGGGTGAGTGAAAAGCTAGAAATTCTAGTTTTAAATATAATACGGACAAATAAAAGAATTGTGTATATGTACTAAAGCAATGTTATCAATAAGGAATAATAAATCTGATAACATTTAGGTATATAAATGAATTAGGCAGTAAGGGATATGTGTTTACAATTATTGAAACATTGACAATAATTCAATGCTCACAATGCATTATCAGATTCTGTATATATAAAACAGATTTTAAATTTTAAGTAAGGTTTGAAAAATAAATTTGACAATAATTAGTCTTATAGAGTTATTATATTACATTCAATATTTATACAGGTTAGTGTTATATCGAAAATAAAAATTATACTTTAAGTATGAACCCAAAGATTAGAAAAAGTGAAACTATTTTTTACCTGTTTCCAAAAAGGGTTCTAATTGTATCTTAAATATAAGTGATGATCTGTAAAAAAACAGAATAATATATATATATATATATATATATATATATATATATATATATATATATATATATATATATACATGTGAAACCAAACAATGACAATAATCTTGTGATTGTACTGACAATAATTAAAATTTGTTTGTATATAATAATAGATGCTTCATGAAGTAAAAAAAAAATTAAAAATTATGAAAATTCAAAAAATATGCTTACTGTATTTCTAAAAACTAATTAACTCTTAAAACTCTTAATTTTATTACAATTATATAAAAGTAGGTTAAAGAAATGAAAGTAATACATGTTTTCAGTATTTTTTGTACCTACTATATTAAATTGTACCTACTATTATGTTTTGAATAATAAGCTGTTTCTGTTACTTTTGTATAATAATAAGAAAAGTGGTTGAAAGATTGGTCATGTGCAATGAAAGAGGGATGTCGTATTTAATTTAAGTCTTTATTGAATGCAGTTCACTGATTCTTATACTTTTGTATTTTTATTTTCCATTTGAATCAATTAAGACAACATAGGCAAATATCAATAATAGAGAAATTCAAAATCATAAACTTTTTAAAGTTTACCATACAGTATTATTAATGAAACAGTAAAAATAAAATATAAATTAATTTAAAATATACTATAAATTTATAATACTTTGATATTAATAGATTATAAACAATAAGATCTACAAATTTATTTTTCAATATCATTTCCTGGGATTCCTGAGATGTATTTTTCTATGAAAATGTAGTGTGAATCTATGATGCTCAGTTTTGTAATTATTAAACATTTAGCAGTTTGTTAATATGATATCACACTTATTTTAATTATTTATCATTGCTTGAGATATAATCTCATTTCAAATGAATGAATAAGTGGATACATTAAACATATTTTCATTAAGTGATGAATAAAGTGCAATATTTCTTATGAGTTAAAAAAGAAAAAGCATAAGCTTTTCCAAAAATTCTCCCTTTTATATATATATATATATATATATATATTCAATAAATGGAGTTAATGTCACTATTATGATAAATGATAAAAATTTGTAATGATGAGCAAGTCAATTAGGAATAAGAATGGCGAATATATGATTATTATTTTTTACTCAATACATTTTCATTAGGAATTTTTTTATGTTAAAAAATATAAATATATTTACACATATATGTAAAAATTAACATAAATGAAACCAAACAATGACAATAAAATTGTGATTATGCAGACAATAACGAAATTTGACAGATACATTAACCATAAAATTAATACTAATAAAATTTTAAATAAATATATTTTTATATGCTAATTCTAATAATAACTATATAATAAAAAATTCCATATTACCAATAAAGAGAATAAGAAAAAAAGAATCATATCATAAAGAGCACAGAGGAACCTTTGTATTATCTTTTTGAATACAATTATATATCATGTATACATATTCAGCAAATCATTATATCTACTAGTTATACCAACAGGATTAATTTTTTTTTTTGTTGTAGTGTTTGAAATAATGTTCTGTTGTTAAAGATAAATTTAAACCATAAAATTAAAAATTATTGCTACGTTAAATGGCCTAAAAATGTAAATTTATGCATCAATTAGCTAAGAATCAGGCTAACTGATCAAATAATTAAGAATTGTATTTATAAATTATGGTAATATTTTGGGAACAAACAAAAGAAAATAAAGCTGGATAGATCACTGTTTTTACTTATTTTTTAAAACATTTTGAATAAGTGAAGAATCTCGGAATGTTGATTAGACTGATTTTGTAAATAAACATCAGATGCTTTAATTTTTAATTGAGTAGATATGTCTCCAATGATACATTTTAGATCAGTGGTTCTCAAACTGAGTCCCACAAGCTTATGCCTCAGGAAATAATATTTAATTTCAAATAATTTGGAAAATACACCTTCTAAAAATACATAAATTTATACTGATCAATGGTAGTATTTAATCTGTTTTATTTATGTACAGTGGATCAAAAAAGTACTGGCATACTTAACTTTTTTCAGGTTTCATTGTAAAAGAATCATAAATTGATTTGCTAAACATTTTTATTTAATAAAAGATTTAGAAAAATACATAATGGGGATAAAAAAAAATATTAATTTAATTAATTAAAAAAAATCACTTCAACATGGTAAAAAAAGTATTGCCAAACTTTAATTTGAGGTTTACTTCACGAACTGGATATTTATTAATATTGTGTTTGTTTGCTTAGGCTTTAAGGCCTAAAACCCTAGTCATCAAAAACCTGGTCATCAACGCCTATATATTAATATTTTGTCATCATACCATTAGCATCTATGACATCCTGGAATCTTCTTGGTATCGACAAAACAAAATTTTGAGTTATGTCTTGTCCAATTTTAGGCCGTTCCTCTCATAAAGTTTCTTTTAATTAATTTTTAAAGAAATTTTATTTTTATTACTTTCAAATCCAACAGGTACCATTGGTGTTCTATGGTATTTATGTCCGGTGACTGTGGTGGCGTTTTCAATTTTCTGGGGACATTGCACAGCATCCATTCATTTGTTTTATTTGGTGTGTGCTTGGCCGTCATTGTCCTGTTGGAAGGTAAATTCGTCTTTAATCTTCAGATTTTCATTCTACTTGTTAGATTATGTCGCAAAATGTTGAACTATTGTACAGCATTCATAATATTGTCAATAAAGGTTAAGTTTCCAACGCCATTCCATGACGTGTACTCCCAAACTTGGACAATCCATGTCGGTATTTTACAGGAGGCCTCACATGTCGAGTTTGAAACTCAGTGTCAAGTTTCTGCCAAACCAACTTGTGGCCATTAGAATAGAATATATTTAACTTACTTTCATCTGAAAAAATAACATTTTTCTAGAATTCTAGGTCTTTACTAAACTAACTTTTAGCAAACCGAAGTCTTTTCTTGCAGGTCACCTTTATAATAAAAGTTTTTTTCTTTGGAATCAGTCACGATAATAATATTTATGAATTATATTTCTAACAAATGGTGGATGTTAAAGTGTCATTTTGCTCAGCAATTCGATGGATATTCCTTTGTGCCCTCTCAGTAAATATTGGTGGCCGCTCTGAACGGGATATGCGTAAAGTTTTCTAAACTTTTGTACAACATTTTGAACACTACTAAAACCAATTTCTAATTTATTCGCTATTTGTCGGTAGCTAAGTCCATTAGAATGTAATTTAAGGATGTGTTTTTTTAAACTGACACAATATTCACTGGTTTTATGCATTTTGTTATGGAAAATACACAGCAAAGACTGATTTTTATTATTTTCATTGTACTAACATCAATCCTCGTTTCTAATTTCTTGAAAGAAAAAATATTAATTTTTTTTTACATTTAAAACTGTGCTAATACTTTTTTGACACTCAAAATTTACTCTTCATGTTTACTTTAAACATAGCTTTTGAATTTCGAACATTCATTACTTCCAAAATATAATTCTCAAAGGCCACTTTGTCACAGAAATATTATTTATGGAAAATACCTTAGTCCTATCGAGATTTGAAGAAAAATTGGAGTGTGCCAATACTTCTTTGATCTACTGTATATATCACCGAAAATGGATTAAAATTTTTTTATATCATCACTTTAAAGATAACTACATTAATTTTTTTTTTCTTAATCAAATTAGGATTCTAAAAATTTTTATTAAGCCTAACAATGATTCCACTATAAAAAAAAGTATGAGAACAACTGTTCAAGTTTTGTAACCCATGACATATAGGACTGAAACTTTATAAATTATAAACAATAAAGAAAAAAAAATTAAGTTAATTGAATTCATTAATATATTTCTGTCATACCATTTCAAAAATAGAAAAGTAGGTAATATGAACAGAATAAAAAACTTCATAAAGATTAAAAAATAATATAAACATTTTTCAGTTTTGACAATATATACATACACCCATGGCAAAAAAATATTGACTACATTATACAGAAAGTAAACAGACCATAAATATTTAGACAAAAACTTTAACCAATAAATGTTTAAACATTATTATAAATATATTTTTATTGTTAGTAAACATGAATTAGATTTTCCTTTATTAATTTTTAAAATTTATAATAATTTTCATTAATTCAGAAAAAATAGGATTTTATTTTCTTTAAAGAAATGTATAGATAAATAAATGAGAAAATTATATCACAAATATTTTGAATAAGATGAACTTTCTTATTATATTTTATCCAATATTTATTTTTTTTATGAACTGATATTTATCAAATTAACTATAAAAAATTGTACTAGTTTATTTGTTATAAAATGCTTTTTGAGGCATAACTTTAGTTAGTACCTAAGATAATTAGTAAATGTGGTTTCTCTTTTATTGCACATGTAGGATGCTTGAGTTAATTGGATGTTGGGAACTAATATGAAATAACTATTGAAATTTGTAAATAATATTCAGATTATCTATATTACTAAACTAAAAAAAAATAAATAAATGAAAAAAAAATTAGTATTGTTGCTCTCAGGCTTACTTTGAGGGAATATGTACTGGAACATTTTTAATTATGTAAGTTCTTTTATATACTAAGTCTTAAATAAAAGTCATTCAACCGTTATGAAGATGAAATTTGTCAATATTTTGCGTACTAACACATATCAATATGTATATATGTACTTATGTGTTAGGATGCTTGTATTTGTACTGTTAAATGTATATTTCTTACTTCTATCCAATTTTTGCACTACTGTCATTCATTAATTATTTCATCTATGGTTTTTTACAGTAAGTCCATTATTTAGATGTTCGATAAGTGCCTTTTTATTAAATGAAATAGATTTCTAATACTTTTGCATAACTTCTACATGAGTAATTTTTTTCTTTGTCATGATAAGTTTAGTCAATATGACTAAGAGATATTTCCATTTCCTCTTATATTTGTAAGCATTGATCTTTACAGTAGCTCGAGAAAAGTTCAAAATAAATTAAATTCTATACATATACATATTTTTAAACATATCATGCGGATATGGATCTACTTCATTGTGTACTGTTCAATCAAAATCTGTGACGTAGATGGACAATAAAACTATATTATAGTCTTTTAGTCTTGAAAAATAAATTAAAAATATATATATGAATTCGTCATTTTATTTTTGTTTCAGAAATGTAAATATTTTTATCTGCTTTATTGCACTGTAGTTTAGCTCTATACACATTAGTTTTAAAAATTATTTGTGAATTGAATTTTCAATTGTAGTCTTCACATTTGTTAAAATAATATTTCATTACCTATGCCATATTAGAAGTACCTAATTAAATATTGTGACAATAAAGTTTATATTAATTCAACTTCTTTAATTATTCCCTTCTCCCGCTATAAAAAAAAGTTGTTAATATAAATTTACTAAACAGGATATTTCCTTAAGAGTAAAATCAATAGTTAGTTTTAAAAATACTGTGAAAAATAAATAAAATACTGTGATTTTGGGATACATCTGTGTTTTAATGATAACAATAAAAGTAAAATAATTCATAATCTGATTTTTCAGGACTTAGAATATAACATTTAATTTCTCTCTTGTTGAGTTTTTAAATCATTGATTATTAATATTAATTTAGATATCTAAATAATATATATTTGTTCATCAAACTTAGTTTCTGAGAGTGTTTTTGATCAAATTTTGTGGTGTAACCTTTAACCAAAAGCAGAAAATACTGTCTAAAAGTATTTTTTTTCCTCAGTCTGAGTATCAGTATTATCCTTCATGAGAATGGTGTAATGATAATTTTAGGGCACTATATCACAAGATTTTATAGGAGCTGTTTCCTCTGAGTGTTTTTTTCCTCCCCTTCCTCGCCTTTAAGGCTATACGGGGGTTTTCCCGGGCCAGGGAGTGTGAGCGGGGATTTAAAAACTCCTCCGGGCACCGGGACGCGAACTCATGACTATTTTTTTATCAAAGTCTTATGTATCAGGTTGCTGGGCAACGGCGGTGCAGTGCACACTCGTTAGCCTATTCGGTCTCCCCGCCCACATCTCTCTGAGTGTGTACTAACAATACACTCAAAGGAAAATAGATCATATAAAGTTAAGTAGTGAATAGTGAAATAGAATCAACATTGCATGATCATCAATCAACAACTGTGATAGTCTCAACAAAAATAAAGTACCTTCACCTGGAATTCAATATTCTGTTCCATTTTCATCAATATATACCAACTATAGCAATTTTATTTATTTTTTGATAGATAATGCTTGAAAAAAAAATAAAGAAATTAAACAGAATAAACATTTAAATAAAGTTCATTTATAACGTAAAAAAATAGTAGAATAGTAAAGTTGTTAGAAGGAATTTGTAGATGTGGTTTGACGTATGGAGAAAGGTAAGGAGTTCCAAAAGGAGATAGCACATGTGACACAACATTTGCTGAAGTAAGTGGTTTTTTCAGAGGGGATATATAGATCTATAGGTTGAGATCTGGTATTAAGGGAGTGGATAGAGGAACAGCGAGTAAGGAGTTCCAGGATGTAGGGAGGATTTTTGGTTCTGAGGACTTGGAAAAGAAAAACACCAAGAAGGAATTGCTGTCAGGAAGTAGGATAGAGCCACTTCAACTCAGTATATAAGCAGGAAACCTGGAAATTCCAAAGATGAATCTTATGAAACAATTCATGAGTCTCTTCAGTCTCATTTCCAGTCTTGCGGATATAACTATGTGAGTAGCTGTATTTATTGGAAATAATTTTATAATCACATTTTAATGTATCATTCTACTATAAGAATAACTGAATTAAATTCAGATGAGTTTATAATTTTGTATCTATAATCCATCAATGATGCTATTTTTTCTCCCTTTTCATTATATATGTGCAAACTGCACCCTAAACCTAATTAATTTATTCTTCCTCATTCCTAGTTCAGGAAATCTATTGAAAACTTCACTTTTCACTGTTACAAAAACTGGCTAGACTGATCCTAGAAAAAATTCCTTCGATGACATGTTATTTTGGATTAAGACCAAACTGATACCTCACATTTGGAAATAAAAAAAAAATAACATAATGAATTATTGAACTATATTAATCTGATTATTATTCACATAATTAATTAGAATTATCATTAGTATAGTAAATTACATAAGTGAAATATTAATAAATTCAAAAAAACATTCACTTATTTCTTGATAAAATTGCATGATCAGTAATTTCATGAATTTCTTTTAGGAACTACATCACAAAAAAATTGTAAGCATCCAATTCTTTTAGATTTTTTCAAAAGTATGGCATCTACTCTATAATGATTGTATGGTATGAATGGTAAATGAAAATCCAGCAATAAATCCATATGATCTAATGTGTAATTTCCCTGAAAAAAGATCTTTATTGTGTTTTTTTAAATTGAAAAGTAATAGTAAATTTATTTATTTTAGGAAAATATACTTTGCGGACATTTTTGGAGCAACTTAATCCAGCAGATTTCATGAAATTCCTAAAAAATTTTGGTAACATTAACTTGAACGATTCACAAAATTTTCCACACTTCTGGTAATAGTAATGTTCCCTCCAAACTCCATTACCACCCATAGATGCTATATCTAAATCTAACTGAGAAAAATAAAATACTGTAACAGATCTTTAATGTAAAGCAATAAAATATTTATAATATTAAATGAATTGTATTGGTAAAGTAACGTATCATAAAGGTATAAGGTATATCCTACAACAACCTAATCATTTTCTGCTTAAATCAAGATTAAGAAAAAATATTAATATGCCATAAGACAATGTTATGAATGTTGGTTCACACAAAAGATTCTATTAGGATTCCTAAGATAGTTCAAAGCTATCCTTCAGGTCCTGTCCAGTCTACCTTCAAGTTTCTTCCTCGTAACTTCTCCTTCCCCATTCGCATTACATTTCTGCCCCAATTTAATCTTCCAATCTTTTTAAGCCAATAACAGTCATATCATAATATAGAGTATTAAGTTCTTTGTTTCTGTGTGTCATCCAAACTTCCACATCCTTCACAGAGTCATAGATACACCTTAAGATCCTTTGATCAAGTACAAACAGACCATTTTCATCTGGCTTCGTAACTGTCCATGCTTGTGAGGTATGGCTTCAACAAGTTTAAAATTTGTATAAGGGCCTCTATAAAATCTCCTTGCTGATCCTATTCGGCCTTCACCATCATATATTAATTAATAATTATTTAATCATAATTTAAAATTTTAATTTAACTCATTTTCAACCAGACCCACCTGTTAAGCTGACTATTGGATTATGAGAAAGATATTCCTAAATTCAGCACCGGATCTTGCAACAATGTCAATACCATCTGTAAAGACCAAGAGTTAGATGATTTGGCTGATAGTAGTTGATGTTGTTTCTAGCTCCGTCTTCTCAAGACCCAAAGTAAACAGAAGAAATTCACTCATTTGAGCATTATCCAAGTATCTTGATGACACTCCTGAATTCGTGTATGATTGGTCATCTTAATCTGGTGGATATGCTTGCTAGGAATGCCAAAACCTTTCAGTGCATTGTCCACATAAGTGTGGTTAACATTGTCATGTGCATTCTACAATTACCTCTTCAAAGTTCCAATTCCAATTACTCTTCCTGGTCTTTTCCCAACTATCTTCATTAGTAGATTGATTTAACAGACTTTCAATATCTCATCCATCTTTGGACAATTTCCTCTTTGATACATGAATATCAACTCCTCCTCACTACTGAAGATGATTAAAGTTGATTTTGAAGTCGGTTCTATGTTTGCTTTTTTATCACATATTTCCTCAATTTTTTTTAATTTTTTCCTGTCCCAAGTTTTCTTCTCAGCTATCCGCTAAATTCTATATTCTTCTAATGCTAGCATGGTGTGACTTCTTTGCACCATTGGTTTATAGTTTGTGTTTTGGTTCTATTCCTGGCATTCTAAATTGAAACACTCATCTCTGACATTTCTTCTTTCGGTCCCTAATTCCTCTTCCGTAGCCTTTCTTGATAGCTTCCTTCAGAATTCATCACACTTCTTTAAGTTTAACACCATTACATGTTTCCCTCATCAAACTCCCATTTAAAACTTCAACTGCTCCTCATACCTGTGACCTGTTTCTGGGTCCTTTAACTTGTTTTTATTGATTTTTTTTTGCCAGTCTTCCTCCATATTATGTGATCTTTGGAGATCTTAACTCATATTTTGGAGATCACCAAGTAGGGCCTGAATCCATATTGACCCTATGAAAGGTTCTGGTGTTATTAGATTAGATATTATTTAGCAGTTATAAAAATCCAATTTTATTGAAAAAAAAAGTGTGATGTAGCAATTGAACTGTGTTTTATTTGCTACTTTTTTTCCTCCTTATGCACTAGATTGATTATAGATTGGAAATGAAGTAATTAAAATTTGATATGATCAAGGCCTTGCTATACAATTTAAAAATAGTTTGTAATTTTAAATATTTTCAAATAAACATACTCACATTAAAAAGACTGTTGTCAAGATCAGAAACAATAATCAGATTGCCTGTGAGAGCGAATTTTCTTTTGGATATTTTTATAATTTTTCCATTCTGTAGACTCACTTCTTTTGTACCTTCATCAGAACATTTTCCCAATTGCTTTAGTAGAACTTCATATGGACCTAACTAAACATGATTTAAAAAAGAAACCCAATTATATGTTGTGTTAAAGTTCTAAATTAAAAATATGGTGTGGTACATTTCACAACTTTCTCTTATCACTCTAATTTCAGTAGATATTTTTTTTAAAAGTTAATAAACGTTAAGAAAACTGCATTAATTATAAATGCAATTCACCACAATTAATATAAAGTATGACAATGCTGTGTGTACTTACTATACATTATTGGTTTACCAAGCTGAAAATGAATTTTAAAATTTTTCATTTATTTTCCTCAAAAATTTAATTTAGTTTCTATGGATTCAATTATTTCTCACTCAATTATTAACAAAAACATAAAAAATTGAAAGAAATTAGTTTTTTGTAACTCTCCATTACCTTCTAGGGCTTAAGATGTTATATAATTTGTTTTATATTATTTTTAATCTCCCAACAGTGCATTATACATTCATATTATATATTGGAAATTAATACAATTAACAATCCATGTCATCATTTTTAATAATTAATTTGGCCATTTTTACTTCTATTTGTTGTTGTTTTTTTTGTGGATAAAATTGCATCTTTTAGAAAAATTCAGAGCTATATCCAAAATATTTATCACAAAACACATTGAAAAAGTTTATTTATTAATAGCTATTATATATTACAGAATATACATGTAGGTATAACCAGATCCTCAAAATTTCCCATAAAGATATTTTTAAAAAGCATCTCTAAGTGAAATAAGTGAATGGTTAAACTAAAAATAAATTACATCAGGAAAGTGCTGTACTGACACAGGTAGTTTAAATAGAGAGGGATGGGGCTCTCTCAACTGTTTCCAATTTCCCAATTCCTATCTCTATACTTAATTATCAATAAAAGTTAATTATAAAATTTGTTCATAGTTTTAATGAAAGAATCACATGCAAGCACACACAGACCATTGTGAAAAACTTGATTTTTTGGACCCAAAAAACCATAAAATATGTATTTTCATCAAAAAGTCAATGGATCAAAATATATAGATAAAAAATAATTACTTTTAATAAAATAAAAATAATTACTTGTATGTCAAGATTCAAAATATATAGTTATAGTGATATATAATATAACATAAAATATAACAATGTGATCGGAGAAGAAAGAAAAACAATCCTATTGAAAAAATAACATGTTATGAATTCATATAAATTTTTTAAAATGCTGATTTACTCTTTGTATCATATTCTTTCTGAATAGGTTATTGTATTATATCATTATAATATTTTGAAAATTTAAATCTATTTGTAAATATGAAAGATTTAAAATAAGTTTCTACCATATTTCAAAGTGATTATGGTAATTATTTCTTTTGTAAAACAGAATTGTATTGAAACCATTTTTTTTTTCATGAAACATCAACCTAATTAATTAATCAATTTAAAAACAAAAGGAACAAAAAAAAATGCATATAGCATAATATTACCGCAAAATCAGCTAATGTAAAATTAGCAATGATCAATAAAATTCCTAATAACAGAAACATTTAACAAACTTTTGAAAAGCTCCTAACAATTTTCTACTAAGTGCTGCAAGGAAAGCATTTATATAGAGCCAAACCTATCTCTCATCACTTCCCTAGGGTCATAATGAGCCTAATGGATGTTATCGCACCAGTGGAATTTGACATAATTTCAGGAAACATCATTCCTGTTAAAGTAATCATTTTATCATTCATCTATACCCTGATTCTATGATAAAAGTAATACAAATAAAAAAAAGAAGTAGAAGAGGCATACTTGTCAGGAAAAGATTAACAGAACATTACACAGAAGCCAGATTTTTATACAATTATAGAACTCGCTTGATTATTTTTTTTAAATAAAAAAACATATTTTTTGGTCATAAATATTGGAAAGTTTCAATTAACTTTTATTTTAATAAATATAATAATACATATATAAATGTATATCAATGATGTTAGGTTAAATTTTCTTGGGACATCATTTGTAAATTGAGTGTTAGCTATATATAGACTAGAAAGATACCTGAGCCAATAAAAAAGTAAAATATTTTGATCACGTAGACATAAAAATCTCATGTTCGTAAAAATGATTAGTAAAGTACATTTAACTGAATAATTGAATATTTTATTTTAAGATTTACAAAAAGTATTTGGTTTTAATTAAACATATTTCAATTCAATGACAGATGCTTGAAGAGAAAAAAAAAATGAAAACATAAAATAGTCCTTGAGAAAAAAAAATAATTCATTTCCCAGATTTTACCGAATGTTTTCTAGTGTATACTAATAAAATTTTTCCCTTTTAAGGGACAGGAGATTAAGAGTCCCTTATACTATCAGTCTTATTGCAACAACATAACTGAATGAAATATATTGATGGGGCCCCTCACACGTCGCAATCATATTAAGTCAATATGATATCAATTTTGCTAAAAAACATACCTTGTTCCTTTTTTATTTGTATGACCTGAAAACTTCATTTTCTTATCATACATTTAAACATTTCATGTAAAGGGAATAATTCCAAAATTTAAAAAAAAGGAATAACTATTGAACAAAAAACTTTCTGACAAATCAGACTACCTTCTTCGTAGCACTGTGTTTTAGGATACAAATTAACTTTTTAGTAAATATTTCATCCAGCCATCTAACAAACATTTCAAAAATTGGTTTAGAAATAAAATGGTCTTATTCCTTTGTTTTAATTGAAACCACAATCATTTAATATCTGTTCAATAAGTTGTAAATCTATTGAAGAAGGTTTGTAAATAGGAATCCAGGATTGGTCCATAAATGGCTCTAGCTAATAATATAGTTAATGTTAAACCGCATTATTGGTGCTATTTTGTTTCTTTGACAGGTGGAAAAGATTTTCAATTCACAGCAATTCAAGTTTCATTTTATTAGTGTTGATATGTTGAATTCTTACCCTACAAACTATGATTTGCAGACAGATTAGTTTTCTGTACCAATTTAAAAACATCTCCATGATCAAATAAAAAGTTTGTCGAAGCTTACCAATAGCATGTTCTTAGTAAATCACATTGTTTTGAGTGGTTTTAAAAATTAAAAAATGGCAATTTCAAAATGAGAAATGCAGAAAGTGGAAGACCATTTCAACTGATAAACTATTAATAATGAATGCTATGAACTACAAATGATTTGATTTGAATCGAGTATTGCATAAAAAACGACCAGAATTTTAAAAAAGGACCACACAGAGTGTTTGTGCTTCAAGATAATGCACCAACATTAGGTAAATACTAGGATATGTGGCTAATTCAGCAGACTTGGCTTCATACGACTACTATTTATTTGCATTGATGTGGTATACACTTTTTCAGCAGCACTTCACTTCTTATGAAAATGGCTTGTTAATTAGTGGGTTTTATGAAAACCAAGGCATTCAAATTGCTAGAAATATAGGAAAAATCTATGATGGAGTGTATTTCAAATAAAATATTTTTAAACATTTGTAAGTAATAAATGTGAATTTTCTACATGAAAATAACAGTTTTCTATTTACGTACAAGACCTTGATATGTGCTATTACATAATAATACGCAACAAACATTGGTTTAAACCAAATTTATGATGAGGTTAATTATTTTAATGGCCAAATAAAATTAGTAGAGCTTTGTTATAAATTTATTTTAAAATAATATACATCTTTACATGACAGTTCACTCTCCATAATAAAAAACCTAAGTAGGCTATGATGTATACAGAGAACTATTGTTAGATACAGAAATTAGAATCTTATCCATCCGCTTGATAATATCTCCAAGTCTACTTTCTTTTGGAGCTGTATCAGTGAAGTCTAGTTGCCTTGATGCACCACTTGACAGCCTTGCAAAATCTGTGAATGAATTCTCTGCAAAAGGTAGATTGGAATTTTCCTTTTTGACTTTCTTCCTAAAATGAAAAAAAATTATAAAAATAAAAAATATAATAATTGATCATTTAATTTTTCTAATTGTGAAAGAGTTAACAATTACTTGGATCCTAAAAGAATTTTCAGGAGCCCTTCTTTCTTTTTCGGAGTTGACTCTGAAGATCTGTCAGAAGAATGGCCTGATGATCGATCAGAGTTCATAGAAATAGCACTGATGCTTCCTGTCAGTGGCACCAGACCAACTTCTCTACCATTTGATAATCTGTGCAAAACAGTGAAATAATTCTGATATCTTCAATAAATAAATAACACCCTTTTCAAACTATTGTCATCGTTCCATCCTTTCTTAAATATAAGTGTACAACCAAAATAAGGCAAAAAAAAAAAAGGAATCATTAGGATTTATGCCTCAGTTTATATAAATTGTTTTTCTTAACCCTCTATTAAATTAAAAATAAAGCTATACAATACAAAAGAAATTGATTAAAGTGTTTGGCTATAACTAAAAAATAAATTAATATATACCTGTCATAGACAAGGATAGATAAAACAGGAGTAACCGAAGAGTGAGCCGATACAGCCATCATATGGTCTCGAGGATGAAAATCAATAACTCCTGGCTGGGAATCTGGAATGAGGTTGGGGTATATCGCTGCTTGTGCGCTAGTGTTCGAGTCCCAGACACAAAGGGTGGAATCTTCGGACCAGGCGAGAACCAAAGAGCCGCAACCGCAGAAAGTACTGTCTTCTCTCAACTTCGTATTTACAAGTCCCTGCAAAAATATTTAATTACTTCAATAATACCTACATATGTAATGCGTGCTACTAAATGATACAGTAAATCTGATAGTGATATAAACATTCAATTATAATAAGATTTTGACTAGTTGGCCCATGCAAATAATGCACAGAATATTTGGTTTAGTGAAGGAATAACAAAACAATATGGAAATAAGTAAATCCTGTTATTTGAGAGAAGAATTAATTGTTTTTCCTTGGCTGATTACAATATTCCATTTAACATAATAGACCAAAATATTTGTTTATTTTTGAATGCTGATTTTTTTAAGGTAATATTCTAAATAAAGCACCGATCATGGGATTTTCTAAATTATTAAAAAATATAACGTACCAACAAAAAAATGCCTTTAAGGAATAATGAAGTATATATCATCCGGGGGAAAAAAAATGGTAGTAGAATAGTAAATACAAAATCTTCAAAGAGTAAGAAATTATTAAGTATACCAAATCATTTTGTTTTTTCCTGTTCTTCCCTACCTTGCCTTTTAGGCTATACGGAATTTTTCCGGGATGGGAGGAGAGGGGGAGGAGTGAGGGTGGAGAATTTAAAATTCTCAGTGGCACAAGATACGAACTCATACTTTTTTTAATCTGTCATATCTCCAGTCATCTATCTGGTTGCAACTCATGGTGCTGTGCACACACGTTAGCCCATTTGGTCACCCCACCCCCATAAGTATACCAAAACTAATGAACTATAAAATAACTTCAGTTCTAAAGTATTTAATGGGATCTATTTTGTGTAGGCCCTAAATCCCTGCTAAATTTTGTATGGATAGGTGGAAGAATGTTGCAGTTATCAAACTTTTTATGTTTCTACTTAAAAAAATATTTAAACTCACTTGGCTCCTTCCATCAGTACAAATTGTTTCAACTTTACAAATTTCTAATCGATTTTCATGCTTTTTTTTTTTACAGAATTTAGTAATCATTCTAATATTCATGGTACAATCGAGAAAAAAATGTATACTATTTTAGTTATTCGCAAATAAATTTTCTTTTCCTTCATAACTTTTTTCCAGAAATTTCAGAGAGATATGACTATTTTTCACACATGAAGGATAAGAAGATCTTCAAAATGAGTAGTCAGTTATTGGATTTGTTGAAGAATTAACGAAGATATGGCGTTCTGATAAAAAAACACCTGTTAGAAATAATATATATGATTATTGAAGAGAAGGATGGTTGGGGTGATCAGTCAAAATAAAAAAATAGTAAAAATAAATGAGTAGGAGTTGATCGTGGGGGGGAGGGTGCGGTCAAATAAATACTAAATTTGAAAAAATAGTATTTTTAACTTATTTTAAATGTCAGTGTAATAATTAAAAATACTATTTTTTCAAATTTAGTATTTATTTGACCACACCTCCCGATCAAATCCTTCTCATATTATATCACAGTCAACCATCTCTACATCAGTAAAAATAAATAATTATACTTATTTTTATTCTTATTTATTTTTACTATTTTTTATTTCGACTGATCGCCCCAACCATCTTCTCTTCAATTATTCACTACAATCAACCATCAACCACAATTATATAAGATTATATTTTTGTCAATGATCTAATTATTCGAATGAAAATGAAACTTATTAAGAATTATACCTGAAACCAATGGAGCACCGAGCCTGTAGAAATGTCCACCATCCTTAAAACTGAATCTCTTGTATGCACAAGAAGTCTTTTTTTACCAGGATGAAGAGATAATTTGTTAATTACTTTCCCCTTTATTTCACGAACAACTAAACTTCTCTCAAACTCGAGATTTCTAAAAAAAAAGTTGCTGTCATAACTAGATGCAATACAATGATGCAAGTATTCTAAATATATTAAAGTATGTTTAAGAATTGTAGCATAATACATATATCAATCTTAGGGAATAATGTTGATAAAAATTAAAAATTACGGTCTGATAGTCATAAAATAAATTAATAAGAGATTAATAATCAATGAAAAAGAATTTTAAAAAATAAAATAATACAGAAATTACAAAAACATTGCGTTGAAATTTTCTTAATTAATCACTTTAATAAGTAAAAGATAAAACAAAAGAAAGAAAAAAATTCAACATATGTCTCTTTAGTCTTCTTGTAGGACTTTAAGATCAACTCCAAGCATAAATTTTTCATCTTCCTCATTGCATTTCTTAAAAATATCCATTTTTTTAAGCGGCCAGTTATGTCCATATAAAACAATACTTCTTATAAATTTATACCACTTATTTTTCAAAATGTTCAATTGTGCAGTACATAATGAAAAGTTTGTCCATTGGAGTGGCATGTATTAGCTTTCGTCATACTGTTGATGAAACTGTTTTAATTTATTCTTGTAATAAATAAGTTCCTAAATAAAATTGATCCAGTATTTTTTCACTTATTAAATAGTATATACATAATGATAATAATAATTATTATTGTATATTACATTTATTGTTATAAATTATATTTTATAATTATTATAAAGTTGACTCTTGATTTCATTCTTTTTTCCAAATGACTTAAGAAAATTGTTTATAACAATATATGTATATATATAATAAAAAGGTAAGAGGAGATAACTCAAAATAATTTCTCGAGAAAATTTTCTTCTAAAAGTCAAATGAACGAGCTATTTATCTAAACAACTGAAAGAAAGTTAAAGTTTTTAAAAACCATTATCTCTATTACGGATTAGAATTACCAGAGTTAGGTTTAAGAGACCTTCAGTTCAACCTCAGGATTCTAGGGGAATAAATCACCCATATTAATACGAAAATAAGTCCTGAAAAGGTGATGAAAATGAGAAAATACAAGTCCCTGGAGATCAAGTAACCAGGCTAGAAGGGCAAGAACTGGAAGCAGTGGTAATATTCAAGCAGTGGTTTGGACATGACTCACGGATGCCAGGTAAGAATAGCTAGGTCGACCTATCACATGAAGATGAATAGAAAAAGTAGCCTAGGATGCCCTGGAAACACCTGAAAAGTGTTATTAGAAAGGCGTTTGTGGCCAGAAATCTGGATTGGAGAAGGAGATGAGACATGGCGCAGGACCGAGCAGAATGGATCAAGCTCTAGAGAAAGAACACTCTCACTGTACAAGGTGGTAGATAACGAGAGGAAGAAGAAGAATTACATTAAATTTAATAGTCATAAAAATAAATAAACAATTCATGAAGTTATTCATGTTATAAGAAAAATAAAAGCTAATATAGAACAAACTGATTACCCTCCAGAATTCCAATTCCAAATGCAAATTTCACCAATGCTGTCACCTGAGATAAGGTAATTATCGTAGGATAAAAGGGTGTTTATTTTCCCTTTGTGATGAGATGCTTGTTGATATACTTTATTCACACTGACTTTCCAAATTCTAATATCATTATCAAAGCAACCAGTTACAAAAGTATTATTATCGAGCCAGGCACATGAATATACATAACTTGGATGGGAAACACTCTGAAACAAAATATAACATGATAGTATTACAATATTTTACACTGCTTGATTCCTTAAAGATATAAAAATAAGCGTGGCAAATGATAATTTAATCAATTCAAAAGGAGATAGTGACTTGAGTCAATCATTATGATGAGGTCTGATGGTGGTTGTTATAATTTTTTTTTAATATTTGGAAAATAGGTTCCTTAATGTTTCTAGAGACAATAAAATAATAAAAGTCAGAGAATTTTATTTTCCTTGACCTTGCATAAACGAAAATCATTTTTCTTTATCTTGACAAGCTAATTACACTAAATATAGACATTTACAGTTTTCTTCAGATTTATATGAACAAAAATTATATTACTTAGAAAGATCAAACAAAAACCACTACAAATCTAAAAAACAAAATTCTGACAAATTATTGTACAAAATATGTTTACTTTATCTGTTAAAAGGCATATAATGATTTTTTTAGAGAACGGCTTGGACGATTTTTAATTTTGATTCTGTTTGTCGAGGGTGAACTCCCGCAGGATCATTTATTGATCCTCACACAAAGATTCTCTGGTAGATCCTTGAGCTTTCCCTCATCAACTGGCGTCTGATCTGAACTGCCCCTCATGAGATATTGAGATGTAAGCCCAGGTGACTCGCAGTAGAGCCAACCACATAATTTACTTGAATAGGAAACTGGTTGATATTAATCAAAATAACTAAATAATAGATTTATAGTTACCTGAATAGGAGTAACAATTTTGTTACTAATGTCCCAAACACAAGCAGATGTATCAGCAGACACAGAGAGGAGATACTTATCATTAGAAGACCATTTCAAACTGTATACTAGACCTAGAAATAAATAATTTGAGACTATTATTAATTGAAGAAAGCAGTAAATAAGTGAAAAAATATAGTTAAGATGTGCTTTAGACACAATTTTTATGTGAGTTTAGAAATATTTTCCATTCATAAATTACCGAAATTCTTATATAATAATGTTCAAGTCTGTTTAATGCACATGCGATCAGAGACCACAATATTGAAAGAAAATAAAATAAGATGTAAATTTAATAATTTTTCAGTCATAGACATACTTCTAAAGATAAAAAAATTATATAAAAACAATAACCAAATGAAATTCACTATAATTTAATTTTTTTTTAAAGTAAGAGGAATTCCATCCCTACAAGATAATTGTTATCCAGAAGCTCCTTCCAACTGACAATGTTTAACATCTGCAATTCAGAGAGCACAATAACCAATTTCTTCAACCGATATTCATAAGAACCAATTTGCATTGATCATCATATCGGACAAGTAAAGTAAATTTTCACAAAAATGTTGAAATTAGGCAACTGAAATCCCAAGAGAATTATATGAGCACCCTTTTCACAGCAAAAAAGTAATAGTGAGATGTTCTTTGTTAAAAGTTGAGATAATTGGACCTTATTTTTTTTAAAGATGTGATGGTGAATTCAGAGCAGTAACTATCTCTGAAAGCGGCACTATTCTAAAGATCCAGGAGCAATTCCTCCTTTGCTTTGAGGAACGAATCCTGAGAAGGATCTTTGGAGCAGTATGTGTTAACGGTGAATAGAGGAAGTGGAAATCAGGGAACTTTGTGGTGAAGCTGATGTCATAAGATTCATCAGGATTGGGCGGTTGAGATAGGCTGGATACATCACCAGGATGGGTCCTGATGAGGTAACCAGGAAGCTTATGGAAGAGCAGATCTATGAATAAAAAAGAGTTGGCAGACCCAGGCTATGGTGGGCTGATGATGTAGCAGCCGACGTGTGGACCCTCTTAAATATTCGCAGTTGGAAAGCAGGACCAAGTTGCAGGCAGCCTTGACTCTTCGAGAGTTGTAGTGCCATCGAGGAAGGAAGTAACTATGAATTTTTTTATTGCTTCATGATTCTTTTTATTCTCTACATGGGAAAATATGAATGCGACACTCAGAAAATTGGGTTTCAACTGGATGAGCCAAGAGTTTCAATAAATGAAACATGAAACATTTTCAGGATATCTAATTTTCACAAATTTCAATGTTCCATAGGTATCCTGCTCACCTGACCTAACTCCCTACAATCTTCATTTATGGTGGTATCTGAATTCAAAAGGGTACATTGATCAACCACACACTATTCCACATTTAAAAGAATTTATACAACATGAAATCATAGTAATCCTGGTTGAAATGTGATGCAATGTGGAAACAACTATTTGCAAAAATGCATCACATCATTGTGGAAGGACAGCATTTATCAGACATTATTTTCTATAATTAATTTTTCTTCTATATTATGATAAAACGTTTGTTCATTAACTACAAATTGTCATTATTTCAATTGGTCAATTTTAAATTAAAGTTATAGCGTCTATTTTAAATGTAGTCGTTTGGTCTCAACTATCCAATATTTCCAAAATTCTTATCATAAGATAATATCTTATACCAGATTAAACATAAAATTTTAATAATATGGTAAGTTGAAACAGTTTTAAGATAGATATTATTTACTTATAACAACATTGACATTTGTTTATTTTCTGTTTCTTTCCTACATTTTTGGTAATTGCAATTCTCTTCCAACCTTAATTTAATAAAACTATTTTGACCATATTTTCTCTCCTTTCACTTGATCTATTTCAAATTCAATGAATATATAACATTATATTAAAGCTTATCTACAGATATATGGAGCTAAATTACTTTTTTTTTTAAATTGATGAAACAATCAAATATCATGGGCTGTCTTAATTATTGGAGGGAGGAAAGACCAATTATTGCAATAATAATGGGATATGGACTCACCATGGTTTGGGTAATGTGTAAATGCGGCTTAATATAAGAGGTAAAGAAATATTACGTGCCTGCAAAAATAATAGTAAACTTATTTATTCTTGTGAATTTTTAATATAAATGTGTAAGATTTTAAGTTATTTTGTGCTTATACTGGACCATTCAAAATATTGTTGGGGACGAATGAGACCATTTCAAACACGGGGACCATTTCAGGGGGACGAATCCTCGCCATCTCATGGAGATTACATCTATGACAAATACTAAAATATTTCTCTAAGATTTCTCTAAGATATACTAAAATTCTCTAAGAAATTCTTAATACTCCTGGTTCATTACAAATCAATTCGCAAGAACAATTAAACCAACAATTTGCAAGGAAGTCTAGTGTTCTTTCTAGTGTCTAAAGTTCTTTTTAAAATGGCATGAAAGTAATTTGGTACTTATTTTGCCATAGCTGAATATTTTTAGTGAGATCAAAAGTTAAAACTTCAATAATTTAATAAAAATAAACTTTTTCTCTAAAAACAATTAAAATTAAACATATTTATTATTCTTTGCATAGAGGAAGTATATAAAATAAAAAACATTGTTGAATCTTACCATGGTGGCCTCTACAAGAAAGATGAAGGCGTCCTCTGAAGGTATATATACAAACAGAAAGCTAAAGTAGGGGAAAAAAAATTAAGCTAAGTTTATTATGTACTAATAGGATAAAATAACATAAAATGATTCATTTTTATTTAACTATCGATATAAATAGTGTACAACCAGAATAATAATTAAAATATCATTTAAAAATTAATGAAGTAGATATTTAAATTTAAGAGTAAAGGATTTATTTTTAAATGCTCGTTAAGTAACAGAACTACTAAAAAGATTATTTATTTCATTACATACATTATAAAATTAATTAATTCAATATTAATATATCAGATGTATCCACACGCACAACTTTCCTTACTGCTTTTGATGCAAAAAAAAAAAAAAAATACAAAATAGTTTGCTGTACTTTTTCTAATATTGGTGTTATTAACTGTCTTTCATTTAAGCATCTGAAAAGTTGTGGAACAAGTATAATTTTCAAGTTCAATGAAAAATTGAACATAATTATAAAATCTTATATACTTACTACACCTTCACTGTTGTGTAAGGAGATGATTTGAATGAGATCACACTTGACCTCCAGGTTTTCAATTATTTAATTAAGGGTACTCACTTTATAGAGGCTGGGTGTGCCCCAGGAGGGTCTTCCAGCCACAGGGTCGATCCATGGCAGATGAAACAGATCTGCCAATTTATCTGCCATAAGCAGGATTCAAACCTGGGATCTTGAGCATTGGAAGCTCAGCACCCTACCACTGAGCCACCCCACTCCATTACAGAAAGTATAATATGTCAAAAAAGAGTTTCTCTTGAGATCTCATTTACTTTAAACCTTTCAGGATAAATCAATAAATAAAATGATTTTATAAACATTAATGGGGAGTGGGGTAGCTCAGTGGGTGAGCATTGGCTTCCAGAGCTCAAGGTCCTGGGTTCGAATCCGGCTAATGACTAATAATTTTTCATTAGCCGTGGATAGACCCCGGGATCGGGAGACCCTCCTGGGGCACTCCCAGCCTCTCTACAAAGTGGGTACTCTTAATTATAAAAAATAATTAAGGGGGAAAACCTGGCAGTTGAGCATGATATCGGCCCAATCACCTCTTGGCACAACGGTTGGCCTCCAAACAGTACTTCCTCACATAGTACTGCACCCAAGACCCTTCATGGGTTGTAGTGGTACAGGTTTTTTTTAATAAATATTTAACATATTCAGTAATCTGTAAAGAGAGTGATTCCAACAATTTACTTTTTTCAAGAGGACATCATATTTCATAACATTTTAGAAAGTGGAGACAATTTTTCTATTGTTAAAAAGGGAAGATCTACAAATAAATGTTTAAAAAAAGGAGAAATAAACATATTTTGAAATTTTTATGCAGTAGAAGCTAAAAAGAAATCTAAAAAAATGAAAATCCAAAAACATCTAGTTTGTTGAATTCAATTTTTACAGAGCACTGATAATATGGGAAGCATACGGACAAACACATATATATAAACATGAACAAGATAATATATTAAATAATAAAACCTTGTTAGCAGAAGCAAGAAAGAGACCAGAATGCGAGTAGGCTATCGCTAGACTACCATCGGGACCAGCAGGAAGCTTTGCTAAATACTTGTTGGGCAATTTGCATGACAAGCTAGGCAGTCTCCCCCATCTCACATCTTCCAAATCTCCATCTTCTTTCTAGATAAATTTTCAAACAAAAATTATTTCATAGAACAACAATAATTTTCTTTCTTTAAACAATAATAAAATCCTAATTTTTTTACCATATTCCTTTAGTCAATTAATAAATAAATAATATATTGTTGTGTCCCAAAATCTCTCTATGTATAAGATTTACCAAGGTGGTCAATAAGATTTGACACCTAAGAAATAACATCATTGATTGTGAAGATAGAACCAAGAGGTCATTAATTTATTTTTATTTTTATACAACGGCATGGCAAGCTCAGAACAGAAAGGGGAAATAATTTTAAAAGGGAGGGAGGGAAATTTAATTTAATGTTGGCTAAGTTAGTCTACATTTTGGAATTAGTTTTTCTGAAATGCTAAAATATTATCATTCAGCCTATCGTAGTTAATAAATTTTCAGAAGTTCATTGTTTGCAATTAAAGTCATAAATATTTTCAGAAAAATCACCTGCCTTCAATAACACAATAATGCACCCTTATATTAAAAAAAAGTTACAATAAATATGTACGTGATGTCAAAATAAAAAATCTATAGTATTCATAAAAACCTTCTTTGATTACACTATAATGAACCTCAATATTGAAGAAATTAGATAATTTATAATAAATGAATAAATCATTGCAGTAATTATATGGTTATTTTTCATCATTATAAATATATCAATTTGTAGTAAGAGTATAAGTGGAACTCATCGTTATAAAAATAATTTAAAATACAGAAAGACATAAAAAAAGTAAGTATAAAAGGAAGTCCAACGGTGTAGAAAAATTATCGCAATTAAGGAGTTTTTGTATTATTCAAAACTTTGTAAGCAGCATTTACTGAAAACGTTTTTGTCAAATTTTTGTTGTTTTTTATTTGGTTGGCACTATAGACCATGAAGACGTGATATGAGATATGATCTTGGTATATTGCTAAAAACCATGATTTCCGTGGTGCAACAGTAGGCCCTCCGTAGCTCCATTACCAATCCCTTTAGGGCCAATCTGTCATTATCTTTCCCATAAATTTACTCAGGTTGAAGGACAGTGACAATCTAGATACATAGATCTTAAGGAGGCTACAAACATACTCATACGTAAACCACATCTCGATTCCCGATTTAAATACACGGTAGTTGGGTCATCAGTCCTATGCCCAGTCAGTGAGAGTTTCTCCAGGCTGACGGTCCTCACATATCCAGGAGGGAGTGAGGAAGAAAAGAAATCACAAGCAGAATGGCTTTTCCTAGTGGACAGTCACCCAAATAGGGCAGTCACCTATTCAAGTACTAGCCATACTCGATATTGCTTATTAACTATGCTTACCTATTGCCTTAGCCCACTCAGCTATCTCAGTTTCCATTTATCAAATATTATAAATATACATATAGCTACTATAAGTGTAAAAAGTTGTATGTAACTATATTAGATGATTATTCTCTTTGCCCTAAAGGTGACAATTTTTAGTCTGCTAAATAGGAAAATAACAGAGAAAATAAAATATGAAATTATACTAATAAATCATTAAGAAATAATCAGTTTTTATCAGTGTCCCCCAGGCTGACGATATGTAATATTAATTATTATAATATTATATCGACATACTTATAAGCCACACTGCAAAAGCCGGCAAGGACAATTTCTTTGAAAAATGAGGTTTTGAGCTTTTTCTGGTCAATCTTATACTGGGGCATATTCTGATCCCACAAAATGAAATATACGATGTTCCATTTCTTCTCTATGGCCTTTTGTAAAATGTTTGCTTGGATTGTTGTGGTGACTGGTCACATAAATGGCCCCCACTATGGGTTTTATAATCTTTTTAAGTAAATAAATATTTTTTTCCTTTATTATGTATATATTTTACATTCTAAATATATATATTTGATTGATACAAACTTGATGTATTTTCAATAGAAAAATATTGATCCTTTTTTTATTTTTTAGCGATGTAAATGTTAACTTTTTACTTTATGTTAGCATATAAAATATATTCTCTTAGGTTACGTTGAATTTATTTATTTTTTTGTTTTCCTGATCGTTTAGCTTATTTCTGAAAAGTATTTCAGTCTTCCAGAGCATGACAATTAAATTTTATGATAATTTCAATTTTTTGGGTGTACCATACCCCAGAGTGTCAGAATGAGTTGACTTTTTTAAGTGTGTCGTTCTAGGGTTAATATGCTAAAATTAATTTTTCTCATAAGCTTTGTATTCTTTTTTTTTAATTTCTAATAAGTAGAAGGCACTTCCAGCCCGGCAACTCTAAGAAAATTGCCTAGATTTTCCTTCCCTGAGGCCAGCACTGCTAAGCATGGAACAAGACGAAGCAAAGAAGAGAGAGGTAAGTGGGAATATAAATTTGAACAGCCTTCAAAACAATCAAAAACTCCTGGAAAATGCAAAATGAGCTTGACTAGAAAAAAGCTACAAGTCCGACAAATCCGGGATAGTGAGAGAAAGAGAAATGATTTCATTAATTGGAAAATTTAACATGAGATGAAAAAAGACCCCTAGTTTCATGTTTTCAAACCAATGAATCTTTCAAATTGGAAGATCAGAAACGAAGTGATCTACACATCAGCAGGTTATACCTAGAAGTTACCAAGCATTCGTGAATCAAACCATGTCCATATGAAGATGAGATTGTTAAAAACAAAACTTTCATAAGCCAATCCAAAATGGAGTGCATGCACTCCGTTCGAGCCACTCTTGTAGTGGGAAACAAAAAATTGAATAGCCCGTGTAATCAAATAATCGCTTTCCAGTCTAATGTTTTAACAAATTTTCATATGAAGTATCGTTTCTCTACATTTTAGAAACTGACTTTGTTCCTGTCATGATTTGATCATTATTAACAAAGTTATGGGTGTTACTACAATAAATTTGATAACTTTTACCTAATAACTGTTTTTCAAAGTAACTAAAATGCTTTAAGTTAGAAGTAATGGCTCTAGTAGATTACTTGGAAGAAGTAAGATAAAAAAAGTTATATTTTTGTTTCGGGCAAGAAAAAAAAAATGAAACAAAATATAATGCTCATAGAACAAAAATTATGCATTTTTTTCCTTTCCTAGAAAGTTTTAGTTTTTGTTCTTACAGGCTTTTGCAGTGTGGATGTTGATATTCTGTAATTGTTTAAAAACTATTTAATCATACTTTTGTGAAAGAAGACTTTTGCCTTAATCTCCTAGGTATATTTTGAATGGTTAATGATTCCAGAAAATCAGCTGATTATTTTAATACTACTTGTGGAGTCCCAACACTAGATATACAACTGTTTATTTAACTGTACTACTCGTCGCTCAAATTGTATAACTTTAATTTACATGTATGCTATAGTTCAGATTGTTTTATTTTTGATTGATTATCAGCATAAAATAAACTGAATGAAAGCACAGTTTGGACAAATTTTTAATTTATTTAAAAATCTATAGCCAATTTGTAACCATAGTATTCATTTAACTTGTCTAGCTTCATATAAGCCAAACAATAATTTGAGTCTTTTATTTCTGATATTTTCATCGTATGTTATATTGTGCTTCCTTTTCTATTTCATAATAATTATAATTATACCACAATATGATATAAATAATATTATATATAATATAATATTTAATATATTGTATTCAAGAGGAAATGTCTATTTTGAAAAATAACTGCTGTCATCTAGGTAAAATCAAACTACCACTTCCAGATGCATACCATTTCCCATACAAATTTTTAGTCTATAATCTTAATTTTGTATTAGGAGATTATGAGGTAACAGGAACTAAAAATGTGTCTATAATTAAATGAACAACTCAATAATTTGTAAAATAATTGCCATAGGGGAGCAGCACTAAAAAAAGTGAGCTCCTATTATCTCTCACTCTCCAAATACTGTAATAAAATAAAATATTAAATCCACTAAAAACTTTTTTATATAATAGAGAGATGATATTTTTCTAATAAAGGACAAGAGATTTTTCAAATATTATATAAACTGGATAAAAAAGATCAGGGTACATTTTGAGAAGTACCTATCATTTTCTCAAAAAGTGTAGATGTTTATAATTATATTATTGCATATGAGTAACATTAATTTTTCATGTTAATATGATTTTTGAAAGATAGAAACAAAATGTTTAGTCCATTAGAATATCAGGGAAGGAGAACTAAGGAATGGTGTAATAAAAGGATAACAGATTAATGCTGAAGGTTAATTAAGATAATCATACGTAATTATTTGTTATGCAATAAAAGCTGTGTTATGCGCAGACAAAAAAATCTATCCTTTTATTACATCAAAGTATAAAGTTTATATATATATATATATATACCTCAGATATGATTTGTGCAACAGATTTCTCAGGTGTTGTTATTTTAACCACAGTCTTGTTAGGATCATCAACATTATTCTGGATTACTATATTTTCAGAAATCCCATTGACAGTCACAAAAAGCGTGCTCTTGTAGTTTTTGTGACCCCCATTTTTCCACCACATAAACATCTAACAACAAATAAGAATATGTATTCCTGCACATATTTCATTAGAAGAAACAAATAAATTCTTATCAATTGTTAACTAATTATACTAAATTATTGTTGTATAAATTTCTTATCACTATATGTATCAAGATATGCTATAATATATATCAGATAAAATCAAATAGTGAAATACAAATGCAAACACAAAGAGCAGCTATCTATATTCATAATTTCCATTAATGACTGGCCTGAAAAAAATATTTTTCATTTGAGACCAGAATATTTATAATGACCCTCCAGTAACTGGATCAAACAATTAAGATATTAGAATAAATATATTGTAATGTAAAGATTACATAGTGACATCACGAACTACTGTTAAGGAACGGACAAAGAGACGGAGGAAGATATTATTATTATTATATTATTGAATGTATGTTTGTTCAACCCAACCTGAGAAATAATTTGTAGTATTTTTAATAATTTAAAATAATTGTATAAAATAAATATAATTTGGTTCGGAAACCGTTTGTTTATTTTTCAACAGAAAACATAATCTTACAATATACAATAACTCTTCGGGATCCCGAGGAACATCTCTGTCTCCCATTTTTATGAAGAGCTGAAGTGGCTTTATTCTTTCTACCATCATAAATATTTCCAGGCACCCTGCCTCAACCAAGTCATCCACAATCCTGCCTCCCTCATACGTTTCCGAGATCTTTCAATTCAATTCCTCTGTTCATTCCTGCAATACCCGCTCCTGGTCTTCAGATCTATATACAAAGGCTCACCAAACCACGGCTTTCAACAAATCTTTCATTATTCCATCCTCGCACCTATGGAATACATACTCTCCAACATCTGTCACTCCAATACTCTACCCTTATTTAAATCCTGCCTATTCAATCACTTCCTATCCATCTAGTTTCCAAACAATTGTAAATAGCTTATTTTTTAGTTTTGGTTTATTCACCAATGTTAGAAGTTGACCTATTTTTAAAAAAATATTTTTATTTGTTTATTTTATTATTCTTTTTATAAAAAAATATAAGAGGCTCTAAATCCCACAACTATATTATTCCAAAGGAACTTTTCCCATAATAAATAAAACATATTATTACTATTATTATTAGGTTTTGTTGCGTACAGAGGTATTATATAAAATCCAACATCAAATAATTTGGCTACAATTATAATGTAATTTTATAAAAGTAAATGTTTATGTAATTCAATTTTTTTTAAATTGTAAAAAATACGGTACCTGAGATGATAAATTATCTTTAACAGACTTTCCAGGTGGCTTCAACAACTGCAAACGAAGCTGCTTACCAATGTTGATGGCCCCATTGGCAGCAATAAGTTTTAAAAATCCCCAGGCTAAAACTTTATTTTTTTCTTCGTCCAGAATACCAATTAATAAAATTGTATTAGGATTTTTTAAAATATCCAGAGGCTCTGGGATGATCAAATCTTCTTCCCAACGAGGTGTTGACGACCTGAAAACATAGTTAACACATAGAATTATTCAAAAATGCTTTAAAATTGTAATTAGTTTAATAATTCAAGCAAATTTATTATAAGTTATGTTATTACAATTAATTTTATCAGTTTCCCAAAGTTATACATGTATAAGTCATAATGAAGACCTATAGGTTCAATCAATTCATTAATCCATTAGATACAAAAGTAAGGTGTTTGTTGGTAATTAAAAAAATAAGAAATGGGTAACTAACTAAGAAGTAAATTACTAACAAAACTTGATGATTCTAGTATAGAAATGTATTTCTAATATAACCTCTGAAATGTATAATCATAAGTTTGTGTGACAACAGCTTCAATAGCTTCTCCTTTACTGTTTATTTTTTGTTTTCCACTTTCTATATCCATAATCATAATCCGGACAAAGGGTTTGGTTGTGATATCTTTAATTTGTAATGGTTCACACCGATGAATTGTAATACAAATGAGCTCATCTGAAAAGTAAATTTTAAAACATGTTAACAGTGAATATAAAAAAAAATTTCAATTTCAAAAATTTACTTTTTTGGAGCAGCACCATAGCAAGCTAGAGCTAAAAGTAGAGGAGATACTCTCCACCAGAATGGACTCAAGTTTATTTAATAGCTTAAGATAGAGAATCTACCTTAAGGTACTATTTCTCTGGTACTGCCCACGGTAGCGACTGTCATTTCCTACTGCCAACTATTCATGCTTGGCTATTTTGCTGAAACTGCTCACCGTTGCAGCCAAATCCCCTCGATTTAGCATCCTTGTTTTAAATAATTTTAAATAAAAATGTTAGCCTTAAATTTCATGGCTTTCATTTGTATCGGAAGGACAGCAATACATATAATAAAGCTGGAGTTTCGATATTATTTATTGATATAAACATTTTTCTGATGTTTAAAGTTGAATAACAAAGTAATGCTAATTATCTACAAATTAATGCCCACTTTCGACAGAATGGTGGTTTCTTGTAATATTTTGAATAGAAATTATCTGCCTCTTGACAGAAAAAAGATGAAAAAACATTATTTTGAGAATTGATGGTTCTCTGATTTTAAATATATAACTTATTATTTGTATGATTATTTCAGTAATAAATATAATCATAACCACCTTGCCTCCTTAATGAGTCTCCATCAGGTGGCTCAATACTGTTTAATGATTTTTGGATTTAGATATATTTGAATTACTCTATAAAATACTTTATGTGTAATAAAGAATCTTGTTATTTCAACCTTTAAAAAATGATTCTATATAGCTTTGTTTAAATGTTAAACAATTTTTAATTTAATTTTCCCTGAGTTGATGAAATAAAACATGTCAAGGTGACTGTTATCATGAAAACTTTTCTCCGATATGAAAACTATAGCCGACATACAACCAAAAGCTTCACTATTTCAGGAGCGGTCAAAAAGCAGCAGTATAGATATGACGCCATACCAAGACTGGCAAGCAGTTCCAATGAAAAAGGGTCTTTTCTATTCCATTAAAGCAGTGGTTTACTGCTAGCAGTGGGTGTAATGTGCAGTACTGCTATTACAAGCAATGCTACTATAAGCAATCATAAACAATGATACTAGCAAAATAGTATCTTTACCTCTCTGGTCATCACTTCATTATTTATTGCACTAAAACTCCAATATGTCCTCTAATAAGTAAAAATATATAATAAACTAAAAATAATGTGAACAAATTTAAATGTCATTTCTATTTACTTTTTTTAGCAGATTTCAGAATTTTGCTGTTTATAGGTGATGACTTTTCAGATATATTCTCATTCTTTTCTACATGAGAATTTTGAGTAGTATCCTCAGAATTTGAATCTTTTAATTTTTTTTTCTTTTTATGTTTCTTTAGCCTGAAACATAAGATGACATTTAAATTAGTTCATCCACTAAATTACTTCAATCAATGACAATATGTAAGCAAACTTTCATATTGCATAATATTATAACTCACATATTAAAATTCTATATTAAAAAATACAAAATAATTGTCATTGAATTGTAAAAAGCTACAGCCATTTAATAATTTTTTTTTTAATATTTGGCAAAAAGTAAATTAATTAAATAAATATTGTACAGGTAATAGAAATGAAGTGTCTATAAATTATTTAGACTAAAGTAAATTAAATAAGTAAGACCTACCTTTGTTTTGGAAGAGTACCAGTGTCCTTATAATCTAATGAAGAGCTTGTACAATAGCTCTGAGGAGAACCATGAATACTTTTATTACTTTCTGCTGTAACTAAATTTTCAACTGATTTGTTTAATGTCTTCCTCGGAAGTGGTAGGGGAGGAGAATTGTAACTGGAAGCTGAATGGTTACTTTTAATTTCCATATTATTTTCTGAGCTCTCAATTTCTAGTGGCTTAACATTAATAGGTATGTTTGTATTAAATGAATTATTATTACTATTGTCTGATACTTTCAATGGTATTTTGGATCTGGGAGGTACCAATGGCTTAACGAAGATCTTTTCTGATTCAGATTCATCGCTAAGAGTTTCTGTAGCATATCCTGATGGCTTTTTCTTTTTATTAGAATCCAATAAAGGAATAAGCTTAATTTTGTTTGAAGAAGGACTAGAAGATTTGTCACTAAAAGTTTCATTTCCATTTTTCTGATTCCCTCCATCATTCTCATTAATATTTTGGATTTCTATGTCACCAGCATTATTTAATGATTCCTCAGATTTCAGTATTTTCTTTTTTGAAACTGAAAAAGTAGACTTCCTTCGGAGTCTTTTTTTCTTTTTATCTGCAGCTAAATTATTCTCACTAGATGCTGAATTACTACCAACAGAAGTGTGCACTTCTGCTTTATGGACAAGCTGAATCCTACAACGCATAAAATAACATTATTCTGTTGTACCTAAAAAACAATAATTATAATAAAGAACAATCGTATTTTAAGTTGATATTAAAATTCAAGATTTTACTAATAAAGACATTTAAATTTTTAAGGCAAATGACAACCAATAAATTTTTTTTTACCAAACAACAAACATTATAAATTATGCTCATTATAAAATATAATGAATTATTTAGGTGACAAGAATAAAGGATTTTGAGCTTTATACACAACTAATTTTAATTTTGTAGAAGAGGGTTCTGATTGAATACAAAGCTATACAGACACGGATATTTTACTACCATAGTTTATACTTCATAATAAGTATGAGACTATAATTTATGATAACATAATTATTATAAAATATAAAAACTGGGTGAACATTTAATCTTTGTAGCCCTTTCAAATGAATAACTATAAATTTAAACCAACTGGAGATTGTCAAACATTTCTATAGAAGGGAAAAAATATAATAGCAGAGTTTAAAACCATTATTCACGCAATTATTTAAATTAAAAACAAATCAATTTGAAAAAAATAATTTGTTTATAATCTCAAAAATATAAATTGGCATAGATACTACCGAAATAATTGGACTTCTAAATAATAAGCCAAACAAAAGTATTAAAAATAAGAACTCACCCTGACTTGCTTTGAGGTCTAGGAAAGGATCCTTCCTGGTCAGTGCTGTCACTGGCAAATGCATTTCCTTTAGATTTCCTTCTAGGTAGGGGATTGGGGACTGCCATAAAAATATGTAAAAATAGAAAGTAAATAACAAGATAACAAGAACACAAGGCAAATAAAACACTTTTAAAGTGTGTTACCAAGGTAAACAGTGGTAACTAAGGAATGCATAAGATGAAGTATGTGAATTTAACCTACAGTATGTTTTATGTTTCCATTAATCATTAAACAGAACAAAGTCTATGTTGTGCAGTGGATTGATAGAACGTTTTGTTCTGTACATTGGTAAAAAAAAAAACTCAAATTTAAATTATCATTTCCTCAACTGCACTACCCTTCAATATCATTTTTCTATATTTAATTTCCTACTTTTAAACTTAACAATCAATCTGTAGCACTATCCAACAGGGATCCAGGATTTAATTTTGGAAGGAGAGGGGGCTTCAGCCCGAAAATTTTTATATGTATAAATATATACATATAAAAATTTTCGGGCTGAAGCCCCCTCTCCTTCCAAAATTAAATCCTGGATCCATGTTGGGTAATGCTATTATATATATATATAACGCTAATTACTTCGGAATAAAAATAAAGAAACTAACTACCTATATGAAATGCCTATTATTATACTATATTATCCTTAATATATACTACATTACAGTATACTACCTCTTTAATTTTAATTCGTTTTCGTTCTCTTTAATCTCACGTTTTACGTTCTTTTTTCAGTAATACTGCATAATTATTTAATATTAATTATCTCTATTTTATACTATCCAGGTACCTTATTTCTATCCTCTTTCTATCACTAGTGGATCCAGCTGGAGGCGCCCTCTCCCTGGAAGCTAGAAAAAAAGTTCCAAAAAGTAGCAAAGGAGAAATATATGGAAAATTCATTCTCATAGACGATGAATTTAATGTAAAAAAAAACTATTATCGTGACCAACAATAGCAAATTCGGCAAGTGACTGCACCCTCCCATGGATTTTGAAAAAAAAAATCCGAAAAAAGTGACAAAAACACTATTTAAAGAAAAGAGAAATGTAGGGAAAATTCATCCTCATACACGAATTTCCTAATGTAATAAAAAAAAAAATTATCGTTACCAGCATTAGCGAATTCTGCCAGGGGGCGCGTCTTGCCTTAGAAGGTGGCCGACTCAAGTTTCTCTAAATCAGCCGCTGTTATTAAAAGCAGCGGCTTTGGAATGACAGACAAGGTTAATTTTACTTAAACAACATATATTTACTTAATTTACATTCAAACCTGCACCTACGATAAGGTCGATTTTCGGATCCTGGTCCCATGGTTACCTAAGTCGTTTAACGATCTAAAATTTGTAATATTTCAGTACAATATACATTAGAAATAAAATTATTATTTTTAGAATAAGAATATTGGTTGTGAATTAGTGAAAAAAAGGGCCAAGAGATTGGGGTGTCATTCTTTAATTCACACCTCCCAAGTTTTATCCAAATTATTTTTATTTATTTATGTATACGCCACATCTTTCATGGCATATTAAACTATACGAATGTTTGCAGCCATTTGATGTCACGAATAGCTTTATAACAATGTCCTACTACTATAAAACAGCAAACAATTTTTCATCGTGATAAGTTCCTAGACTCAGCGCTAATACATTGATGGGTTTCCGATGCTCATTGATCTCAACGCTGAGTTTTGGAACTAGCCCACTGTTACGTCGATGAGTTTGGGAACGGTCTGATAGAATTCCGATGTCCATCATCTCAATGCTGATTTTAGGAGCATGCCCCTTGATTCTTTAATTTTAGATAGCCTAGGGTTTAGGGTGAATTCCGTCGTCCCCTTATTTGGGCTCCAATATTGAAATGCGCTTGAGCCAGTGCAATTTTCTAGTCAAATACAAATTTCTTGAACTCCGGGAAGTTCTTCTCACTCACCAACTAAGGAAATTCCACCTCAGTGAGGACGTTAATTCCCGTAGTTCTCATGAATGTTACTTTTAATCCGTCAAATCCAGGCGGTGACCATATGCTAGGCAGTCTCTAGAAAACGACAAGTTGATCAGTGAGGACCTATGTACTGGTCAAGGCAAGTAAGCTTGACTCGAAAACACCCATACGCCGTGAGGTATTGTGAAACCGATTATATCTAAATCAATTGAGGATCAAGGCAAAGTTTATGAATATTTTCATGTTTCGTAATTATTTTATCTCGTTATATCTTCAGTCTATCGAGTTGCCAGTAACGCAGCAGTTCGCTCAGCCATTCCGCCCCCAGTATCTGACAATCTTAGTTCTTGTTCCTTTTCTATATCATATTCTTTCTTTAGTTCTCCTACATGCAGACTGGAGGATTAATAGTTCTCGATTGTAATCCTTTCTCTTACAAAGTCAGAAGCCGAATACTTTCTCTTTGTAATGTCTTTCTGATTTACTTCTTCCTCCCACAAATTCTGGAGGTCTGAATACCCTTCATTTGCGGTTACCTTTTCCAAGATGCTTTAAGATGAACATTCTATGCTTGCTCACTGTCTTAACATTTCTCCGACCCATCCAGTGACATTTACGTATTATTTGTACAAGCCCTCCTTGTAATCCTACATCACTTACTCACGACAATTAGAGATGACACATTTTCTATTCCTCGATAAATTAAATCTGAGACGTTATTCAGATTGTAGAATATTGATAAAATTATTTTTATGAATTAAAAATTTGTTCGTAAAATTAGCTATTGCCAGTAGTTCAAGTTTTAGACTTATTGCCATATATTTTATTAACAACCATATCGTAATGTTAAAACATTTTCAATTCATTTCTAATGGTATTAGGAAATTCTAATTAAAGAACCCACATAGATTTACGTAGATAGATAGATAGATAGATAGAAAAAAAAACTTTATTCTGGGACTAAGTCCCTTCAGAATAACAATAATGTACAAAATAATAGAATATTACTGGCCTGAACATTGAAACAATAAATAAAATTGATAAAATAAAATGAAAAGTAAAGAAAACCTTAGGTGCACAAGCTATATACAAAGAGATAAAACTATGTACAGAGCATTTAAAATTATGAACAAAACAATTAAAACTATGAACGAATCACTTGAACTATGAACAAAATTATATTTAAGGGTTGAACAACATATACATACACTTTGAGAAATGAAGAACGAAAAAGAGATACAATGAGTTCATTTCATGAAAAAAAAAAAAACTTTACTTGAATATATATATAAAAATAAACAGTTACTTATAATTGAATAAAAAAAAAAATATAAAAAAAAATGTATGTATTGAAATTCCTACGTCGATAGTAGGAAATGCATGTACTATCTCTTACCAAGTGTTATGATTATATGATTGCTACACAATACATATATAATATCAATAGTTAGCTGGTATCAGACTGTTTTTGGAACAGGAATTGGAATAGGAGGTTTTTGAATGTATACAGGGAAGGGGCATGTCGAATTTTGATCGGGAGAGAATTCCAAAAGTTGACAGAGCGGGCTATAAAGGAATTTTGGAATGAGGCAGATCTATGAGAAGGGATGTATAGGTCAGAGGGTCGGGATCTTGTAGTGAGTGAATGGATTGAGGACTTAAATTGGAGAAGGTTGTAGGCATAAGAAGGACGATGATCGGTAATGATTTGATAAAGGAAAGTGCCAAGGAAATATTGTCTTCTTAAGGAGGGGAAGAGCCACCCTAACTCAGTGTAGTGGTGGGAGACACGGGAGCGTCTCGGGGTTCCAATTACAAATCTTACGAAGCAATTCATAAGTCTTTTGAGTCTATCACGCAGTTCCACCGAGAGGCCATCGTACACCACACAGCTGTAGTCAAAGTGGGGAAAGATGAGAGAGGAAACTATGAGTCTACGGGTATTTTGGGGTAGAAGATGGCGGAAGTGATGGAATAGTTTGAGGGTAGAAATTGCACGGCGGGATATATGAGAGATATGGTGATTCCAGGAAAGGGTTTGATCTATGAGAAAGCCTAAATTTTTAACAAAGGGATAGAAGGTGATGGGGTGGTTGTTTAGATAGAGTGAGGGAAAGTTGGTGTGAGATCTAAGAAGGGGCTTGGAACCAATGAGAATGGCCTGAGTTTTGGCAGCATTTAGCCTTAATCCATTTAAGTTGGCCCAGGCACTAATTCGATCTAAATCTTCTTGAATTTTGGCAAATGCCACCAATAACTCAGCGGGAGAAAAGGATAAATAGATTTGAGAATCGTCGGCATAAAGGTGGTGGGAACAATGGATAATTGAATCATTTAGGTCATTAATATAAGAACTGAAAAGAAGAGGAGACATGCTTGAACCCTGTGCAACTCCTGAGGATAAAGGAAGGTAGGCAGATAGAGGTTGATTAGGTATGGAAACTGCTTGGGTGCGTTGTGAGAGGAAAGACTGGAACCAAGAGATGGAACTATTGGAGAAGGATAATGATTTTAGTTTGTTGAAAAGGATGGAATGGATAATGGAATCGAAAGCTTTGGAGAAATCAAGCAGTATAAGTATGGTTAGTTTTTTGTCATCTATTGCAGTCTGGATATCACTAGTAATTTTAATCAGAGCAGATTGTGTAGAGTAGCCAGGACGGAAGCCAGATTGGAGAGGATCGAGTTGGTTGGATTGTTCAAGGTAGTTGGAAACTTGGGATTGCACTAACTTTTCTAGGGGTTTAGAAAGATTGGAAAGGATTGATATTGGGCGGAAATCTTCGGGAGAGGATGGATTAGGCTTTTTGTTTAAAGGAAGGACAATGGCTTTTTTCCAAGAGGTCGGGAATATTGAATTCTGCAGAGAGAAATTGTAGATGAAAAGGAGTGCTGGGAGGATTTCAGGGAGACATAATTTTATTAGTTTGATAGGAATGCCATCTGGGCCTACGGAATTGGAACGGGATTTCATTATAACGGTAATAAGGTCTGTGGGAGAAATGTATGAAAAATAAAAATTATTGTCGTTAAAAGGTACCTCTGGAGAAAAGCCGGAAGGGGATGGTAAAGAAGAGGTGGAAACCGATATAAAGTGGGAGTTTAGGTCATCAGGTGATATTGGGAAAACTGAGGAAGGGGATCTAGAAGGTTCACAGAGGGAAAGCTTACGAAGTAGAAGCCATTTTGATTTGATATCAGGAGCTGAGGAAAGGGCTTCGTGAAAGTAGTTCGCTTTCGCTTGTCGGATCCTTGTCTGTGTCGTGTTACGAAGCACTCTGAATATTTGATAATCATCTGCAAGCCTAGTCCGTCTGAAGCGTCTGCGTGCAGCGTCGCGTCTCTTCTGCAGATCCTTAATTTCCTGACACATCCAAGGAGCAGGACGATGACGGAAAGTGGAGGTTTTCAGAGGAGCGTGGGTATTGAGTATATTGAGAAGATTGGTGGTGAGAATATCAACCATGGTGTCGACAGAGGAGCAATGATATATTCCATTCAAATCCAATGTTACTAGATCAGGTAATATTTTTTCTCGACTAAGGGTATCCAGTTGGCGGAAAGTGATAGTTCGAGGATGGATTGGAGGAGTGCGGATATTATACGTTATTTGTATCAGATCATGAGATAAAAGAAAGGATACTGGCAATTGAGAGGCGGAGAGGAGGTTTTGTGCTGAGTCGATGATGTAGTAGTCTAGCCAAGTGTCAGATCTGGTGGTGTGGTGGGTGGAGGAAAAAGGAACGATGAATAGCGTAGTACTGGCCTTAGACTTATGGCGCCCCTGGGTAATGACGTCATCTTCCAACGAATATAATTTAATTTATTTCTTAAACTGTTTTTTATGAAGTAATATTTCAACTTATTTCATTCAATATTTCTCTAAATCAGTGGCATTGTTAATATGCTAAATTTATTTATTCTCATACACTTTATATTGTTTTTTTTATTTATATCAAGTGGAGGGCGCCCCTCTGCGGGCAATTCACGGGTCTTGATTGATCGGGGCAATTCACCCGGTTGTCTGGTCCTATGGCTGGCACTGGATTTAGGAATGAATGAAGATTATATCGAAACTTTCATTCATATCTCTTTGTGCTTGGCTCTGATGTTCCTATTTGGATTTTGGGCGCTACGATTCTTATTTGAACCTTATGTTTTGTAATTTTGATAGACAGTGACGTTTGATGGACTTTTTTCCCTGAACTTTCTTATTAACTTTTAGTACCTCTAATTAATGATTTGAACCAATTTCCATAAATCTCTTAAATATGCTGGAATATTCTTTTTTTGTTTTTTGTGTGAAATAAAAAAAATTGGATGCCTTTATGTTGAATAATGGATATTAAAATATTCATTATTTTATCTGTTCTGTTTATCTCACAATGCTTTGCTGAAGATCTTAATTTATTGATACATGGTCCTGGTTTACAACCAGATAAAGTAGTTTTACCTGCTCGCTATTTTTATGTTCAGTTCCCTGACAAAATTCCTGATGAGTCAGTATATATAACAAATGTGGAAGTAGCAACTCTTACATAATGTCATGGATTAATTTATTATTTTCTTTAGGACTTTAAGCATCAGAACCTTAAATGTTAGCTTCAGAGGTGCCTCTAAGGAGCAAAGACCCTGCCATATATGGCACCAAGTTCTCTATACAAATGATAACTCTGCTATTGTTAGATACAGACTTTATGAAACATGTTATGACTTAGTTATTAGTGTTAAGTTCAACTCTAACCATGTTAGTGGCTCACCATTTTTTTTCAAAGGTATTTTTGGTTATTTTTAGTCTGTTTGATTAAATTAATATATTTGATTTTCTAAATGTTTCAATCTCAGACTGGTATTAACTTTGAATTTGCAATTATATAAATATTAACTTAAGTTCCTAATATCTTTACTATCTTGAATGAAGTGAATTTTGCTATTTCAAACTTAATATAATTAAATAAATTGTTGGTGCTAATTTTATAACATATCTAATATGTTTGATTGTACCCAGTACTAAGTATGTATTCATCACCAATGTCCAGTACTTGTGTTTAGCATAATTACAAAGGCATAAAAGTAGAACCCAAGCAACAATTATGTTGCGTTTAAGCAAAAGGAATCACTCTTTTTATTATTTCATAAAAACAATTTGTATGTAGTTCTAAGTACATAATTCAATTGTGATAAAAAAAAAATCATCTTTTACACATAATTAAATTAAATATTAATATGTATGTATACTTTATTAAGGTACACATTTTTTAATATTTTATTTCTGAAATCGATTTATCTCGCTGAAAACAGGAAGAGTAGCAGAAATAGATAGGATTGCCCTTAAATGATAAAGTATATGAACCAAAAGAGGATAGAATAGAATAAAAATAGCAAAACAAAATATGAGATCATATCAAATGCCATACAAATATCTTCAGCCTGTATTTTTCTCTCTACTTTCTACTACATGGTTTTCGGAATCAATGGAGGAAACCTACAATTCAACCTCCTCATTATTCAAGAAGAATTAAATAAAAGAAATATGCAAATAAATTTGGAAAAAACAAAACTATGAGGATTGGCAGAAAACAAGGAACAGGAGACAGAATAGTGCACTTTAGTGAAGTTCCATTGGAACAAGTGAAGAATTTTAAATACCTCGGTGCCCATATCACTAAATATGGATGAATCAACGGAGAAATAAAGGAAAGAGTGAAGTTTGCAGGAAGGTGTTTCAACACCATTAAGAAAGGATTCTTGAACAAGATAGAAGTGAGCAGGGAGACCAAAATGACGGTGTACAAAATACTTTTCTCCAGATAATGACCTACTCTAGAGATTCTTGGCCTCTCACCACTAAACACATCAGTAAAATTCAGGCCATGAAGATGCGATTCCTGTGCAGGGTTGAAGGAAAAATGAAGAGAGATCGCATAAGGAACTCCACAATAAGGAAAAATATAAATGTAAGACCAGCCAAAACTGTGATTGAGGAAAATTGTTTGAGATGGTTTGGCCATATCTCTCGAATGCCAGAGAACTGAATGACCAGGATGGCGTTGAAAATTAAAGTTGAGGAAAGAAGATCTCAGGGAAGACTTGGGAGGTCAGTGTCAAAAAGGCCTTTGACTGAAGGAGGAGGCGGCAGTTGGCTCAGGATCAAGAGTTGTGGATTTGGCTCTATATAAAGGCTCCTCACACTGCTCAGAGCTCACCGGTAGAAGATATAACAATTAAGAAAGAAGAGAGAGAAATCGCTTTAATTCTGCATGTGGTGCCTGCACAAAATATATGTATATATTTATTTATTTTTTTGGAAGCCAAAAGACAAAATTTCTAATGAATTCTAGAAATAAAGATGTTCTATTGCTAATTGTTGACAACCATATTCTCCACCTACTACTGCAGACTCAAAATATATCATAGAGATTACAAGAAATTTATTATTCTGATTTAAAAAAGTATTATTCCAGAATTATTATCATTGTTAATTGTAAAAACGATGATCAGAATTTGATTTTTTAATTATCAATTTCAAATCCTGTAAAGAAAAAAAAACCAAGAAAATTTTTTTATATTATCTGTTGTAAAAAAATATTTCTTATCAACTGAAAGATCTTTTTCCATTGAGTCTCTATTTTTCAATCAGCAGATCAATGCTGTTAAATATCCTTAATTTTAATATTACAAGTTACTGTACATATGAAATGTGCATCATAAGATAATTCAGAGTTTCAGAACCAATTTTTCTTAGTAAATTTCCTAATAAAAATTCTTACTAAATTGCTTCTGAAACCATTTTCATATATATATATATATATATATATATATATATATATATATATATATATATATATATATATATATATATATATATATATATATAATATACTCACACATTTCTTTTGTTATTAGTATAAGAATAATTTTTGAAACTTGCGTTTTATTTATTAAATATGATACAGGTCCTATTTTGCATGAAGATTGTAACTGTCCAGAAAAAGACATAACACGTTGGTTAGCTGATTATGGTTGTAGAGAAGTCCATAAGAAAATTGTTAGTGATTTAAGCAAGTTTACTAATGTGAATTTTGAGAAGTTTCACGAAAAAGCTGTGAAAAGATTCAATAATTCATTGTCATCGAGTGTATGTCATTATGTGATCAAGTCAAATAAGGTACAGTTGTCAGGTAATTAACAATATATTTTTTGAAATATTAGCTATTAGCTTTGGTTTTGTTTTAGATTTACAGATCTTGCTATGGCCAACATATTGGATTTAAAGTATTTATGGATGGAATATTACTTTCACTCACGAGAAAAGTTGTATTTCCTGATTTTGAAATTTTTACAAATCTCGGAGATTGGCCATTGATGCAAAAAGATAATAAAAACAATTTTCCTATGTTTTCTTGGTGTGGATCTCATGATACTGTCGATATTGTTATGCCTACTTATGATATCACTGATTCATCATTAGAAAACATGGGAAGGTGATTATTTACTTTTTTCTGTAATACCATAAATTCCAATTATAAATCTGTCTTTATTGCTAATTCTATCATTTAATCATCTTTATATGATTCTGGATCTTGCAAAGTAAATTTGCTGAAGAGATTTTCCTGTGGTTATTGCATTCCATTTTACCACTTTTTCTGTGCATATAAACAATTTCCAAGTATTTTTTAGCTGAGCCATGTCCGTTCGATGATGTGATGTTTCTTGACTTCACTCTTGTAGACTAGTATCTCTGGTATATTGTGCCATCTGGCATTAAGTAATTTAACTTTGCTGATAAATCAAATTTAATACTGATAACATCTGCTGCTTAAACATAACCTCTTTTTTTATCCTAAAATTAAGTCTTGAAAGTATTATTTCTATGTTGTTTGTTCTTAAAATATTCCTACTTCCATTTAGTGGATAGATGGCAATTTATGTTCCTTTTTTTTTGGTACCACTTTATACTGTGGGCCAAGATCTGTTGACGTGAATGGGATTCTGAGAGTAGGCAAGGATTGATGTGTTCACAGTATAACCTCCTTTTATTTACATTGTGATTTAAAACTTTGACAAACTCCCCCCTAGTGGTCCTTTTTCTTGGTTTAAATCAGGGCCTTATTTAGTATTTATTGTATCATTGCTTTTGACTCCTGTTCACTCTCAGGGGATAAACAAACACTCAATGGGTTCTTTTCACTGAACTTCGGGACCTTATCGCACGGTCCAGTCACTTTTGTATATTATTGAACACGATCGGCCATTTTCGAGATTCCATTTATCATGAGATCTTGTGCCACTACTGATGAAAGTGGAGCGACATTTATTTTTTCTTTTCCATACCCTAAATTACATTATTTAAACTGAAGAAAAGGTCTCTACTTAAGATCTTAAGAGGGCTATTTGTTGAAAATGTTTTATCAGAATCAAAGAAGTATGATATATAATTTAAAAATAAAAAATCTTAACTTAGAAACCAATATAGCTCATTAGTAAAACTTGATTAGCCTTCAGAAATTTATTTTAGGAACAGAAAAGGATCTTTAATCAATTCCAAATAGTAAAATATTACTAAACTGTCTTGGAGATAATAATGAAGAATTTTGAAAATTGAGCTTACATTTTCAATATTATTCATTTTTGACAGAGAATAAAACAAGGTGAGGTGTACATTTGTGTGCATAATCACTTCATGCTTTTGAAGTATTTTAAAGGAAAATAAGCTTGAAAAATAAATTTAAGGAACATTTATAATTCTTTCCACCAAGATTGTCACAACACCAAAGGTAAACATTACTACTGGGATCTTAGCTGATTTTCAGTATCTGGTAGGTAGGGGGTGGTATATTTATTTATTTATTTATTATATATATATATATATATATATATATATATATTTGCCCTTAATCAAGAATCATCCATATTTTTTGTTATGGCCTTGTACTCATAAATAATATCTTTTATTGATAAAATGCATCATTTGTCTTATTTGTTCTGGATTCTCAGCTGCAATTGAAGAATAAATTATAATTTCATTTTAAAAATTTAATTGTGATTGGTGAGTTAATCCATAAAACATTGTTAAAACCTGATAGTAATTTAATAGTCAGGTGGCTTAAGAGAGTTACCATTACTTAATGAATAAAAGTAGAGTATACTAATGAATATTAGCCTAGGAACCCCTAAATTTTTTTTAAAAATTCCTCTATGGCCCTTAAGTCCAAAATGTTAGCCAAAATGACTAAATGTCACTTGTAACACCATCTATTTTTTACTGTTAATTAGATCATTAAATTTACTAACGATAACTATATTAAAAACCTAATTTAGGATAGTTTAAGCATTAAATAAAGTACAGTTAAATATTTATATATGCTCTCCACTAGGTAAGCGCAAATATAATTTATTATAACTGTTGCATACTTAATTCAATTGGATGAGTAGCAATAAATCTTTTAGTTTTATTATTTTTAATTATGAATCTTTGGAACTGATGAGAAAACAAACTCAAAACTTTACATTACACGATTCGAAGCCTTCCTAATTTAAATTTTTAAAAATTCGTTCGTACATGGTTTTTCACCGAGACCATTAAATCAATTTTTAGATTTTACAAATAATTTACAGGTCACTCCAGGATGATCCTGGGAACTCAGCATTACCATCCACCATTCCATTTAAAAATGGTGCCCGGAAAACCTGTTTTTCTAAAGACAGTCATCCCAAAACGGCTGTACCACATTTTTGATGAAAGTTGCCTAAGGTCTCCTCAAAGCTGCTTAGATTAGATAATTTCATGTAAGATAAACATCAAAGTATGTTTATATATATATATATATAAACATACTTTCTCTGAAACAAATATGGAAAAGAAGTTATTATGAATGTAATATTTTATTTGTGAATAACTATAAATCTTTTGGTGATTTAATAATTACCTAATTAAAGTTCTCGACATGTTTTTGTTTTAATATTTTAAATAATGAACCTGTTTAACTGACTTAGAAATAAAATATATACCTTGTATATTTATTTAAAAATTAACAGAATTTCCTGAAAAACCAAATATATAATCGAAATCGGACTACTTGTTGCTGATTTACATTGTTTTGACTTATGTGAACATGGTCCTATATATCTTCTGAAGAATAACTTTAAAATATATATACATAGATATCTTTAGAACTCTATGATTGAACCATTGTACAATAATTTTTATTGAACCTTTTGTTAATTTTATACTTGCTTATATGATTTTTATATATTCATATTTTATATATATTTGTATGAGCACATTAATGATAATGTATAACATGTACTTATGATTAACATTAGCTTACAAAATAATCGCTTTCTGAACAAAATGCATCACCTCAATATCATTTTAACACTCTCATATAAGTAGAAATATAAAACTGACAACATTTTTTGCTAAAAAAAAAAGGGAGCTCCTAGGCTAAAATTAATTAGTGTATCGTAAGATATATTCACACCAAATTTAATACTTTTATACGTGATATAATGGTAACCTTAAAATTTAGCCCTAAGCCACCTGACTCTAAAGGGAAGGAAACTTTGACAATTGTCTAATCTTAATCTGAATGGCCCAAATATTTTAGAATGAATTCTCTTTGTTTTTATCACTTCTTTGTACTAGCTGTCGTTTAAATAGTAAGCTTATTTTCTCATCCAAAATCATTATTGTGAATTATAATCTGTTTCTTTAGCCATTGTTTGTGAGGTGAGATTATTCTATTTATAATTTCTTGAAATGAATTTGTCTGTATAATAGATTTTATTTTTGTATAATTTTTTCAGAGTCTCATTGGATATGTTATCAGTACAAGGAAACATAGAGAAAAATTGGGATAAGAAAGTAAATATGGCTTTCTGGCGCGGAAGAGATGCAAGCCTTGAAAGATTGAAGCTTATCGAGATTTCGAGAAAATTTCCAGATTTGATTAATGCTTCTTTAACTAATTTCTTCTTTTTTCGTGATAAAGAAGATAAATATGGTCCGAAAGTTGAGCATGTTTCATTTTTCAAATTCTTCGACGTAAGTATGTAGTTGTAATTATTAATTTAACCAAGCTTTGTATATTTGCTGAAGTAATATTTTTTTTATTTCTAGTACAAGTATCAGTTAAATTTAGATGGAACAGTTGCTGCGTATCGTTTTCCTTATCTACTCGCTGGTGATTCAGTTGTTTTTAAACAAGATTCAAAGTATTATGAACATTTTTATGACGATCTTCAACCTTGGAAGCACTATATTCCTGTGAAATCAAATCTAGAAAATCTTATTGAAAGGTTGAAGTGGGCCTTGGAAAATGATGGAAAAGCAAAGGAAATAGCTGAAGTAGGACAGATGTATGCTAGGAACAACCTATTGCCTCGGGATATTTTCTGTTATCATGCACACCTTTTTAATGTAAGTAAAACAATATTAAAAATTGTATATCTCTTTATTTAAGATATAAATGAGCATGGAATAGGCACCAAGCACTGAAATATAAAAGTTGAAAAGTACAAAAAATTACAATTTCATTTTTAGGAATGGAGCAAAAAGCTTGAAAGTCCTGTCACTGTTAGGAATGGAATGGAATACATACCACAAAAAAGCACAAAAGGATGTGTTTGTGAACAAAGTAAAAAAGATGAGCTTTAAATTAAAGAGTACTTAAAAAATCTATATTTTGTAGATGAGAATAAATATTTGTACCAAACAAGTGATTTAATATCAGCCTACTTTTGTTTTTGTGTATGGGTCTGGTTCTGAGGAGAGGTATTGATGGATATTTATTTATTTTTTTTTACATATAAAGCGTGTATTTTCAACAGTTATATCCACAAGCTCAATCCATACATTGCTTTGGCTATGTAAACTTTATTCATAACAAAATCATATCTTGTATAATAGGTCTTTCATCTTTAAAAATATATATTTATATTATAATATAATTCAACATGTATCAATGTTTGGCACAAAATTAGTTTTTTGCTGAAACAATTAACTGCCCCACCTAAATCATTAGTGAAGCATTACAAACATTATCTATTTCATGTGTCTTACGTATCTAGTTATTCTATATTTTATGCCTTCAGCGAAGGGTTTCCCCTACATTTATGAGGGAAGATCTTAAAGAATTTGTTATTTGAGGTATATTAAATAGACCAGTACGATAATTATATGTATTAAAAATTATTTTTAGTTTTAATACACATAAAATTAGTACAACGAAAACTCAATATTTTTTTAAAACATTATCAGAAAATTTGCATTACGAAAATATATTATATTAATGCATGGTGAGGTCCGTTGGCATGCTTGAACAGTTATGGCCAACAGATAATTAATTTGGCATTTACCATGTTGAAAGCGTCTGAATTTATACATAAAGGCCCTATAGATATGCAAAATATACCCAATGGTCTTGCAAGACTTCAATGTCTCATAGCTTAGGGATAGCCTCTTGTACTTTACTCCCTGATACATATATATATTTTTTTTTACATATTATTAAAATATTTGGCTGAAGCTCAAAGGCTACTGGACAACTTTTCAGAGATTGTTTACAGAGGCAATAAGGCAATGATATGCTGTTTTGTAGAAAACAAATAATAATTAATATACCTTAAATCATCAACATTTTAAGTTTCGCTTATAGTTTCAACAAACTTTTTAGCCTACATTTAATATCCTTCATTCTCACTATAACCCTGCAGTTTCAAACTATTTGAATTTATTAACAAAATTATCATTAAAATTGAAAACAATGCTTTGTGGCAAGTTTAAGTATCTTGTTTATCAATTTTTATTTTTAATAAATTTTTACTAAGAACTAAACAGTAAAAGTTTAAAATATGTTTAGTTCCAAAACCTATATTTTAATTTCTAATAAATTACTTGTCGGTTAATCTTTTAAGTTATGTGGTTTGGAAATAATGATAAAATTATTGTTGTTAACAAAGCTTAAACCAGGTTTGGTTGAATGGTATCATCAGTATATTATGACAATAATAAAGCAAAATAGTTCTATATTAAATTATACAAGCGTTTTTTAGTTGAGTAACCATAGACCTAAACTTGCCCATTACATGAAAACAGTTCTGAATTCCCTAACTTGAAATAAATAAAAAATTAGTGTTAAGTTCATATTTTCTTTTATTAAAAACAACATTTATAATTTTTCATTAATTACAAATAATTTAATCCTAATGTTGTTTTAAAAGTTTTTATAACCCTTTCAATTTTATGTTTTTAAGTGATGGAAACACCATTTATTGGTTCTATTTACTTAATTTAAATGCATTTTTAATTGATTAGCCGTTATTATTTGTAGCCTTTACAACCTCCCTTTGTCCGTTATTTTTTTACATAGCATTCCAATAAATATAGAACATCTGATATAAACAATGGTGTTTTCATGACTAATATTCCTAACAAAGTTCTGATAATTAACATACATTTCATTCAAAAAGCATTCTTTTTAAAAATATATTCTGTAACAACTATATACCTTCTTAATCAATAACAAACTTATTTTTTTTATTTTTATTTTTTTGAACTTGGTGTCGATACAAACACAGTAGAAAATAAACAATAAGTTGAAAAATAAAAAAAAGGCCACTGAATTGTTATGATAATTGAGGTGTTTCATGCCTCTAGGAAGATTAGAGCGGTTGGTTTTGGCTCCAGGTTAGATTTTTTTGCTTCGACTACAAGGAACTCAATGTGCTGTTTTTCTCGTTGAGCAAACGATTCTGCAATAAGTCTTGCAACTTCTTGATGGTGCATACCTATAATATAATTACAAACACATTATGTTTGGAATTATTACATCTATTTAAGGTCGATAATTGGTTTGACTGTTCTATTTTAGTTACCATCAAAATCTGTACCAATGCCATGAGATAACGCTATTATTTACCATAACAATTTAGACTTCTGTTGTTTTATTCTTATTGCCTGTCTTATTAGGAGGCTGTTTCTTACTTTATACACCTGGGAATAAGTGACATTCCTCCTGCTTAGTCAAAGTTAATTTCAGTTTGAAGCTTAGGTTGTTGTATGGGGAGCCCTTGTTAGCCAATCACCTTAGCGACCATGAGCCAAAGTGGTGCTGGTTCGTTGGCAAAAATTGTTCTCTTAGTACAAAAAGCAACCTTTACAAGACCCTGGGATGCCCAGTGCTCACTTATGGATCAGAAGCATGGGCAACCACCAAGACAGAAGAAAACAGATTATTGATATTCGTGCGACAGGTTCTAAGGAGAAAATTTGGGGCTGTAAGAGAGTGAGAGGTCTGGAGAAAGAGAAATAGAAGAGAGCTCTTTAATGTTTTTAGAGATGACAATATCATGAGAATTTTAAAACTGGAAAGATGTCACTGTGCTGTTCATGTGGCTTGGATGGATGATTTCAAGATCTCAAGTAAAATAATGGCTAAAGAGTCGCACTGAGCAAGAAGAGTGGTATGACCAAGGTATAGAAGATGACAAGATGGTATAGAAGTGGATGTGAGACATTTTTTCATAATTGATTAATAAGCTCTGCGAAGGACAATGTCCGTATTTTTCATCTCTAGTATCTACAGATAAGATAGGAACAGTATAACAGGTGGAGACAACATGAAGATTTTTTTGGTAACCAAAACAGAACAAGATTTTAATTAGGTTGTCTTAGGTAAGAAAAAAAAAGAAAGGTCCAATTCACCACATTACCATAAAATAATAATATTGATTTTTCCCTGACCACTTTTTCTAAAATTTACTTTATTTCAAGAATAAATTACTATTACATAGGCACAAAATATATCAGTATATTTAAAAATAAATCACTAGATTAAATAGATCAATTACATTTTTGTTGATAATTTGGTTCTTCTTGCTTGAGATTCTTTTTGAATATATTGTACATTTCATAAAGTTTGAGCATTATCTCACAATCTAAACTATGCCCACAAAGGTATCTTTTAAATTATTGCCTATAATACTTTAAAATAAATGTTTATAAAATATATTTAATTAAGGTATGAATGATATTAAATTATATATTGTAATTTTTTTTTAATAATATTTTTAACTAACAAAAACCAAAATAAAATATTGGAAACCTGCCTATTTTACTTTTAACATAGAATATACCTTCTACTTTCTGCCCATCAACTTCAAGAATTAACTGGCCCACTTGAAGACCTCCAGCATCATATGCTGCACCATTTTCCTGTGGGAATGAAAATTTTTTTTCTTATAGCTTTTATTTTAACTGTTTAACATAAATATTTTGAACAATATTTAAGAATTCCAAAATATTATCCCCAAGATTTTTTAAAATATTATTTTCATAGAATCATAATTTGGATCGGAGAAAATGAAATTAGGTGGATTTAGTCAGTTATTACACCAATTTGCATCCGTTTTTGCTCCATTTTGCCGTTTTTCAATACTTTTCTATTAATTTTATACTATCATTATAATAAATGGTGGAAGTGATAAACTATCATGAAAAAAATGTAAATGATTCCTAATTTAGTGACTAGATTCAAAATCAGAAAAATTGACATAATCACCAATTTCTATGAAACTTTTTTAAGTGAAAACTTCCTTATGCATGTTTTGCACTTTTTTGTTGGAAAGTGAATTCGATTGAGTCGTCAGATTCCCGATGTGTAACGCTCGGTTAAACTCGGCTGGGGTTGAATAAATGAAGTGTTTTTGCTTATGGATTGAAATATCTCGAAAACTAAAACTAAAAATCGGACCTGCATATTGTTTGTGATGGAAATATTCATCATTTCGTCCTATTTATAATGAGCTATTATTTACAATTGTATTTTAATGTGACACCGAGTGTTAGAGAGGCGAAAAGGCAGAAAATAGTGAGATGATAGTGATTACCAAATGATATTGAGTTTTATTGAATATGGTTTAAATTATCTCAGAAACATAAAATCAGACGTGCATACTGTAAGGGATTGAATTGTTCAGCATTTCCTCCTCTTTATAATTAGCTATTATTCATAATTTATATTTCATATTATTAATATCGCCTTGTTGATGTTTTCACTTCTATCTAATGCACACACCTTAGTTGTTTTTTTTATTAATGCTAGGTCAGCAAATATTAAAAAATGTTTCTTAGAGTATTTTTTCAATGCACTATAGGGGCTGAATCTTTTTAAAATTTTTGTTTTAATTTTTTATATTAAATTTTTATAAATATAATTTCAATATTTTTTATATTATTGTTTTCTGTTTGCTCTGAATGGTCTTCTATTGAGTTTTATATCAGTCAATTTGTTTTTTTGTTTTTTTTGTGTCAATTGAAAAAAATTAGTCTCAACTGTAGTCAAAAGTATAAGAAATTGCTAAAACCTAAATATGTTTCCAGCGAAATATGCCTAGTAATTTTTTTTCATGAAAAAGCTAGTCAGATTATTTTATAGTCTCCTCTAAATCCCTTAAATACAAATATTGAAATAAAAGATATAAATTTTTGGTCTTGGTTTTATTGGAGGATTTATTTTCCAGTCGTTTGCTAAAGCAATGATAAAACCTCAGAATTTTCTCAAAATTCAATTACTACAACCCTTGGAAAGCTAAATTACTCCATCCTATAACAATTACTTTTATATTTTATGTCTTTAGAAAAAAGATATAAAGAAAAACAACTCAAACAGTTTTAAGTTCTAATTTGTTGTTTCTAGTGTATAGAGTGCTATGTTTTGTGGTTTAGATGGAGTGGTGTTGAAGTTATCAATCAATTCTTCTTTCTTTGATTCTTTGGCTCTCAGCGTAAAGCATGAGCCTCGATCGACTTCCTCCACTCACTCAAATCTCCAGCCATTTGACTTGCTGGGTTTTGCATTTTTATTTGCCTTCTCTCCAATCCGTCCTATAGTAGGATTATATTGTCCTACTGGCTGGCCTTTGTTCTTCCGGTCTGATCTCCATGCACCATTTGCTCTTCCAAGTATCAGGAATTATGCACATATATCAAAACCACCTAAGTTGGTATTATTCTAATATATATCTTGAATGAATTGGCTGATAATTGTGTTACCCTCATGTACCTATAAAGTTCTGTCAAATGTACTGTTTGAGAAACTAGTCAGTTAGTTTTTTGTTTTATTCTAATATTTAAAACACTAAGTGTATTAAATAAAGAATTTTTCTTTGCTAGTATTATAGGAATTTTATCTAATTATTTTGAAGCCAAATATGTTTATTTTCTTAGATTTTTACTTGTAATTTAATTGTTTTAATTACATTTGGTGTAAATGGTCAGTTGTTTTAAATGTAAACAATCATCCAGCTTAATTAAATATGAAAACATGTTGAAATGTTTTAGTACAAAGTTCTTATTTAAAAAATAATTGTTGATCTATTTAAAGGGACTAGAATAAATTATTTAAAGAACTTACATTAATATTAATTATACGTGGTAGTGGGTGCCTAGTATTAGCTCCACCTTCAATGGCAATTCCAAGAAGAGGTTTCGTTTTCCTTACAATTATTCTCAAGTTACCTGCTTCGTCTGGAATAACCTGCAATAGAGTTAATCATTAACATCTTCATAATTACAGGGTGGTTTTTGACAAGAAATAAAGATGAATAAGTTTTATTTAGATGGATAATCACGTGTTACTTAATTCAAAACTTCGTATAATTTTATATTAATTACTAAGAGTTACTAAACATAAAGGTATAACTGAATGAAATATGAATAATGTATAATAATTTTATGAATAATAAATGAAAATACTTTACATTATAAAGTTTTTTAAACATAATTATTGTAAATATTTATAACACTTAAAAATTTATAGTAACATTATAAAATTTTGTTTATTGCCTAGGTATTTCTGAGATCAGTGAACTATTAATTAATTTCAATGTTCACAAACATCTTAAAACATTATAGTAATGAGAAGTTAGGTTTTATAAAATTAGTTAAACTTTACAAATGAATATAATATTCATATTTTTAAATTAACATAGAATAAAAAAAAAAAATTTTTTTTTCTTAAATTTATAACACACCAAATGCAAGATTTAGATTAGAAAAGCTTCATAAGCTTTCTAATAGAATCATTCTAATTCTCTTTGAAATAACTACTTCATAAAAAAAAATTGAAGAACAAGTTGTTGAATATAATTATTGCAATTTGAGTTATAAAATTATTTTTCAAAATCAAGATTATAATTTCAATTTTATTTGTCACTTAATGCACTTATCTTCTGGGCCAAGGGCAAATCATGGGAAACGAGCTTGGAGACTGGTGACAAGGAGAGTCAAGGAATGAATCTAAGAGAAATCAGAGAGTGGCTAAGGGGGGGAGGGGAGGAGGGGAGGAGAGCTTTCGGGCTGAAGCACCCCCAAAATGATAAAATATTACTATGTCTTATGAAAAGAATATGACAAAATTATCTCTAAAAGTATTATTGTTCGTGTAATTACATTTCATAGGACTTCAAAAATCACTTAAACACCATTTCATATATGTAGTTAGTTTTTTCTCAAGTAATTATCATTATATTTAAAAAAAAAAAGCTTTCTGGCTGAAGCCCTCCATCCAAAATGAAATCTTGGATCCATTAGTGTATGGCTAGATAATGATACGTATGTAATTCTCTTGGATTCCTTTTCTTATTTCAGTCTTTCCCTGGCCACCAATTTCCTTGCTAAAATCACTCCTGGTGTTTCCCTGTCTGGTCTTATGTTTGTCTACAAAATGATTAGTTGCTTTCTATAAATGTTTGTTGGCTGATTGTTGTTGTATATAACGTTTGAATTCTGTGTGATGTATCAAACCATAATAATAAGATACAGAATATCTGTTTCCAGGTTTTAACTGTGCCTTATCTTATGTCATCACATTATCCCTAGTCATTGGAGTCCTCATGTACTCCAATTAAGAATGAAAAGCAACACTTATGTTTAAACTCCTACTGGCAATAAGAAAAACAAGACAAAAATAAAGTTTTGTTAATAAGTTTGGTTGAAGATTGCCACAGTTACCTGAGCTTGTTGAGGAGTATTCGGCATATGTGACATACTTGACTCTTCCCTCGATTCTTGAGAATTTGCCGAGTCTTCATTTGATCTACCAAAATCCTACACAGACAACTTATTTATGAAGTTGTACTAGAATATTTCATTTTTATTAATTTAATAAAATTCTAATAAAAACTATAAACAACAACTTCATTGTTGTGCTATTTTTAGTAAATAGCTATTAACAATAAACTATGTGCTATGAGCATAAAAATTTAAAGCGTGCATAAATAAAAGTTAAAAAAGAAATAACTATAACCAAAAGAAAATAATAATTTTGAAGAACAAAGGAAAAAAATGTTTAATGCTTTTTTTTTCTTGAGAAGCAGGCAAATGTATTTATATGATAAATTTATTGAAAAAATATATATTATAAATGAATGAAGGTGTTGTTTGTGTTATTTAACAAGTATTAATATATATTTGTGTGTTTTAGTCAATTTTTAAATTTAATAACTACACTCTAATTCTAGAAAGAGTGCTCTGTTGCATGCGTTCTACTCTACAGATGTGAAATACTGTAGTAAGGTAAACGACATGCTTTATCTATCATGCATATCTATTTTAAGAGAGATCGAGTGAATGGGGGATAGGGACTTACTACAAGAGGGTTGCCCCAATACCACGACTTGACTCTCTGCGTCCAACCTCCAAGCTGAGACTTGAGACCTCCTAAGTATCCGCACTGAAATCAAGGTTTACCCAAACTGCTACTACAACTAGAACTTTTTTCTTTTATTTGAAGATGAAGAAAAAATGAAGAATCTGACAGACGATGGATATCACAGATTTGTCTTCTATGACAGATTTCTTTTACTATTGACAAATTAATTAATTTAGATAATCTATTATAGAAGCATAACAATTTTCAATGTTATAATGAATCTAAAAAATTTAGTAAATTTAAATGAAATATTTAAAGACCACTGTGACTCGTCTCATTCAGAAGCTAATAATTTTTTAAGAAATAAAAAAATTTATATTTTTATAAAATTTTAAGAAAAATAATATTGAAGCTGCTCTTGCAGAGCTATGGTTGGTGGCCTACTTTGCCCAATGTAGGTTAGTAAATCAGCTTGTACCATGTAAAGTGTGTTGGGGGAAAGGGAAGGGATAATGTCATTGACCTCTCATGAGATGGCAGATCCACAACAAACTACATCTACAGTAAAGAAAGGTTTGTTATTTATTAACCATTATTTTGATTGATGCATGTTTTGCAATAAAAATTAATTTGTTTCTGTCTTTACCAAAAACTTAAATAAAATTGAAATTTTTTTTTTGTTATTGGTTTTGTTTCTGAGAAGATTGTGATTTAGAAGAAGTTGGAAGGTTAAAGATCCCCAGGGCCAAACTGATGAAGCAGGGAGGAAGTATGGGTGAAAGAATGGTTGTAGCAGAACCGGCTGCAGGACAATACAGTGTATCTGACAATTTGAACCGAGTGTACACGGAAAAATGTTGACTATAACACTAAATTCATCTTTTCTATTAAATGGACATACTTTACTACAGTAATGCACATCGCAGGTCCAACTGCACGCCTTGCCTAGCCTAGCTATTCCTTAGACCCTGCATTTAGGCTTACTACACACACTCAAGCACTCTAGGATTTTAAACACTATATCCAATAGGTACTTGTTAGACTAAACTACATAAATGTAATTCTATTATTAATAATTAGTTTTTAAGAAATACCAAGATTAAATTTCTATGTTGTATTTTTATAAATTAAGTATATACTAACTCTAATTAAGAAGATATTTAAACAATACATTATTGTTTTTGTAAGGGCTAGTACAAAAATACCTTCAAGTGGGAAAAAACCAGAAATAGTTTTTAATAAATGCTTAATTCTAAATATAAGAACAGTTATTGAATTAACAATTCTTTTTTTTGTCAAAATAATTTTTATTAATATAACTTATGCGTTTCAGCAGCAAGCATACTACCTTATTCCTAAGCTCTGCCAAGAGATTTACTTATATTTATTTAAATATATCTATTTTTTAAAAATAAATTATGTTAATTTTTTATTTTTCACTCACCATATTGGCATCATAGTTGTTGTTATGACCCTGTGATGAACCGAGATCCTGAAATATAAAGTATTAGTAAATTTATTGAGAATTTGAAATAAATTTGATCAAATAAATCAAAATGAGTGCTCAAAATTACATTTAATCTTTTGTTTTTAAAAATATTTAGCTCAACTGTCATTATTCTCAAAACTACCCTTATACTAAACAATATCTTAAATAAAAAAATAGTTTTGCAGCCATTTAAAAAAAAATTAAGCAATCAATGACATTTATTAATCAATACAATTACTGATTATATAATTTAAATGCAGCTCTTTCTTACTATCTGTACATAACTTATGCAACTCAACTAATTTTAATACAACTGACTAAACATTTATTCACAAAGGATAAAATAACAAACAAATAATAAGTAAATGCAGATCACTAATGAACCATAAAGCATTTAAAATAATCATAAAATCCTTCGGGAAAAAAGTCATGGGTAAGCAGAAAGCCAATGCAAGTAAGCCTTCACATAATGCGACATTTAATATTCATTTTATAGGTGTCTTCTAATTTAATGCTGTACAATAATGTAGTTTATAAAATCAACAAGCTAACAAACTTGTGAAGTCCACAATAAATAATGACGTCATCGGTTATAAATGTGAACTTCGGTACTGAAAAATTGTTTCACACACAAGCATAGTTCAAACAGTATTTAAATTAAATGTGACAGATAGGTAGAAGGCCAGAAGGAAAATTGTAAAACATTTAGAACTGTAAAAAACTGCAATTAAAACTAAATAAGACAAAATTATTTATAACGAAATCTAAATAATGTTATAAACATAATTCTAAATTCTAAAAAAATCTAAACTCTGTGATATAAATAAAAGAAACTGTCATCACAACAAGAGTGGAAAATGGTAACACACAATAATAAAGATGGATAAGAAGAAATTTAAAACATTTACTAAGTTCTTTTCTAACTTTTTACCTGTTGCTTGTCGTTGATGTGTTGTGTAGAAGATTTGAAACTCGGTGACACACGTTCATTGTTCCTGCCAAGAGACAACAAGTAAACACCCTAATATGCCAGACATAATATTTTTAAAATTGGAATCACACTTTTAAATTGTGCATGCATGATTATGTGACCCTAAAATTAACCAACTCTGGAGTATTTAGTTTCTTATTACATTATTAGGAAGCAATGCAAATAAATTAAATTAATCAATTTGAAAAAAATTGGGGAAATGAGTATTATAAAAACTAATAAAAATAATGTACTATAAAATGGCTTCCGCATGAGATTAAATTGAGTCAAATTTGAATATGTAAGAAACTCATACATTTTTAGTTCAATTATAATAGCATATGCATAAAAATATATAATATTCTATTACGTATGAATATCAGGATGCTTTAAGTAATGATGATTAAAGAATTTAGCTCATATTTATATATCTCATCTACGGGGGCAATACCACATCAATATTCTCAAAAAGATTCTAATTTCAGTAACATGCTATCACGAGAGTCTTTAAGATGTGTAATAATATTAGTTCAGAAAGTACATAAACTAAACTTGTCAGCTATATCATGCCCACATCATTGACACTTCCTAAGAATTAATAAGAATTTTGAAACAGAAACTAAATTAGAAATATTTTTGCTCACAGAAAACTTTATTTTAAGAAAACATTAATTTAATTCTACTTCTTTCTCACTCTATTGTGTAATTTCAATGCTTTCTCTGCCTTCTATTAATTAGGTTCTATTCATTATAAAATCTATTCAGTTTTAGATTAAGATTATAGTTTATTCTATTAAGAAAAGATAATTAGTGCATTGGTAAAACAAATAAAGTAATGTGTGTGAACTAAGTTATTTAAGAAACCCTTAATTTACCATAAATAAAATATTTGTTCAGCTTAAAATTCATCACATAATTTTCTGTATCATCAAATACTTGAATAAAAGAAAGAATATATAATAAAAAACTGAAAAAGTTTTCACTTTTTCGAATAAAAAGATTATTCCTTATAAGTCGATATCAAAGTAACCAGAACAGGAATTTCTCAATCCGATTCTTTTAATGAATATGAGTTTATTAAAATTTTTGACACTGAATTTTAAAAAAATTGCCAAGCATAGAAAAATGGTATGGATCTTTGTATGATTATTGAATTTAACACATTTATGTTCTCGTATCAGGATAGGGAGGGGGAAGTGAGGGTTATGTAATCTTTACCAAAACCTATTTTAGTCATCAGAATGGGAGGGTTGAGATTTATTCTCATTATTTATGGATTAAATTTACCCTCTTATCGCTTAGGATTTGAACTAAAATTCTGCTTCAAATTATGTTGTCAGAACATATTTTTCCTACTTTAAACAATATTTAAAATTTGTCATAGCAAGGAGTTAATTAATTTTTAATAATTAGCAGGAAGATGTAACAAAAATAATTTGGAGTTATATAGTCCCAGTGAAACACTCAAGTGAGAGACTTCAGAAATGAATGCAGTCCTTATAAAATTGTAAGAGCTTGTCTTATCCTACAATTAAGTAATGAGAGAATTGGCCAATGAATTATGTAAAAAGAACAAGCATGTACTTAGAAACATGTCATTAAAACAAATTAACTTAGTAATGAAGTAACTTAGTTTTATTTTATATTATATAATGTACAATTAATACTAAATTTTCATTTATTATATAGTTTATTGAATGGATTAGGTGTCCGGAAATAGTTATGCAAATCATTGAATGCAATACCTAACATTAATGGGATAACAAATTTTAATAATTTTTCTGATCAGTTCCTAAGTTTTTTATTGACAATTTTCTGATTGACTTTTATTAATTCAAAACAATCTCTAGTTCAGGAAATGATATAAGGTGCCAAATTTTAACAGTAACATATTAAGTTATTTCAATCCTATGTTTAAATGCTTTATAGATAAATGTATAAACTTTGGGCTAAATTAACCATTATCTTTTGATTTAATATTAAAGATTCAAAAATTCGAAAATCTCATGAGGTCATGTGATTCATGAAATAATTAGAGTGACTTTCATATAAATCAGTTGGACATAAGTAATGTCTTTTTTTAGCCAATTCTTTGCATTATAATTTCTTTTTCTAAACTAATTAGTATGGATAGTTGGGATCTTTCATATCTGATTACTTACTATACTACTAAAATTTTTCAGTTAATTTTAAAGTATAGTTACTTTCTATTTTTATTTTTTCATTCCTTCTTCATTTTCTTCCTCCATCTATCTTTCAGTGTGGAAAAGCCTCAGTTCGTCTAAGCCAGTCTAATGTTAGAATTCCAATAATTTTTATTGACATAAATTAATCACTTACTATCATAAAATAAATTAATAAATAATTATAAAATATTCATTTATTTTATAAATCATTATTGACATTTCCCCACTCCTTTAAAAAAACATTATTGTTATTCAATTTCTTTAATCTTTTAACTTCATCATTACTTGAGCATATTCTTTTTTTAAAATAAATTTTCTTAATTTCAAAACTAAATAGAAAATATTTTTAATCGAATAAAATTAAGAAATGTTTTGTTATATAACTTAACAAAAGCAAAAATACAGTAGATAAAGAAGCGTATGACTATAGGTAATACATCTACATCTAACAGCTAAATGCTGGAGTCAATAAAACTTTTTCCTCCCTAAACTTAAAAACTCCCTAAACTAATACTTATCTACTTTTTGGTGCATTCATTAGTCCAGATTAACATAAATTGACTTTTATAGAAAACAATTAAGTAAAAATATATTGTATTAATACTTATCACTTCAAATCAGTTTCTATCAAGGCTGTGATGGTTTTATTTAGAAACTTTATAATAAATGCATTCAGTAAGAATATCAGTTCCTAGGGAGGTGTGAAAACATCTGGGGAAGTGTTAGGATTGTATTGGAGAAATCATTTTAAAAAAATAATATTTTAAAGAAATAAATTCAAAATAAACTTTTTATCCAGAATTTTTAGATGTTAAAAATAAATTAATTAGACCTATGGAACTGATGTGGTCAGTACTGTATTTCGAACATGGGAGAGATGGACTAAACTAATATTCATTGTTTTAAGTCGGGAGCACATTACGACAAAAGATGGCAGCATAGTTTCCATGACTTTGTTACCATTTCGGGTCAATATAAATTTATAAATTACCTTACAAATTTAGAACTTGCTTAATGACCTGGTAAATACTTTTTTTGTGATTAATAATTAAAATAGAACAAAATATATTTTTTAGAGTAATTTATCTTTTATTAGGAGAATGGCTCTTTGGGTAGAGCAATTACTATGGTAAACTCCTAAAAACTGGAACACAGTTTCAGTTCAGCAGTGTCAGAATTTTTTTTTATTTTATCAACCTCAGGGTAGGAACATCTTCCTGGAGCATGCCCATTCTTTTTTAAGTGGGTGCGTGACCAATGAATGGTTTGAGGAGATTATAATAGTTTAGCACGATTCTGGCTAGATCACCTCCTTACTTAACTGTTGGTCACAAAACAGTACTTCTTCATTAAGTGTCGAATCTAAGACGCTACATGGGTTGTTGTAAAACTGTTATTTTGTTTAAATTTATTTCAATAAAAAAAATATAAAAGAGCGAAAACTCAAAGAGAAATAAATTAATTTTTAGAATATAATTGTATGATTCAAACACTAAGCCTTGAGCCTCTAAAATGCAGGTAAACAATTATCCCATCACCAGATAATTCACTAATTTAGGCATCGTCAAAAATAGGGCTGGAACTAAGATTTTTGCCAAAAGGAGCAAGCTTAATTTTGTTAAATAAAAATTAGCAGTTTATATAAATATTTTAGGTTAATATATTTTGAAATAACTATCATCATCCCATACATTGACTCATTTTATTGGCTTGATTATAGTTTAAAAATCAAAAATCCATAAAAAATAATAATAATTTTTTTCATAAAGCTAAAAAACGATTTTCCTAGAAATTTGCATACCGGAGTAAGTGCACCCTGAACCCTCCCTAGTTTCAGCCCTTTCATCATGGAAAAAACAATCAAAATCATATAAGTCCACTATTGTTTCTTTTAAGCATTTAATTAATTTTGAACGAATTGAGTAATGTAGCCAATTTCATATGTTAAAAAATAATTGATAATAATACTTATATAAACTAACATGTTTTTCCCAATATTGCTTCTAATTTGAATGTATTAGGGAGGAAAGGGTTAAGGATGTAATGCAAGAGCTCTCTCACAGGTATACTAGTGTTTAGTATTTTTTTAAATTTAATCGTTTGTGTTTTTATATAAACATTTTTATCTTCCTGTTTGTTTTATACATATATGTTTTTTAAATTTATTTATCATGATACGAGCTGACTGAGGACCACAGGTATACTAGTTTTAGGCTTTTTTCTTTTTTTGCCCATATTCTCATTTTTTCTCCCATTTCCTTCAATCTTTATTTATTTACTCTACCCTCCCATGCCAATATGGATTGTCATTGGCAGGTATTTTCAATTACTAGGCATGAATATTTAATAACATACTACTGCTAGTTAACATGAACAAAGATGTGCTAACAGTCCATTCTTCCTTTTTCATTATCCTGTTCGGTCCAGCTTCCAGAATTTGGAGGTCTTCCTGGCGCTTGTCTTAATCTGCTGGCACCAATATGGAAGTGAGCAATTCCCACCGCCGTCTTCCACCCATTTATGAATTCCTTGAACTACAAGTAATTTTTCTCACTGTCTAACTGAGAAAACTTATTTTCTGTGAGATAGACATGGATCCCATAGCTCTTGTCATAGTTACTCTTAACGCTTCAAATGCAGCGCTGGTTGTGATGATGTGCTCTACAGTTTCTGAAACACCACAAGTTGGGCAAAAAAGATCTACATTAATGCCCAAGCTGTGAGGTTCAGCTCGAAATCCTCCATGCCCTGTGAGGAATTGGGAAATCCTGTAATCTGGGAGGACCAACTTCCCTGAAAATTCGACAGTACCATAGGAAAGTACTTCCTCAATGTACTCAATCTTTCCTCTATCCATTTCTTACCTTCCTGGTTTTTTACTCAACTACAAGAGCTTTTATGTTTTCACTATTATTCCGAATTTTTTCCTATCTTGGTAATCTTTCTATCTTTCTCTTTGACACCCATTTTTTCTACTTCTTCTTTTCTTTGTTCCAGATAACTTTTTATTTTCTCTTCAGTCCCTTTTCCCATGACTTTATCAAATATTACCTTGTTCGACCTATTTCGATATATATATATATATATATATATATATATATATATATATATATATATATATATACATTTTTTTTTCAATTTGATAATAAAGTGCATTATTCATTCACTAACCTAAATAAAACTTAATTCATTATGCATAGCTATGTTTTTTATGAATCATATCATCCAGCAGTAATGCCATTCTTATTAAAGTCATTAGTCAATCCTGGAGGAGAGAAAGTCTACAGAATTTGGATTAAAAATAAATAAAATATAAAAATATCTGTTTTGAAGGATCTGCCAGGGATAAAATTGAATTATAGAAAGCAAGCAAAAATGTAGTTAGTACACATATTGGACCAAAGTAACCAAACTTAAATTATATAAAAAAATAATAGATAAGAATATTAAAAAAGGTTAGATGAACCTGCAGGTCCATGCTGATAGGAACAATGATTACTGTTCAAAACCCCCTCGAAACACATTTGTCCACTAGGTCAGTCATAAAAAGAATTCCTTATCTACGTCTTGGTTTATAACTCAAAGAATCCTATCGATTCACCACTGACTTCCAATCACTATCAAGCTCAACTACTTTATATGCCTATTTCAGTCATTGTGGTACTATCACTTCAATAATATTTAAAGAGTGTCTACACCACAAAACCTTGTTGTGTAGTCTCCTTGATTCCCCTGTTGATTCATCCTTATTTGGGCCAAATATTCTATGCCATATTCTATTTTTAAGATCTCGAGCCAGTTGATCAATAAAATCATGAGCCTATTGAAATAAAACTGGTGAACTACACCTTTGCATTTTAATTTTTTCACTCAAGGGATGCCATTAGGAAAAATATTGGATGAATAGTTAAAGAGCTCTCTCTAAAAACACACCTGATCTTTCCTTGGAACATTCTGTACTTTTTCTGGTTAATTACCACTACTAATTATGAGTATAATATTTCTTTTAACAAGTTGAATGGAATGAAATTCCTTAATCAACCTGCCTTCATCTCTCATTGTGGTTTACAATGAATCTAGATTCTTTTGGAATTTTCCTATTAAGAATTTAATATAAATATATTTATACTTAAATATAAATATAAACAATTTAAGCTTCTCCACACTCTTTGACTTGTTTACTTGGAGAATAATTAGAAATGATATTTACTTCACAAATTAAATGGAATATAAACAAATTCTTCAGCTACTGGATATTATGGTGGATGTATTTCTGTTCAGCTGCAGTATATTGTCAGCCAAAATATTGTGCCATTTTCAGCATTCTTTGTTGGAATAATTTTAGGCTAATGATTGAAATTTGTATGTATTCTGTTATACTCTTTTATTTTTTATTTTCTAAATGTTAAAACAGGATAAATTTATTGTATTAGTTACCTAGCCAAGTAAACAAATATTCTTTTTTCCCCTGTTTCCTTTGTTGTCATAGCTATTTTCTGTGTACTCATGTTGAATGGAAAGCTTAAAGGAAAAGTTAATATAATGAATATTTCCTTTGTCGTTGATAATTTTCCATCCAAAAATGTGCAAGTTTTCCTTCATTTATTAAATTTGACTATCCATATTTATGTACATGCAATGAAAATATAAAATTTAAGTTATAATATATGAATTAACAAAAGATATATACAAAGTTTCTTTTTTAACAGTTACATTCCAATTGTTTCAGAAATGTACTTAGGAATAAAATTAAATGAATCATATTTACTTGCTGTATTGCTAATTTCTAAAAACAAGATTATAAAAAAAAAGAAAAAAAAAAGGGGGGAATGAGAATTATTCATCAAAACATTTAACCCATTTGGGCATAAAATTAAGACTAATAACTTCTTTTAAGTAGTATATTTTTTGAAGAGAAGAATGGTTGAGATGATCAGTAAAAAATAAGTAAAAATAAATAAGTATATTTATTTTTTCTGACGTTTCGACCCAAAGTTCAGGCCTTCATCAGGGCAGGTAGAACGAAAGGATTCCACAATCTGTACTGTGGACAAATCAAGACAAGTTGTCTTGCTGAATCCTTTCGTTTGACCAGCACTGATGAAGGCCTTGACTTTGGGCCGAAATGTCGGAAAAAATAAAAATAAATATACTTATTCACTTATTTATTTATTTTTTTTTACTGATCATCCCAACCATTCTTCTTTTCAATTATTCACTATAGTCAACCATCAATCCACAATTATAGTATATTTTTTAGTTGATTTATCATATAATTACTGTTTTTCCTGTCATACTTTTTCTAATGGCATGCCTCACCTCAAAATTTTATCTTCACACTCAATTTTTTTCCTATATTCTTCTGGCCTATTTTTGTACATACATAGATCCAGGACTAGAGATATTGATATTTCTTCTAATGGTGGTACTATGCAATCTCTGCAGATCCTTCTCTCCCCTTTGAAGTTTTGGAGTACTGCTGATATTGAATGCCTATAATTTATTTCTTGAATTTTGATTCTTGCTGTTGTTGACTTTGGACCTTTTAATTTTTCTGACAAGTTCTGAAAAGACATTGTTGGATGTTCTGTATTTGAATTTATAATTTTGGGAAGACACTTAGTTGCTGAGCAAGAGATGTTTTCCATTTAAATGGTAAATAGTAATATTTTGAAAATAATTCTTAGTAGGAAACAAGAAAAAATACTATTCACTCCATGATTCAAATAGTTCTTAGAATTCTGATGTTGGATGTTCTGTTTAAACGCTTTTAACATCTTTTTAAAAAGTTTCTTCTTTTTACAGTCATCTAAAACATTAATATTAATCAGAGATTTCAGTTAGTTAGAAATCTTTGTGCTTTTTCGGAGGTCTCTCACCTTATTTGGTAAATTTAGTATATGTTTTCCCTGCCTTATAATTTTATTTAGTTGTAAGCTAATGTTAAAATTATTTTTAGTTATTTTTGTTTGTATATTTCTGTTAACTAATTTTGATCTTTTAATTAAAGAATACTTTTCATTAAAGGTCTTGAAGCTTAATCTGAATAAGGGATTATATGTACTTGAGAAATCCCTGTAGCTGGTAGGCTGAATCATACTGAAAGTGAACTCATTATCATTTTTAAGACAAATAAGAATGAGAAATGCATAAAGGGTTTCTCAAATATCAGATTTCCACTTGTGAAACAACATAAAATAATAAAGGGTGTTGGTACGAATAGGAGTTACCTAATGGAACGGCCGTTAGTAGTGTCTAAAGGGCCTAAACCCAGTCCAGAGTCTTCTGAGGGCGTTCTCACATCCTCGCTGTTAACCCTCCACCCATCGTAATCAAGCTGAACACACATCATACACACAATAGCCTAGACTTCCAATCATTGAACAGAAACTTAACAGTCATAGTTGATATTTTTATTTGTTTAAAACGAATTTTCAATTGACTTTTCTAAGTACAATAGAAATATTAAGTGACAAAGACGTGGCAGATGGAAGAAAAATTATCAAAAGTGATTGTGTAAGTAGCTGCAATAAGAGCAAAAAATATTAGGTGGTGCATAACATACAGTATACTACTGATTGATCCAAAGTTAGAAGAAAGGTTATTATTAAATGAAAAATATATTGAATTGCACTGAAACATTTATAATTTCCAAAGCTAGTGCATTCATTCTTTGAAAAGTAAATTCAAGCAAAGTATCATTTTTAAACTAGTTAAAACATTAATGAAATAAATCTAATATGAAGTAGTGCACTTAATTATTTTTTTCTATTCAATGAAATTTCATTAATAAAATTTAGATGTTTGGATTTTCTAAATTGTAGATAGAGATAGACAGAATAGTTATATCATGTATATAAAGATAAAAAGAAGAAGAAGAGAGAAAGTGATAAATATAAGAACAAGCAATTTAATTATATTCAAATCCAAAAAATTAAAATGATAAGGCTGAATGAAATGAAAAAATAGGAAAGTAAGTAAACATAGTTGAAAAAATGAGTATCTTTAAAATATAAATAAATATTACATCATAAGAAATAAAAGCTATATTCATTTTTATAACATTGCCCCTCAGTGGTCATTAAGAGTTATTTTAGAAGACAATAAATTTTATTCTACAAATTGTTCAAATACATGAGGAGACAAGACCATCATATGAAAATCAAGACTAGCATTAAAAACTGATGCACTAGAAAAATTCAAGATGTTCTCAGTGAAACAAATCTACTGGCATTTTAGGAATACCTGAATGTTCAAAATAGCAATAGATATAATAGCTTTTTGTATTTGTTTTGGGTAGAGCCACACTCATGGCCGGTATTGGCCATTATATATTGTCAAACGTTGAGCCAACTTTCCTGCCTTCAATATTTGACAATCAATGGCCCAAGATAGCTACTACACAACTCAGCTAATGCATATTATGGGACACAACCTTTGTTGGCGAGAATTGTGGCCCTATTTTTATGAGTCCCCATTGTTAAAATTGGGCTTGTTTACTTTATCTCCCTCCAGATAGCACTTCCTGCCAGATACCATATTAAAAATCCCTATAGAGGTATCTGATACCTTCCTTGGTTTTACTAGTGTCATAAATTGTATTTACATGTTCTAAAAATAGGATATATCCTAACTACCTCTATTGCAGATGAAATGCATTAAATCTGAAGTTTGTATAGATGTTGGTTTTAATTTGACTTGATAAAATGAGATGAAAACAAAAGAATCAACAATGGGCAGAGCAAATCACAAGTTATGGGCAGGCTTTTAACATTTTCTTAACAATATGGAAATGCTCAACCATATATATATATATATATATATATATATATATACCCTAACTCAGAAAGGATATATAGATGTTTATAAAATGGACAGGGAACAAGCCAAAGCCGTGATTCTAAATTTTTTAAAATATATTTTTGGCTGTTGTGGCCAACAGTAAAAGATATATATTGTATAAATAAATGGATATTTATAGAGGTGCATTCAAGATTGCAAATATTAAATATTTATGCTTTAGATACATAGTTAAGGATTACTCGGGTGCCTTGCCTTAATTCCAAGCAGACCAGTGTAGCTTACATCCTCATCAGGACCCCTATGAGAGCTCTCATCTTATTATTTTTACTTATAAAATTGCACAAGCTATTGTATTATTTTCTCACCCACATTTGGGACATTATATCATTGTCTTCCAAGAAGATTGATCGCCTGTTAAGCAGAGAAAAGGAGAAGTTTGATCGGTCACAGATTGATTGGACTAACAGAATTAATTAATCACAGGATACTTTAAGATGAGTGAGGTTCTTTTAAATATACTGGGACTCACATCTCAAAAGGAGTAAAAAATGACCTTAATTATATATTCACAATTTTGTACTTGTAAATTTAATTTAATAAGTAAATTAGTTAAAGGTTTGCTTTTGTTTCTTTTATTAATTTTATTTATACAAAGGGTGTAATTTCTTTTATTTTGTTTTGAACTTGAATTTACTTTATTTTGTTTGTATGCATTGTTAACTTTTTCTTTTTCTTTAATATATATTCTTTTTAAAAACTGCTATTTGAAACTACATATAACCTTTATGAGCCTATATTATTTTAATGTTTTTAAAATTATTCAGATATAAAAGTACCTGTGGCCTATAATTGGTGAGCAGACTTGGTTGTTTATTTCTTATTTTTATTTTTGTACAGACCCACTCACACCACATTTGACATTATAGTGTTTTCGTAGTTTTGATTCTTTGTTAACAAATAGTCTATCTTCATCTGAAGATAGACTGTTGATTTTTGAAAAAATGATGCTCAGAAAAATTTTCAATCAGACACAGGAAGGTAACGCCTGCAGGAGAAGAAAAAATCAGGACATATATGCACTCTTCAAGAGTATAGATGTTGATAGATGGATCAGTGTTAGGAGGCTCAGATGGGAGGGGCACCTTGCTAGGATGGATGATAATGAAATCCCCAAAAAATTAGCCATGAAAACTCTCTATCAAGCTAGAAGAGTGGGACGAACCAAAATGACGTGGCTGGATATTGTCCATGCAGATGCCAGGAATATCCAGACTGGATGACTGCTGCACAGAATAGGAATGAATAGCAGAAACTTTAGGGGAGAGCCCTAATTCAACAATAAATTGCAGTGTAACAATAAATTATATATGTATGTATTAACAAATAGTAATTTTATAACTCTAAAAACTTTGCTTTGTATAAGTATTAATTGTTAAAATAATGAAAAATATTTTTGTTCCATGTGTGTACTAATAACTAGTGGCATCTGTAGCATTTTTGTAAAAAAAATATAAAATAATTTTAACAAGGAAAATACAGTGTATTTGTCAATTTTACATTTAATGGAAGAAGTGATTATGAATCTAAATATGCAATAAAACACTCATCTGGCAAAGTGAGTAAATGACACATCCATTTGCATTTAATTATGACCATAATCCATGGTTTACCGTATTCTTGATTCTGATTTCCAAATCAACTTAATTTATTATTCATTGATCACTTACATTTATATGTAAGATTTTTTGTAATCACAACTGTATCTGTTTTATGGGAAATGGTAGTTTGACTCCTATGCTAATTTTGGAGGATGGATGTTTCCCAGAGGGAAATGAAAGGGTTTTCAATTGTTTTAGCGAATAAAAAAAACTTTTGTAATGAACAAATATTATAATAGTACATAGATTAGACAAATTTCAAATTGGTAATGGTGCATATAGATCTTATTATCAGAAGAATAGATAAATAAATTAAAGATTTTTTAATGTATTTATATTTTTGATGCAATCAGAACGATTTTAATTCTTTCTTATGAAAATATTAAAGAAATAAGACCACAGAAGTATCACAAAAATGTATATTTTTAACTCAATCTATTTATTTTAATATAATTATTTTAATATTTAATATAATTAACAGAATATTTACAGTTGTTATTGATTCAATTAAAAATTTATGTGATTAATCTTTGAAGTAGACCTCTTGATAAAATTACAATAAAGTAGAATAAAATCTCTCACAACAGCCCATGAATGACTTATGATGTAAGCACTGGTAAAGATGCCTGATTTGTGACTCAAAAGAATATTTGGTGGAGAGGGCGATCAGCATGGATGTCAGCTACTCATTGTAGTCTTAAGTTAACCCAACAAAATTCTATCAAAATACAGTCCAAGAAAATGTTTTTGATTTCCTGGTAAAGATTTGGTCTGATATCATTCAACAAAGGAAAGCCCGTGTTCTGCCTACATGTTGCCCAATAATATTACAATCTTAGAGTTTTTGAACATTATTTTTTTCAAGTACCTGCTGTTTTTAAAAGAAGTTTCTGTTTTAATGTCAAGATTATAAATAGAGAAAACAAAAGTTGGACTCTGTTTTGGTTGAGGATAGAGAAATAAATAAGGGCACAGTAGATTCACAATGTGCCATTCATTCAGTTTCTTCTAAATTGATTTTCTTATAAACTATTTTAATTTTTCTATGGATAAAATTATGAAACTTAGAGATTAAGAGTTTCATCAGTGAGTACAAAATGTAAAAAATTAAATTGAATTCAATGGAGATTGAAAGGAGATCTAATGGAATAGAAATGTTGCCTATACTAAACTTGCTGAAATAAAAACAGAACCTAAATTTATCCTCCCACGTGGGTCAAAGCAAGAGGATTAGCCAACCAATACCTCTTTAACAATGTTCTGCAGTCTATATTCCCTTAATTAACATAAGGAATTGGACCAAACTTTATTCAGCAGGTATAAAGGATAGTTCTGAACGATGCAACAATGTGTCAGGGGTTAGTGGAGATCCAGTAAATTACCACACAATTACAACTATTTGTGTACTTGATAATTTTGATTGGTCTAAATTCAAATTAATTTTAAGCATCATATCAGTATACTTATGATGTCATTACTACATGAGAAAAAGTATATTTTTCTAAGATCACAATAATTTTATGAAGTGGTCCACTTTAAATATTACGTACTATGATTTTTGTTTTGCTATTGATATAAAAATTTCAAGGGGTTTTTATGTTCTAATTTAATTAGATTAAATTAGACTTATAATCTTTTATAATGATTAACTGTTTATGAATCTTTATTTTTCCTTTCTGCCAAGTAAATATACAAATATAAATGCATTTTATTTATAATTAAATTTAAAAAATGTATTAAACCTACTTGTTACAGTAAGATTTTTTAATATTTTTAAAAATACATTTTTTTTTATTTACATGAAATAAATATAAAGATTAATTTAATGTTTTTAATAGGAATATATCTGGTTATTGACTATAGTGATTATGACAAACAAAAAAGTAAAAAGATTAAAACAAATACAGAAAAATTAACACTTTTGATAGAGTAATTATAATAATTAATATGAGTAAAGACAAATATTTGAGTTCTGATTATTTTAGTAAATAACCTCTGGATAATCATTAGGATACTGTATTGATGAAAGAAATTTCAATTTTTCATTTGTTTAAAACTTTAATTTAAATACACTCTAAGTAAAAGAAACTTTTTATATACAGTTTACTGATTATGGAAATAATAAAAATTTTAAATGCCTTCCATTAAAATAAATGTCTATGTTTCTATTACCAATTTTTACGATGACACCAAAGAATACGAATAAAACTTGGTAAAATATAAATCTTCTTACTCTATTTTTTGTATTGTTACTTTCATTTTTTAAATCTTTTCGGACAGATAGACAAAATACACATGTTGAAATTATGATCGGAAGCTCATAAATTTGTGCTATAAGACCATGCTTGCAAAAGCACATCCATGCCACACCGAAAATGAAATTTATGACTAATTGGAACCTGGACATGCAGAAATTCAGCCATATCCCACATGCACTATTCATTTATATACTCACTGGAGTAGGCATATGGTGCAAACTTGACATTATTATTTCATGAGAGTTATCACAGCATGGTCCACCTCTCTGGAAAATATAAGTGGAACCATGATTTTGTTCAAATAGACAGAACAATGTTCCACTAATGGTAATCAAGTTTCACCATTGCAGGTATCTCAGTGCTTGTGTATAGTCTAGATTTCTATATTACTAGCTATTACTACAATTGATTTATTATAAATCTAACTATGGATATTTTGATAATTATATTACAATTACACCAAAGTACATAAGGTTGAATGGAGTCTAATAATTACAAAAAAATAAAATAAATTTAGTAGAGTAAAAAAAAGTAATATACCCTCGAATACTGATCTCTTCGATAAACCAATTCATCGAAGCGTGCTCTGTCTTCTATTGCGACCAACTCCCGTAGTTCAGTAAAAAGAGTGTGCTATATATAACAGGAAATGAAAGTCACATTTATTAATAATTCTATACAAACTGTCATTTTGACATTTAAATCTTTGGCCATAATTACTGATAATAAAATACATTCAGTACTCAATATAATTTGTTATAAATGAGACTAGGCCTATCAAATTGGTAATTGCCAAATTTATACTTGGCATATAAATTTTAGTAGATGTTGGTAAGCTAAACATATTTTAATTTCAATTTAGATAGTAACAGTAACAAAAATTATAAGATAATATTAAAGTTAAAAATAGAAAATTATAAGTCAATTTCTATTTTTAAACTAATTTTAATAAGTTAATGATTTATTTATATTTTTAATGGGAATATTAAAGACATTGATAATGAATGAATGTTGATAATGAAGGAACTCCTGATAATATACCATACACTTATTAGACATAACCAACTACTATACTAAGCTCTTGCGTTTCTTCACTAAATGGTTATTTTAAAGTAAGAATTGGCAAAAGTTCTTAAATATGCTGCCCATAAATCCAGAATTAGTAAATAGGAAGAAGTATGAAATCCCAGAAAAAAATATTAAATTTTCTTATAAAGTTATTACATACAAATATTTTTTTAAGTTCTTCATGATCCTCTCGCCCACGAGTCCTACTTATTGGCCAACATCCCTCAAAAAACGTCCCGATATCCTGGATATATTTATCACCTCCCAGATTTCCTCCTCCCAAACTATAATCAAATCCCTGGATGACCTTTCTTCAGACCATAGTCCGGTTCTGCTTTCATTACATTCTGACTTTGCTCCTAAACCATCACCTCCCAAACTTATCACTGGACGAGTAAACTGGGACAAATTTCGTGATGAATTGGAAAACAAACTTGACCTCAAAATTCCGCTAAAGACAAAAGAAGACATTAATGGTGCCATAGAAAAACTGACATCAACAATAACAGACAGTATAAATAATAATACCTTTATCAATAGGATAAACAAACCACAAAATACTAACTTGCCACAGCATATTCGCATCTTATTAAAGGAAAAACGCAGAGCAAGATCGAAGTGGCATCGAACTAGATACCCGACAGATAAAGCGCATTACACTCAACTGACTAACAAACTGAAATCAGAAATAAGAAATTACAAAATTCAAAATTTACTAAATTTTACTGAAAAACTTACACCTACCGATAATTCACTATGGACGACCACTAAAAGGCTCCTGAAATTTAAAGACTGCAACCATCCACTACTCACTGAAGCCCAAACCTGGTCCAAATCCGACGAAGAAAAATCCCAAATATTTGCCCACCACCTCTTTAAAACCTTTAATCCACATCCCGATATTCTTAACCCAAATCACCTTGAATGTATTGAAGCAGAACTGGATATCCCACTCCAAATGACTCCTCCTCCTAAAGCCTTTCATCCTTCAGAAATATCTAACATCATTCACAGGTTACCTTCCCGCAAAGCTCCTGGGCACGACCTAATTACATCCCAGATCCTAAAACTACTTCCTCGGAAAGCCATTCTATTCCTTACATATATATATAATGCTGTACTCCGATCAACATATTTTCCCGACCCTTGGAAACTATCCATTATCAAAATGATACATAAACCCAAAAAGCCACCAGAATACCCATCCTCTTACCGTCCTATCTCTCTTTTACCCATCATGGGAAAAGTCCTAGAAAAACTCATCCTAAAACGCCTGTACCCAATCCTAGATTCTAATCACGTAATCTCAGATCACCAGTTTGGATTCCGCAGATCCCATTCCACTATCCAGCAATGCCATCGTGTGGTGGATGTTGTCTCCTCTGCATTAGAGCGCGGAATGTACTGCACGGGAGTCTTTCTCGATGTAGAACAGACTTTTGATCGAGTCTGGCACCCGGGATTACTTTACAAACTCCGTAAATTCCTACATCCTACATACTTCCTCATTATCCGTTCCTATCTAACTGATAGATACTCAAAAGTCAATCACAATAATGCTTATTCATCCCTCTTTTCCCAGTCCGCTGGTGTTTCTCAAGGTAGTATCCTTGGTCCTATCCTTTACACAGTTTATACAGCTGACATCCCACTGTACATCCACTGTTATTACCACGTATGCCGATGATACATGTGTCCTATCCGTTAATAATGACCCAACCATTGCATCCCAAACTCTTCAATCGCACATCACAAGCCTTGAAGAATGGTGTAAAATCTGGAGGATTAAAATAAATTCTAATAAATCCCATCAAATCACCTTTACCCTTCGACGTAAACCTATGACCTCATGTCCCACAGTATCCTTTAATAATACCCCACTTATCCCTGTTGAACAAATCCGATACCTTGGACTTCACTTGGACAAACGTCTAACTTGGAATCCTCATACCAGACTGAAACGACAAGAAACCGCTCGACGTTTCCGACTACTCCAACACTTACTAGACAAACGCTCTAAGCTTCCAGTAAATTACAAAAGACTTATATACATGAGTACAATAAGACCTATTTGGACTTACGGAGTTGAGCTTTGGGGCTCCACTAAGCCATCGAATTCCTCTCGTATCCAATCCTTACAATCCAAAATCCTTCGGAAAATCCTCAATGCTCCTTACTTTGTCACCAATAAAATAATCCATAATGACCTAAATGTTCCTTATGTTTCCGATTTGGCCCAATCCAGATACCAATCTTTCCATAATAAACTTCAGAACCATCCGAATCCTCTCGTCTCTAACCTTGCTTCCTCTTCTATTCCTGATAACCCTCCGAGGCGTCTGAAAAGAAGATGGCCTCGAGATCTCTTATTGTAAATACATTTGTTTTTAGAGTGCTACCAGTGGGTAGTTTCTCAACAAGTCATTTCATGTTTTTATTTTCTGTTATCAAATTTACTTAATGTATTTAATTTTTTAATACAGCTGTAAATATCATGTATAAATAAATAAAATAAAAAAAAAGTTCTTCATGAAGAGAAACTTTCTGTTGATTTTACAAATAAAGCAGGATTATAACAAGAATCTGTTTTGTTGCCTACTATATTTTTGTCATTATGGATTTCCTAATCAGAGCAAGGCTTCTGAAACATGGATTAATAAGGGAAAAAGACTGATAGAGAAATAACAGTAGTAAAGTCATCAAATATTTTAAAGACCCTGGAAATGGCAGGTTGTATATTGAGAAAGATGAGCTCATCACTAACAAATTTCTTTATCATGGCTGAATCAAATCCTTTATTGTTGAAGATGGTATGAATGCCTTGATAATTGAAGATGAAGTGGAAGGAAATAAAAAGTAATAGAAAGACATAAAGGTGATGTTGAGAAAGGTCATAGAATTTGAGAAAAAATCCATGATAGTGTTTAACCTGAAGATATTTAAAATCTAGAATAGATTCAAAAGAGTAAAAGTTGCACAAAAATAGAAATAAATAGCTTCTGATAGGCTTTGATAATATCAATTTGTAACAATATGCAGTGACTATCAATTTATGTTAAAGCAATTACTACTAATTGTAAGCATTGCAATGTATTGATTCTCACAATATTGAGAAATATTCTTACTAACCATAAAATAATTAATAGTTTTTTTAGGTGAAAAGGAACAGTTTTATGAGTGAAGGTTTCAATCACTTCAGTCAGCATTTCTGGTAGATGGTTGTGAAAGCAGGAGTAGATAAATATAGTAGTAATAGTATAAATCTACTTTATACTATTACTACTGTAAATCTACTAGCGGGAGCACAGAGAGTCTGGAGAAGGACACCATAGGTTTCTATAGTGCAGCGGTTGGTGACCTATTGCTCTATAACTGGTTGGTCAATTCGGCAGTGTCCACCTCACCAACTCACTCGTGTTGAAGGACAGCAACAACTCAGTCCAAGCCATGGATTATGGCTACTTAGCTGTTTGAATAATTTCCAATGTCACTTGATTTTCAATTATGGGAACAGAAAAAAGTCACATGGACTCAAGTCTGATCAATAAAGAGGCTGAGGAGTTGCAGGAATATTTTTACTGACAAAAAACTCGTTGATAAAAATTGCAGTGTGACAAGGAACATTGTTGTGATGTATCACACACATTTGCAAACAGACCTGGTGCAGTATTTCAAATGTTTCCATTGCACTGTGTTCAAATCTGAAGCAGAACCTGAGAACACATCGTCATTTGAAATTGATGTCATTTACATTTATAAACACTAAACAAATCTTTCTCACAAAAAAAAATTACTATGGACAGTGCAATAATTCTAGTATATTCAGACTTGTACTGGACGCGTATCAGATGATTATCTGTCTCCCCTCCATGAGCCGCATCTCCGGTGTTTTCAGATTGAACACTAGAGAGTTAGTCTCATTACTTAATTTACTCACTTGTATATGGAATAGAGAAGAGAGCAGATTTATTTAGTTATTGCCTTTTTCTTTCTTTCTTTTTTAAAAATTATGGCCTGTAGAATCCCGGGACTGGTAGACAAATCCAAAAAGCTTTGGGGTCATAGGCTGGTACATTTTGTTAGCGCCTTAAACAACTTAGCAAACCCAGCTCCCAAAACAAGCTATTTATATTCCTTTTAATATCTTAATAGAGATAATAAATAATTCTGGAATGAAGCCCACTAAGCCAAAAAGGCGTGCACACCAAGAAAAAAAGGACTCTTATCTTTTCTCAAGACTCTAGATTCTTGATTTAACTCGAGATCAACTTAATTGTTTTTACTGCATTGTAGCTGTCATCGCTTTCTCTCTACATTATCAGCACAATATAAGTCATGATTCTTATATGTAAATTATGCCCCAGTTATCTCTTTATTTGACTAATTGATTTCGTTATAAGTTGAATAGTTACAATACAATTCTTTTTTACTGTAACTAAGTCATCAGTCATCATAAATAATTTTACTATATATTAAATATAAATTAACTTAATGAAACCATATAAAATCTTTGTTGAAGAACTTAAGATTTGAAAGATATAAAATGAAACAAGATAAATTGATCACTGGAATTCACCATTGTCATAAATAATTGGATCAAGACATCAATCAACCTTAAATCATTAATTTATCATTACAGAGAATCTTGAATCTAAATACAATGATATCTTTTACTAACTGGAATCGCATCATATTATTATAAAAATTACAAAATAAACAACAACTTGAAACAAGTAAAGGACACCCAAACATAGTAATGATAACCATTAAAAAGATTCTACTCAACACTACTATTGCAGTACTGAATGCTATATCAGAGATTCATTTTTATTTTATAATTACACAAATAACAAATCAATATTGCAAAATTAAATTAAAATTAATTAATTTGAATAAATTTAAATTAAATTAAAATTAATTGCAGTTCTAAATTTTATACCAGAGATTTATTTTATGTTATAATTACAATAATAAAAAAAATTAATGCTATACTATAAATTGTAAATTGTGCTATAAGATCAATCCATTGTTCAGTCTAAATTACCAAAAGGGTTATCACGATGCAAGCTTCGTTTAATGTACTTTGTTTTATTTTATTTCACTTTATTTGAGAGTGAGAGATTTTAAAAAAATGAATGAAAAATTAAATCCTTTGTTTAATTTAAAAAAAAAATGTATATGCAAACTGTACTATTTACCGGCCAGTAAAAGTTAAATATATAGCTAAACATTACTAAAACATTTTTTATTGAATACCCTTTTCAGTGGAGTTTTTACTCATTAAAACTTTTTCATTATAATTATTACTGTTATAGAGGGGTGAGAGGTTTGTTTATCAAAGGCATACATTGATAAAATATATTAAGTGATGATTACCTTGTCAGGAGTATTGAGAAGCTCAAGAAGAACAGCTACAAATGCTTCAATTGTCATTTGCTTAGCTGAGTACTCTTCAAGATAATATGTTAAGGTATTGAATTCATTCTTGTTCAGAACTATCCTCGCTTTCTCATCGACCATTTGAAGGGCAGCAACACAACATCTGAAGCATTTTTCTTTTGTTAATGTTTTTTTATTATAAATCATGTAAACAGTTTCCTGAAATAGTTTATACCCTATCAATGCTGATACAGCCATTTTTTGGATCATCATAAGTAAACTATAATCTGTCAATTAATTTAAAGTATTATTGAATATAAAATTAAAAATATAATCATCACTGCTAAATTAAATTAATTAAATTCATTAGGTATGTAGTTATATTGTAAAAGTTTAAAGGGGTGTTTAGTATAATAAAATGAAAAAAAAAAAGTGCTGTAAATGGCCTTTGAGGAGAACATTCAATTGGCTCTGAGGTACAACACAGTTTTAAACACTAGAAAAAAATGTATAAATCCACTGTTAGCGCAAAGGGTTGTATATAATGTAACAGCATTTCATCCTTATTCTATCTGTGCTAAAGACGACACTTTGTAATCTACAACTGCTATAATTAGTCTGATACTGTGTAAAAATATGAAATCATAGTAATAATCATAAAGAAATAATCAATTTTTATGCACTCTTGTAAAAAAAAGTAAATTTTCACATAGGATCTTTTGTACTAACAGTAGTGATATGTCACCTTGAAGATGTTCTGGAACAATATGTGATAATAAGATTAAATTGTTTTATATTTTTGAAAAAAATTTTATCTGAGTTCAGTGTACTTTCCTACTTATGCAATGCCCTATAAAGAAGTATTATTTACAAACGATTTTCAAATATTTATTTTAATTGAAACTACATAAAATATAAATAAGACAACATTTTGAAATATAAGGAGCTTATTTACAGCAAAGAACTAAAATCTATGTAAGATTTAGAAAAGTATGGTCAATATTTTGAGGAATAAGATGAATAAACGAGTAGGTAAAAAGTACAGCCTTGTTCATATCCTATAATCACAAGAAATGTTAATTTTTCAGGAAAATATCTATAAGGAGAATATGATTTAAATATATCATTTTACTCTATTTTAATTTATTATTTTACTTAACTTAAATATGAAAAATAAAGTAATTCAAATTCTTGAAAGAGGTAATTGGTCACTGATTAGTTCAATGGTTGTGAGGATGTTTTAATACACTCGGTTTAAAGTGCGACGTAGTGTTTTCAAGTTGGCTGCCTAGAAGTAATTTTTTGTAATATGCAGCATTTTAAATCAAAATTTAATGTATCTATATGAGATGCCAACGAATAATAATTTTAGAGATAGTTTTCCCAACATGGATGTATTAGCTTTTGATAGTGTACTCCTCTATTATTAATCTAAATTTCAAAATTTTCTGTGGTTTCTAATTAATTAGTATAATACCAGAAAGTGACAACTTATGTGATGAAATAATATTTATGAACATATAAGCATATTGCTAAACAATTATTCTTACCTGTGTGGTGTATCGGCCCAATGCATGTCAAGTGTTGAACAAGAGTGAGGAATTTTACCAACATCACAGACTTTTATAATCATTCTTTTATGAGATTTAAGCTGTGAGACAGCTTCATCATGGGTAACCTCTAGGAAAGACTGACCATTCACTTCCAAAATTTGATCACCAATCTATGAGGATAATAAATATTTTTAGTAATTTCATAAAATTAAAATTTTCTATTTTAAAATTCGTACTAGGAAATTTATATAATTTCAACAGATAGTGAATATAGTGATGCAAGCTGAATTTAAAATATAAAATTAATATTAGGACATGATGAGAAAATGTAATATTCAATTTTTTAATTAATTAACTAGTTTATAATTATTATGATTTTTATTATAAATAATAGTAGCTTGAATCTATTTCATATAATTAGGATAAGTCTTTATCAATGAAATCTTTATGATATATTTTATTAATAGAAACATTAATTAGTTATCTATAACATTGTTATGTTATAGGGTAAGATTTTTAACAGTTTGATTGTTTAGACTTTAAAGCGTAAAACCTTGGGGTCATCAACAGCTGTAATTTTTAACAGTTGTGACTTGCAATTGAATGTGAATATCTTGTAGAGAAGAGACATTATATCATCCACTACAGAATGTTTTTTTTTTTACAAAGACAATAGGGATTTTTTAAGTACATTTTTAGTGAAATTTAATTTTACCTCACACTGCTCAGCAGTACAAAATAATATGATCAAGAAGAAAAAATGTAATTAAAATCAATTTGATTATATAAAAAAATATTAAAGAATAACAAAATAGTTTATTTGTAAATAAATAGTATTGGATTATTTAAGGAATTCTAAAACACATGCGGTTTATATTAAATAAAAATTACATCAAAATATATGAATATAAACTAATGAATACAAAAACAACCTAAACTTATGTATATAAAAAAAATATTTAATGCCAATTTTAACATTTTTTTTAAAACTGACATTCCATTGAATTACTACTAAAATGGGAGAAATTATTAAATAGTATATACCTACCAGTAGACCTGCTCTTTCTGCAACAGAATCTTTATCAACTCCAGTGACAAAGATTCCAAGATTATATTCTATTCCACCTCTGATCATGAGCCCTAAACTTTGACCTGGCTCAACGATTATTTCAACCTAACAAAACAAAAGAAAACAATTTAATATAAGATAAATAAATGAAACAATTATTACAATTAAAAAAAAAAAAGGTTTTAACACAAAAGAAAATAAGAAATTACAAACATCAGAAACAGAAAAAACAATTAGTTTAGAGCATTGACACCAACCGAGATTTACTTTTGCGAAAAACAGGTGCCCATGGTGAGCTTGTTCTTCTGAATGATAAAATATAAATAAATATATTATCACTGCCTAACTTTTTTAATTCTGTCCTCCTCTCCCCCATCTTTTAGGCTATACAGGATTATTCCTGGGCCAGAGGTGAGGACATGAGATTATATCAGGTTGCCGGGCAATAAGGTGCTGTGCACATGCCTTACCCCACTCCTAAGCCTACTTAAATGCAGCCTCTTCATCAATGCATAACCTAAATGTCTTCTAATGATTAGGTTCCCTGCCTACGGTCTATAAAATACATGTTGATAGTACAACATTTGTTAATTGGACAAGTTCAGTAACCTGACAAGCTCTTGATGGTTATGGGAATAACATTTTGACTAGTCATAGTGGAGAAAGTTGGATTGTGGAAAGGGATGGGGCTGTTTTCCTGTCATAAAAATTTCATTGATTACTATCAAACTTCTCCTCCTATAATGGTTATTATGTTTTTTTTTAAATAAAAGTTTGCATTATTAAATTAATAAATTAATTTATTAATAAATAAATAAATTTAGTTTTGCATTATTTCATGCGTAATTCCTTAATTTGCATTGCTTAAGTGGGATCCTCAGTATTTCGGAATATTTGATTATCCATAATATGGTGATCTCTGGTTATCAAGATTTAAGATAAATACTAAAGTTTTAATATTTTGTTTTGGGTAAGGGATTACGGTTTCATTGTTAGACCTCTGATTGTCATATCAAACGTAAGTCTATACATTGTGATAGTCTATTTAATGACTCTATTGTTATTGTAAAATGGAGGGAGAGGCTGATGTCTAAGTGCGATATAATTTAATTTGAATTTTGTTAATCTTTCCATTTTTGTTCACTACTCTTTCTAAGGATTGAAGCAGAGTCAGTGATGACTGGGTTTGGTTTTTAATTTTTTTTTTTTTTAATATATGACACTCTATCAACATTATGGTTCTAAAATAGTAAAACAATACCTAGAATGTAAGGATCTTGTTCCATGTTTTTTAGAGAAAATAAAGCAAGTAACAAATTTTTTCATCAAAATTATGCTTTCAAATTCATCAATGAAAGTTAGGTACAGGTGAAGGTGTATGACTACGCTTAAAACAATGTTTAAGGTTGGTTATGTCTGCATACAGAAAAATTGTTGAAAATAATTTTTAAACTAATCTAAATATAGTGATAATTGAATATAGAAAATGGTCTTAAAAAAATTGCTTACTTACTTTCCTTAGTTTATCCCTATGGTACTGCCTGAATCTCGGTGGCGGAGAAACAGGCCTTCCTTTCCTATCTACCCAGGTATAGTAGGTTTGAAGAGGGGGTTGAATCACAGGTGGTGGTGGAGGTGGTGGAGGGGGCTGTACAAAAGGGACAGTACTCCTAACAGTAATGCTCAATTCTCTACAAGATTTCAGTACCTGCCAAATGAAAAAAAATACATTTTTTAGGAGGATCTAGCAATGATTCAAAATGTAAACAGAATTAAGGTAGAGGTAATATCTGTCACCAATTTTAATTAATATTTTTGAATTAGATATTATAAATTATGGTATATCTAGTAAATAGTTTACTTAACGATGTAACATATGTTCCATCCTTTTCATGGTATGAAACTTAAATAAATAACCTACCATATTACTATTTAACAAACCTTGTTGCTTTTTGTTAAGATCTCAATTTAAAAAGATAATTAGCAATCTACACTGGTTATTAAAAATTATTTCTTGTGTAATCGTAGACTCCACTATCAAGTTTTCAAGTATAATTTCCATTTATAAATTTACATAGAAAATAAGCACGAGTAATTATATTTTTGGTTTACAGTAAAAAGCCATTAAGTAGCATTTTATAAAATCAAATCACTGAGTAATTTAATGAATTTCCCTCTATGAAACCAGTATATTGTGCACTTAGTGTAATTATTTTTGACATAGCGTAAGGTTAGTGATGTACTTAATGAGTTTTTGCATTGATAAATAAGATTGAAATTCATGAACAAATACTTAAAAGTTTAGCTACATTAAAAATATATTTGGTGAAAATTTGAAATAAATATATGATATATAGTGAATATATTTTTAATGCAAGGCAAATTAATGTATTTTGTTTTAATTACTTTCATAATGTAAGAAAATATAAAAAAAGGTAAATTAGATGGATTTTCAATAAAAAATGTTATAATAAATCCTGTTTTTCTGTTCAATTCAATTATTTCATTTGGATTTCAATATTTCAAACTTTATTAATAAGCAATATGGTGTATCATAATTAATGAAATTTATAGGAATATTATTTGCATCTGTAAGATACTAGATTAAATAAGAAACAAATATATATATTCAAGAACCTATTTAGAAATTTATGGAAGCAAGATGGCTCATTGAACAAGGTACTGTGCTCTTGTTCTCCTAGTCTCAGGTTCGAGTCTGATTGTGGCAGGTAATTACATAGCAGCCATGGATCAACCCTAGGGCATGCCTAGCCTCTATGAAGCCTCTATAATTACTTAATTAAGGAGAAAACCCTGATAATAGAGCTTGGTTAAATTAACTCCTTACCCAACAGTTGAGCAAGAAACAGTACTTCATTACAAAGAAATGAATCCAGAACCCTTCATGTGTTGTAGCAAAAAAAAAAGGAGTTTACTTAAAAAAGCAGAGTCATTATCTGCTGAAGTTGAAGTTATTTTCAAGTTCCTGATAATCTGTTATGGACAATAAATATTTTGCTATAACTCACTTTTAAAGCATCTTCATGGGATATGTTGGTAAATGGAGTACCATTGACTTGAAGAATGGTATCACCTGGCCTTAATCCAGCTCTTTCAGCAACACTCCCCTCTTCTACTCGGGATATATACACTCCTGTTGGGTAAATAAGCATTTATTATTCTAAAGGTATGTTCTAATAAAAAATATAGTTCTGAAAAATATATCAGGAAGTAGAGGCTTTATGATAAATAAAGAAATATCAAAATTCATTATTTCTTTTGAATTCAGCTTTTCTTTGATATATTATAAATTTTTAAATTATTTTGTTTTATTTAGATTAATTCCTCTTGTACATCCTTATGGACTTTGTATGTACAATAAATGTAACATATTTCAAATAAGTATATTTTATTTTTTTTGCATAAACTTATTTTATTTTATATCACACTTTATCAACACTAAATTATTGATACCACATCTCAATAGATCAATCAACAATTAACTTCATAGTGATTTGGTTCTTATTGTATTTTTTTAAAAAACAAATGTCGCATTCTATTTGCAAAATGTTTTAACTGTAAATTGTAATCGAAAATTACCTTATTATTTCTTATCTATTAATTATATAAATACAATACATATTTGATTGATATAAATAATTTGTAAAGTATAAATTTAACAATATGAGTGGCAACACTGGCTCAGACCAGTGAGTAGTTTGGGCAGCCTTGTCTCAGTGGTATCCACTAGAGTAACTTTGAATTTTCACTATTTCTGTTTTAATACCCCATGATGAAGGAGGAAAAGTAATAATTGACAATCCTACCCGTTTTAACTGAGCTCTAAGTCATTTGGCTTTAAGCCTCCCTTATGCTAAATGTTCTCCAATTATTTTTATTTATACATTAATACAAGGGACCATCAAGATTTGTTATCTAATCCTGTTTGGTCAATATTCATTTTTATAGACATTTGTACACACATATATATATATATATATATATAAAAATAAAAATTTTCTTCCAATTCTATATTTTTCCACTTCACTAAATTAGCTATAATAGATAATTTAAATTTGATAATATATAGTTAGAAAATTTAATAAATATTAAAATAAAACTAAATAAAGGGTTTTAAGTTGTTTAAATGAAAAACGGTTGTAATAATTAACAATAAATAAATGGTATGAATAATAGAACTATCTATGTATTATTTACATCTGAATAACTCTATAATAAATTAGAAACAATATTTCGACAGCCACACTGCAAAAGCCTGTAAGAACAAAAACAAAACTTTTCAGGAGACAAAAAGAACAGCTTAATTTTTGTTCCATGAGCATTATATTTTCGGTTAAATTTTTTTTTTTTCAGACCTAAGACAAAGATGTAATGCTCTATGTAACTTTTTTGATCGAATTTCTTCGAAATAATCTTTCAGAGCCGTTACTCCCAACTTATAACTTTATAGTTACTTTGAAAAACAGGTGTAAGTTAGGTGTAAACAATCAAATTTATCGTAATAACACCCATAACTTTGTTAATAATGATCAAATCATGACAGGAACAAAGTCAGTTTCCAAAATGTAGAGAAACAATACTTCAAATGAAAATTTTTAAAGAATTTGACTGGTAAGCAAGTATTTGATCACAGGGATTATTCACTTTTTGCTCCTTTAGCAGTGGTTTGGATGGAGAGCATATGTCCCATTTTGGAGTAGTTCAAGAAAGTTTCGTTATCAACTTCATGGATGTGGTTTGATTCACGTAACTTGCTGATGTATAGATCACTTCGTTTCTGAGTTTGCGATTTCGAAGATTCATAGCATTGCAAAAATGAAACTAGAGTTCTTTTTTCATTTTCTGTTAAAATTTTCAATTAATGAAATCAATTCTCTGTCTCACACTATCTGGAATTCGGCGGAATTGTAGCTTTTTTCCAGTCAAGCTTATTTAGCAGTTGCCGGGAGGTTTCGATTGTTTTAAAGACCGTTCAATATTTCTTCTAGTTCGATGGTAAGCAATGCCTCAGGGAAGGGAATCCGAGCATTATCCCAGAGGCGCCGGAATGGATGTGCCCGCCACTTATTAGAAATTTAAAAAAGAATACGAAGCGCATGTGAAAAAATTGTCCTATTAATAAAGCTAATTGATACTGTAGTTCATGCAAAAAACGCTGTATAAATTCTATATTTACATGACCACCTTTCATTGAGCATTTCATTACATTTTTTTCGGTAATAACACAATCTCAATAACCTTCACTGTAACTTACAGTTTTGTACATCACAATTTGCTCATTTTAAGTTACAGGTTTTTACAAAATGTCATAGAGATGAAATGAAACATCGTAGATTTCATTTTGTGCTACCAGAAAAGCTCAAAACCTCATTTTCCAAAGAAATTGTCCTTACAGGATTTTACAGTGTGGCTGTCAATATACTAATGATTAAAAATATTTAGCCTGACGTAGACAATTTACATCAAGGAATATATGGAAAAGAAGATGAGATAAGTTAAGTAAATTATTGATTAGAGAAATGGTTTAGTGATATTAATATAAATAATGTTTTTACTTCAATCAGCTAGGTGATTACTTGCCTGACCTTTATGTAATCTTTATAAGATTAGGCTAGAAGCCAATAGGAGTAATTTTCCTGTTATTGATTTACTTGTTATTATAAGAGATACTGCTTTACATTGTTATTATGGTGATACTACATAAATTATTAAAATATTCAATTTATTTTTCAAATCTGTCAAAATCATTTGTTTCGGTAGAAAATCAAAGTAGAAATGATATGTCCAGAGTCACATTTTTAAACAATAAAAGACCAGGCCTCCAATATCCGAAATTTCGAACTTACTTGAACTTAAGTAGGTCCCTATTGACTATTTAATACTCCACGCGGTTATTGGATCGGAAATCACAAAAAAAATTATTAGGTACTACATTTTTGATGCTTTGTCTCTCTTCCAATATAAAATACCATGATGCAAGAATCTAGTTGTATTTCCAAAATAGGTTTTTTATTTTTTTACTCGAGAGCTATTAAAGTTTCTGTTGAGATTTTCTAAAAGAGTTCAACAAAATTTTCTAATTTAGTTAATGTAACTCTTTTTTTTGTTAAATAATTAATCTGAAATACAATAAAATATTACTGTAGGAAATGTCAATAGATTTACAGCTTTTTCTTAGTAAAACCAACATTACTTATGTAAGTGGTTTTACGGCCTTCACACAGAGTAACGATAATGCGTTTCCTTCCTTTTAAGGTCTCTACACATAGAACGTGATATATCCAGGCAATACGATACCCTTAGTCGGTATCATTACTGATTATCGCGCTTTATGTGACTTCTATAACGCAATCGATAGAATTACAATTATTACGCCATATCACCGCCGACAGGAATATCGTATCGTCGTGGAATATCGCATTCTGTGTGTAGAGGCCTTACAAATTGAAGTACCACAAGCCACATCTATTACATTTTCTGAAAACCAGCTTATAAATAAGGAAAATAAATATACTAAATTCCAATTCGTTTTTTATGGAATTAGTTTAAGTGAAAGAAATTGAATTCTATATTGTTTCGGAATTTCAATGATATTTTTTTACTATATTTGTCGTTGGTATAATCTTGTATTATTTTGATATTTTCTTCGGTATTATTAAGCAACATAAGAGTTGTGAAGTAATTTAAAAATTTGTAAACAATTTAGGAGTAGTGAAATTTAAATGAGGAACTATTTGAGAATTTCTTTAAAAAAGTATTTTCTTCTGAGGCGTCTCTTAGAACAAAGAAAAACATCTGTGTTCTTTTCAGTTGATATTTTTCTTAAAAACCCACCCATATAATTTTTAACTTTATTTAATTATTGGTTAGAGCAACTTTATTAATTTTGTATCAAAACGAAATTTGTAGTACGTTTTAAAAGGCATTTGAAAATGATAGGTTTTATATACATCTATCGGTTGTTTTATCGAATTTCTAATAATGTTTTAGAATGCTTAGTAGATTCGAGGCTTACGAAAAATCCTGATGGATCCACAGACTTTTTGGGGAGGCTTAATGGTTGACTGGGAGACTTTTTAGCTGAAGGTGAAATATAACCAAGTTTTACGAAAAAAAAAATTACGTCTAAAAGTATTATTGTTTGTGCAGTTACATTTAATATGAGCTCAACAATCACTTAAACACTATTTCCAATTAAACCGTAGGATAATTTGATCACAAAATTTAAAATAAAGGCAGTCTACAAAAATATTTGACCGTTTGTCCTATATACCCCCGATATTCTGACATTTTGGAGGTCACGCCAAACGGTTCAATATTTTTGTAGGCCACACTTTTTTCTCGATTCGATTATCAAATTATCTCACGATTCAAGTGAAAATAAAATGGGTGATCATTTGTTCATAGTACCTCATTAAATAGACAATGTTTACATCTTTCCTGATTGAAAACGGTATGTTCGAGAATTTTCGTTGGTAAAAATGTTGTAGGTTACGAAAAATGAAGCAATTCAATAAGTTTTAGACAGACATTAATAATTTGATGAAAAGGGGTCTGTAACACGGACCATTTTCTTCAACATCTATACGTATAAAAATGAACGTATGTGTGTTCGTCTGTTTGTCCTTTGTGCATTACTAAACCATTCTTCCGATCGCCATGAAACTTTGGAAAGTTGTTCCGTACACTCCTGGGAAGGTTTCTGGCATAGTACTTTTGTCTTACGATAATTTTATATATGTAAAAAAAATAAAAATGTAAATTTTTTTCTGTTCAAAGCCGCAAAAAAATGTGTCGCTTTAAACTGTAGCGCCAAAACGGCTTTACCGATTTTAACGATACTTGACTAAAGTCTACCCGTTGAAACCCTTTTAATTTATGTGTATAACATACTTTCCGGAAAACGAGCTGAAAAATGTTACGATGAATTCAATATTTTATTTGACGATAACTAAAAAAGTACAGAATTTTTGACTGATAATACCCACATTTATATGAAAGATTTCTGAATTGCTGACAAAATAAAAAAAATCATCGAAATTGGACAGTTCGTTGTAGAGTTATAGTTTTTAACATTTACTTCTTTCTCTTCAGAAAAGGCCATTTCCTTTTGCTTCCTTGCTACCGAAGTTAGGCAAGCATTTTTTTTTTTTTTTATTGATTAATCGAAGATTTTATAATTATTATACAAATACTGTAGTAGTTGAAATTATCATTTGAAGAAGTTATATGATTCTCCTTATGTAGGTCAATTCTATTATACGTTCTATATATTAATTTTTTATTTAATTTTATAACTTCAACTCAGACTGTTTCTGATGATTATGAATGACAGCGTATTCACTCAGATGGTTATGAATATTCAATTTGAATCATGAGAAAAAAAAATCATTATAATTAGTTTATATTGAAGCCATTTTACAGACAAATTTGTTTCCCAACTTTTTAAAAATGACAGATGTCCTTTGCTATTAATCTACTCATATGTGCTTTCTATTTCCTTTCTTTTTCATTTTGCCAGGCCAAGCCACAGCAGCGCGTGGCCGGGTAAATCTAGTTTTATATAAATAAAACTATATTATAAATTTTCATGAATAAATATTATATGAAATTTAAATAATTTTATCCTAAAAAAATCCGTGTGATACGTTGAATGATTGAAATATTTAGGAATACTATTAAAATTCATATTAAAGGTTAAAGATTAAACTGTTTCAATCTGAAATGAAACAATTGAGTCATTCCATTTGGTAAGTTAATAAAGTAAACTGGTCTATTTAAGATAAAGATTTTCTTCACCAAAAATTAAAATGCGAAATATTCCACTGTTGGAAGTCGGATAGCAATACGGCAAACTGTAGAATTACCAAGCAACAAAGTTTCAGAATTTATTAAACAGACCGCCGTGGGTCGATTGGATTGCCGCAACATATAAACTAGTCTGTACGGACTACAAGCCACAGCCTATGTAATCTCCGAGTCTCTTCCAATACCGCCATAGTCTCAATTGATTATTTGTAATTAATAACTGGCAACATTAAAGTTTTAATTTTTCAATTCCACATTCCACCAAAACAGTACCAACTCTATTTATAGGTTGGAAATTTCGATTTTGAAAATAGTTCGTGTTCATTTCATGGAATTAAAAAAAATTGTCTATAATAAAGTGGCATAAATAGCAGATTCAAAACTATTTGAATTTTAATTTTAATTAATGGAATTTTATTTTAATTATTTATTATTTTGGTTTCTTATTTTCATGATGAACCAGTGTCATTAAAAAAAAAAGAAGAGTTTTAATGAACTTTAAGACATACTGAATGATAAATATTGGTTTATTTAAGTTATCACATATGTGCTTCTAAATACAGAATATTTTTGATTCAAGAATACAATACATAACATACTTCAATTATGTGCAAACCAAAGTAATATTAGTATAAAATCAGGCAAATTTAACAAAAAATATTTATTTTTTGTTTCATCAATGTAAACCTAGCGCGGACTAATTACCGCGCAGGGGAGCGTTCCACGGGTGGTCGGTGGAAATGTAGTTTCGTTAGAGTATATATATATATATATATATATATATATATATATTTTTTTTTTTTTTTTTTTTTTTTTTTTTTTTTTTCTCGGTTGGCGCTATAGACCATGAAGATCTTTGGCTATAGATATCGATTTGTTCTCCTTACAGACGTATATTACTAGCGAGAGCACAGATAGCCTAGAGGGGGTCACCCAACCTCACGTTGCTACGAAGTATGGCTTCTGTGGTGCAGTTGCAGGCCATTCAGGCAGCGTGGTTTTTCCTGGTAGACGGTTACCCGAATTGGGCGGTCACCCATCCTAGTACTAACCACATTGCTTAACTTTGATTATCTATTACAAGCGCCTTAGCTCGCACGGCTACTCCGGCACTTGTACTTTATACCACTACTACGGCACTTTATACCATTAACAAACGATTGTTTGATATATTCGCATTTTACTGTTTATTTTTCATTTTATATAATTTACAGACAACTCTTGCCAGACGTTTTTACACCATCCCAACATATCAATATTTTATTTTTATTAAGAATGAAATTATATAATTTATTTTAAATAAAGCTATCTATCTTTCTTTGAATTATAATATAACATAAATAAATATATAAAACTGTTTAAAATTAAATGAATTTCTATCTCATGTTTTGTTTTTGAACCCTTTATAGTTTTTTCAAGTTTATATACACTACTTTAATCCAATTCAATCATTTGAAGGGGGTTGTCGATGCTTGAAAAACTTTAATATCCGCGAAAAGACGCTAGGACGTGCCAAAATTATGATAACAAATTTATACAATTTTTTTATGATTTTTTTCTGCCTAGACAACAACTCTATATTCAGTAACATATAGAGAATCGATGACGTAAACATGTCCCACCTTTCTAATTATATATGCCTAACGCATATACAAAATCAAAGCTTGCATAGTTTACTCATCTACACTTCGGTCTCTCTTGAATATTTTCTAATTTTAATATAATTTTCTCTATATTGACATATTTATAAATGAAATACATCATTCAATTTAGTCATATTTTCAAAATATGTTTTTTAGATTGCATTCTGGCGTTTGTTTTGTTCCCTCTTCAAAGCTTATTGTAAATGAAAAAAAAAAACCTGTACCACTACAACCCATGAAGGGTCTTGGGTTCAGTACTTTGTTAGGGAAAGTACTGTTTCTTAGTCAACGGATGTGCAAGGAGATGATTTGACTGAGGTCACGCTCAACCGCCAGGTTTTCCCCTTCAATTAATTATTTAATTTAGGGTACCCACTTTATAGAGGCTGGGTGTGCCCCAGGAGGGTCTCCTGACTCAGGGTCGCCCCACGGCCAATGAAACAGATAAATAAATTTTCTGCCATGAGCCGAGCCGGGGTTTGAACCTGGGACCTTCAGCATTATCCTACCACTGAGCTACCCCACTCCCTATCCATTAACAAAATTAATAATAATTCATAGTTTTGTGATTAATAAAGTTTTCTATTATTACAGCATTTACAAATTGTACTACAAGAGTTTAGAAAGTTTTTTCACCAAGAGCCAGGATTCGACCTGGAATGTTAAGCATTGGAAGATTAGTGCTCTACAATTGAGCTATCCCACTCTCCATTGTAAATTTTTACTATTTACATACATATATAAATAAATGATTTTACACCATTTTTTACCACCATACCACCAGTAATATTTTCTGAACGAGATATATAGTGAAGCTTGAAACATTTTATAGGACATTATTATATCAGAACAAATAAGGGGTTGGTAGGACTGAAATGGGGTCAGGAAGGGAGCGTGGCAGCCTTCTTCTTGGCACAGCCTCAATAATAATTCTCCTCTCTATCAAAATTCTACTTTTAAAATATTTTAATTGGTAGGAATTAAAACACTTTCCACATTTAGACAACTGAAGATTGATTTTTTGTAGAGTTCCCATAATTTCCTATTTTGGAATTAGGAGTGAATCTAACCAATATCAGTCTGAATATATATTAAAAAATCATCTAAAAGTGTTAGGAGATTTCCAAAATTCAAAATCTTGAAAACCCATATTATGAGCTTTAAAATGAGCAGACCTCTCTATCACCATTGGTTGTGAATCAATGTTCATTTGTTATTATCAGAAAACATGGTGAAATTCGGCTTTTTTCTATAATTTTAAAAATTCAATTATAAAAAAATACTTTCCTCATACTAGACTTAGAAGACAAGAAACTGCCAACAGATTCCGACTACGACAACACTTACTTGACAAACGCTCTAAACTTCCAATATTCTACAAAAAACTCATTTACACTACCATCATCATACCCATTTGGACATACGGTATTGAGCTTTGGGGCTCAACAAAGACATCAAATTCTTCCCGTGTCCAATCCAAAATCCTCCGTAAAATCCTAAATGCTCCTTATTATGTAACAAATAAAATTATCCATAAAGACCTCAACATTCCTCTTGTGGAAGACTTGGCCCGAACTAGATGTACCTCTTTTCATTCCAAACTCTTTGTTCACCCCAATCCTCTAGTTCTGACATCCCTCCGAGGTGTCTGAAAAGAAGATGGCCAAGGGACCTCCTAAATTAATTTATCTTTGAAGCGTTACCATTGGGTAGCTTCTTCACATGTACCTTCATGTTATATATTCCTATAGCAAATTTACTGGTTGTATATATGTTTACAATTGTAAATTTCAAAAAAAAAACTACTCTAGAAAAAATAATGTAAAATATTGTTATAAATATATTTCTAACGTTTTTAATTGGTATAAGTAATATATCAAAAATCATAAAAATTTGAGACCAAGAGGTGGTCACTAGAAAATATCGATTTTTTTACTATATTGAAATTTTGAATCGATTTGTTGGTATTGAAATTATCGATGGTCTAGTGGTGATTTGAAATGGAATTAGCCAGGTCAGTGACGAAATTTACCATAATCACAATTTTATTTTTCAATGTTAACCACAATATTATAGTAATTCGTTTTATATAGTTATCGCTTCTCTGTCCAGCAATAAAACATTAATATTCATGTTTATCTTCCTGCTGCTTTTTTATTAAGATGAAATTATATTTTTCTCTTAGTTTTCAGGTTTAATAAATATGTATTAAAAAAATTCCCTGTATTTTTGTTTGTTATTTATCGACCAAATTCATCTAAATTATAAAAGTTGATTTATTATTATTTTTTTTAATTTTTAAAATTAGTTTTGGAATAAATCTTAAACAGGGGTGCAAATCCTCCTCAGTTCGATGGCGAATGAACTCCCCCTATCCTTTTTCAAAATATTTTATTGTTCTCCTCTTTTTAATAACATAGATACTCAGGTTTTGGGGTTAATAGGATTTTTATATGATCAAAAAAACCAATAGTAAATCCTACACAGTTTCAAACTAAGAATATATGAATGAATCAAAATTTCAAAATTATCTCTTAAGGAAAAGTGATAAGGAAACCTTCCTGAAACAAACACTCTGACTTGCACCCATTAAAAAACCGCTGCAAATTATTTCACTATGGTTTATTATTTTCAAACAATGATACATCTATAGTAACATTACCTTCCTAGTGACAAAGAAAAATAAATAAAAAGTGATCCCAATTATTTGACTAAACGTTGTTTCTTTTTAATCATTAGTAATATGCTAAACAAATTAGCATTGCTTCAGTATCGCATTCAAAAACCAAAACAAAGGATACAACCTTTGCAGTGTAACCTATAAAAAATATCTAGAGACCATACCTTTGCTCCTGATTACCCGATTTTAATGTGTTTTTTTTTTAGAAAATCCCGTGAACTTTTAAATAACCATATTGAGAGGAGGTTAAGTTTTTGAATTTTTTGTTCGATCACAATGGTAGATTATTGAAAATAATAAACCGAAAATATATAAAAATCACCATATTCTTACTAATGATGCTTTTATTTCGATGAAACTTTCTTCATTTTTTAGGAAATTTAAATACCTTGGAAATATCTTATCACAATATGAACAAAAAAGTGTATACTTTTCGAGTTATTTGGATTCTAATTTTACCATCCCTCTTAACTTTTTTCCAGCTCCTTTTAATGTATATTATATAGATAAATTTAAAGGGCATCGAGAATAAGATTTTGGGGAAGTTTCATTGAAATCGGTACATTCGTTTAGGCGCTATAGTCTATAGGAACACAAGTTTTTCGGTAGCCATCTTGAAAGAAAAAGGCGGATAGAAGTGTCGATGAAGGAAGATCATCCTCGGGTGACCTTTAATTTTAGAGCCAAAATGGAAAAAAATCAGTCCAGGAGTTTCGGAGACAATGCACGGGCGGCAGACGGACAAAAAAAATAATATTCGTTTTTCGAATTCTACTTATTCTGAAACGTAAAACGTCAACTTTTGAGGGGGGGTTAAGTTTTTGAATTTTTTTTTCGATCACAATGGTTGATTATTGAAAATAATAAAATAAAAAACTACCAGTCGGCCGGCTATTTTAGTATAATATTACTTTGAAGTTCAGAGATCACCCTCCTAAATGTTTTAATTGGTAATCTAAATTATCGTTGTGGTCCCCAAAGCTTATTACCTGTCAATGAGTTGAAAACTGTCTACTGCTAGAACAGTGCATCTTACTGGTACATTTGCTTATGTCAGTTTTTCAAATTTGGATGGCTACGATATTAATTATATTTAACAATTGGGGCGTACCGAAATGGCAAAGAGCATGAAGAAGAAACAATGGAGGAAAAATCTTGGAAAATGTGAGCAACTTAGCATAGCGAGAACAGAGAGCCACTTGAATAAAGGAAGGCCTCAAAAGGAGCTTTAATTACAAAGCCCTAACAGAGTGCAACTAGCTCCAGCGCTAAAGGGGATTATGTCATGTTCATCAAAAACATGTTTTTATTTTTTCATTTACTTCCTTGATTCTTAATTTTTTTTAAATAAGGAGGTTAAGTCATGTGAAGTAAAATTTCAATTTCATCATCCTAATTGTTTCTCTCAATATCTTATCTTTAACTCTGCTCGAAAGTTGTAAGATCAGATTCTCCGATACTTTTTTAAATATGTATATTGAAATTGCTGGTAACGACAAACTTTTCCATTCAAACCGTGAGCATCTGCTTCTCTTAAGCCTTTAATTTATGTACATAAATATATTATATTGTATAAAACGTTTAAAAAGAATAAGTAGGATATAATGGCATGCAGCCGTCAAAGTAAACTATCTTTTAGATTTGAATGTTACGGTGAGAAATCGATGAACTCTTCATGTAGATCGATTATTAATTTTCTTTCCATTTATTATAGAAGTTGTTTATTTAAGACATCAATTAAGTTCATGTTGGAATATCAAAGTATTGAAATTAGCGCTAACTTTAACTGCTTAAGTAGCATATCTTCAGATTGACAGGAATGCAACATAACATTCTGATATTGTTTAACTTTTATTTCATTTTTGTTGATTCTTAATTTGTTGCAATTTATGATTGAAGCTATATTTCATCATCCTGATAATTTGTCTCAATTACTCACCCCGTTAACCCTGCTCAAAATTTAAAACCGCTGATTTTCCGATACTTTTGCAAAAATGTATTTGAAGCCTCTGGTTATGACCGATTCGGTGAAGCCAAAGTCTTGTCTGGATTTTCAAATTTTTTTTTCTAAAAGACATTTCAGAGGGCGATTTCCAAGACAAAAGACAAGTTTTTAATATTAATCATTAAAGTATGTTTTAGTGTACTAAAAATAAAAATGTTTAATATATATTTTTCATTTAATTAAGATTAAACCATTTTAATATTTTTATCAGCTGCCAATGAAATTTGTTTAAAAATAAATAAATTGATGGTACAGCATTAACATTGGCCAATTACTGAAGACCGATCAGTGTATGTGTGGGGGGACGGGGTAGGAGTGAAGTGAATTTAATCATTACATTTTGTAAAAAATGAAGCTTTAGGAATGTGTGTAAACCAGGAAAAGACGATATATATGCGAGCAGGATCTGAAACCAAGACCACAGTATGAGTACCGATGGTTATGGGCCCATTTACGTTCCACAATGTACACCAGTTTACTTATCTGGGAGCTATTGTAAGCTGTGGAAATAGAATATCCCTGGAGGTCAACCAGCGAATAATAAGGGCAAACAGGTGCTATTTTGGCCTCAGTAAATACCTTGGTAGCTCTATCATGTGCCATCATACAAAATGTCTCATATATAAGACCCTCATTAGGTCTGTTCTCAGATATGGATCGGAAAGCTGGACCCTCTCTAGCAAAGAAGAAAAAGATTTACTAATCTTTGAAAGGAAGATCCTTCGGTGAATCTTTGGACCTGTTAAGGTCGTAGATGGCTGGAGAAGGACTAACAGTGACGTATATGATCTGTATTGGGAGAAAGATGTATTGAGGTGCATCAAGCTTGGGCGACTACGTTGGGCTGGCCATGTGGCCAGAATGCGAGAGGAGGAAGTCCCAAGGAAGTTGATGGGAAGCTCTGCAGGACAAGAGGGAAATGCAGACCACGTCTAAGATGGGAGGACGCCAGAGAATTATTGCATACCCGCAATTGGCGAGTGACTACGCAAGATAAAGCCATCTGGCGAAGGGCCATTGAGGAGGCCAAGGACCACACTGGTCTGTAGCGCCATGGAGTTAGTTAGTTTTTGTAAAATTCAAGACCACCAAATTACAAAAGAATATGCTAAGACTATTTCTCCTCTAAACGTTTAAAGTTTTATGCTACCCTATGTTAATATTCTTAAACTGAAACTCAAGTTTACAGAGGCTCGTGAGGAGACCAGTTATTAATCTTAACTCTTTCCTTGTCAAGTTCAGGTAAGATCATACCTTTGGCCTAAACAATTTAATAAAAAGTTAGGATTATGGCATATATACCAAGTTTTTATTAGTAAGTTTTTATTACCAAGTTATTTTTATTTTTTATGATTCAGTTTTTTCAAAGCATTGCAGCGATATTCTAGGTATATTATGATTGATGACGAGTCGTGAGTTGTGATTGTCTGCTGTCTGAGATAGAAATTTTTTTTCTTGGTCCCATTTTAAACTTTTCTAGAGCATCTAGTTCTATTAGATGTATTCGAGTTTGGAGAACTGTTGGGTATGATCCTAAAGCAATGGTTTCTCGCCATTTATGTACAAACACTTTGTTTGGCATCTCTTTACTGATATCACCAGTTGTACATGTATGTTTATACTGTTTTCTCTGAAGTATACTTTATACTCCTATAGGAGAGCAAAGCATTAACAATTTTATTTCGTATCGGCATTACATCTAATACTCAAAACATAGAAGCTTGAACAGTGAGCAAGGGCAAAACTGATGGAATTACGAATCCAGAAGAAGTCTCCATATGAAGAAAACAAAGTTGAGTTAGAAACATGGTGAACTTATCAATATGATATTGGAATATAGAAGTGTAATGAGTTATGCTAGTGAAGGGAGAGCGAAGCAAACCCTTTGGCGATTGGTTACCCGACTCCCTGGTTCCTCCCTTGACACAGATGCCGAAGCCGTGGCCGGAGTCAGGCGGCCCCCGGCTCATGTTGATGGTCCTGACGTGGGGGTCCAGGAGGGACTGGGGGGGCGGCGGCGGCTCCCGGTGCGGCCTCGACTCCCGGCTGTGCGGCCTGCCTGAGCCCAGCATCCTCAGCACCTGCCAACAACCAATAACAATAAGTAGTACAATGTCGCAATAATAATAATAATAATGAAGAATGACAAATGATAATTTTAACTAAAATGGCTAGGTCACTTACTGAGTAGACATCACTCAATTTTCATCTTCTGAATACTATTTTGGTATTTATGGTTCGAAAAAATAATCAATATTATATCTAGTTTAACATGACTGGTCCCCGCAGGTAGTTCCATTACCCACTTAATTAGGGCTAGAGGAATATCTAGTAGGAAGTATTTAAAACATTTGTCCAAGCGAAAATCCCTATTAATAACATTTAGTAAATTTTTCTCCTTTGCGGTTTCATTATTACAGTCATTCGCCAAACCTTCCGTAATCAATCAGAGGACAGCATATATATATTGCGCATTACGTTTTGTTTTCGGAATCTCATGGGATACGCATATTGCCCAGTATTGCGCTCCGCAACCTGACACAATCCACAATCCGACGAGCCAAATCTACCTATTTCCATGAAGCCCTTTCTTCAGCTCCTGATTCCAAATCCAAATGGCTACTCCTTCGTAAACTCTCTCTTTGTGATCCTACCAGATCTCCTCCCTCTGCAGTGCCCCCAGTTTCATCAAATGACTTAAATTCTTATTTTATATCTGCTTCCTCTTCAACTCCTTCATTTCTCCCTTCCTTCTTTCCTCCTGGAACATCTTTCAATGACGCCGATTTTTATTTTTCAGATATTTCTCCCACAGACCTCATACCCGCCGTGATGAAATCACACTCTAATTCTATTGGTCCAGATGGCATTCCTGTCAAATTAATTAAATTATGCCTCCCTGAAATCCTTCCGGTACTCCTTTATATCTACAATTTTTCCCTTCAAAATTCAGTATTCCCTTCCTTGTGGAAAAAAGCCACAGTCCGTCCTTTAAATAAAAATTCTAATCCGTCGTCCCCTGAAGATTTCCGGCCAATCTCAATCCTTTCTAACCTTTCCAAACCCCTGGAGAGAATTGTGCAATCCCAAGTTTCCACCTTCCTTGAACAGTCCAATCAACTTGACCTTTACCAATCTGGTTTCCGACCAGATTATTCCACACAATCCGCCCTAATCAAAATCATTAATGATGTTCAGTCCGCCATTGATGACAAAAAACTAACCGTCCTTATACTCATTGACTTTTCCAAAGCCTTTGATTCCATCAACCACTCCATTCTCTTTTCCAAATTAAAATCATTATCCTTTTCCCATAGTTCTATCCTATGGTTTCAATCATTCCTTTCCCAACGCTCACAAGCTGTCGCTATTCCTAATCAACCCTTGTCTTCCTATCTTACTTTGTCCGCAGGAGTGACCCAGGGCTCTAGCATATCTCCCCTCCTTTTTAGTTCTTATATCAATGACATCCATAATTCAATCCTTCACTGCTCCCATCACCTTTACGCCGATGACTCCCAAATCTACCTTTCCTTCCATCCCTCAGAGTTGCATGAAGCGTTTGCCAAAGTTCAAGAAGACTTGAATCGGATCAGTGCCTGGGCAAACTTAAATGGGTTAAGGTTAAACGCTGCAAAAACTCAAGCCATTGTCATTGGTTCCAAACCCCTTCTCAGAGCCAATACCAACATACCTATACTGTACCTAAATGACCATCCCATTACCTTCACCTCCTCAGTAAAAAACCTAGGCATTTTCATAGACCAAACCCTATCCTGGAAACACCATATTGCTCACATTACCCGACAGTCAATTGGTACCTTGAAACTATTCCATCGCTTCCGCCATCTCCTACCCATCTCCACACGTAGACTCCTAGTAACTTCCCTCATCTTCCCCCACCTTGATTACGGCTGCGTGGTGTACGGTGGCCTCTCGGCAGAACTCGGGGAGAGACTGAAAAGAATTATGAATGCCTTCGTAAGATTCGTCACTGGGGCCCTGAGGTATTCCCGTGTTTCGCACCACTATGCTGAATTAGGATGGCTCTTCCCTTCCTTCCAAAGACAATATTTCCTAGGCACATTCCTTTACCAAATAATCAATAGTCATCGTCCGTTCTACGCATACAATCTCCTACAATTCAAATCATCTATCCACACCCTCTCCACAAGATCTCGTCCTTCTGACCTTTACACTCCTTTCCACAGATCTGCATCATTTAAACATTCCTTCGTTGTCCGTTCCACTGCATTCTGGAATTCCATCCCACTAAAAATCCGCCATGCGTCATCCTTTTATGCATGCATCATTATTCACCTTTAAAACCCTCTTATTCCAATTCCTCTTCACAATCCAATCAGACGCTGGTTAAATACATACTATGTTATAAGGATTTAATTTTCTTTAGACATTATGTTTTTCTTTTATTTTTTATTGTTTTATTCTGTGTTGAACGTGAATTTTCATCACCACTCACTAAGCATTGTGAGTAGATAAAATTTGTTTTCCTTAAGTTCTAATTTGTTATTCATGGAATGTATTTCAGTGAAATGTATTTTATTTCTAATTATCTTCAACATACTTCTCGCTATGTGTATATATATACTTTATTTTATTTTCTCTTCTCCTAATCTTTACGCATAATCACTTAAATATCTTAGGGATCATATGTATATCATTATTTGCTTTTTATATACTTTTTTGTTTTAGTTTTTACAATGTCTTTCCCTACATATTCACAGTTATTATTATTTTTTAAAATTTTTATATTCCATCACTACAATGCTTTACCTATAAAATAGATTTTACTTTCCTTTATAATTTCATTCAGTGATTATTATGCAATTATTTTAGCTCCAATATTGTAGTACTGAACCCCTATTACCCAACTGTCCTCGTTAATTTATCCTAAGAGCTTAATTAATACTTAAAGTATTACATGTATTTTGTCATTATTCATTGTAATAAGTCTTTTGACCAGATTTGTAGTTAATATATATGAACAATACTGTTATTCTAAAGGGACCTAGTCCCAGAATAAAGATGATTTTTCTATTTCTATTTCTATTGCACCGAGTTGAAATGGCTCTATGCATCCTATCGCCGTCAGTACTTCCTAGCCATTTTTCTGTACCAGACCATTAGAACCCATCGAGCCTCCTATATTTTTTACGCCTTATAATTTAAATACTTCATCCAACCCATCCCACTAGATCTCGTACTTCTGAACTCTATCCTCCTCCTCACCGAACTGCTGCGTTTGACAAATCCTTTTCAATTCAAGCCGCCTCCTTCTGGAATTCCATCATTGCTGATATTCAAATCGCACAATCACATTCCTATTTCAAACCTCTCCTCTTTGAACACCTACTCCTTTCTCAATCCGACTGATTACGAAATATACCTAAGCGATACTAAGTTTTAGGGTGTTTAAATTTTATTCGGGATGCCACCGGATAATTATTGATGATAATTACCCTGAAATGTTTCATAAAAATTAGTGATAAAAGATTAGTTAAACAGATTTGGATCTATAATATATTTGGTCCATGATTAATTAATTGGATTTCTTTTCTCAAAGGCTGGTTTGTATTTATCATGCTTCCTAATTACTAACATTAACTGTGATCATCTTGATATAAATAGGTGGCAGAATTAAAATAACTTTTACAAAAAAACTTAATTTATTTCTATGTTTAGTAATAAATTATATATAAATAACTTAGAAATCTCAATGTTAAAATACTATATACTATAATCTAAATACATGATTCGAAGAATTTAATAATTATATGTGATTTCAGATGGACTGTTTGAGAATATTTTAAAATTAGGATTGGCAATTACAACTTAGCTATTATGATATGAGAAGTGGTGTAGTGAGTAGATTTCATCGAAGCATCTGCTGATCCGAGATCATCTCGTCATGGTTCAAAGCTATGCCGGGATCATCATGGTCTATGTAGGGCTAAGGCTTCAGTCCCCAAGCCGGAAGAAAACATAAGTCCAATCCTCAAGGCCGGAACTCAACATAAGACCTATCCTCAAAGCCGGAAATCAACATCAGACCTCTTTTCTTACTTCTCGGGAGATTTTATAGAAATATTCAGGGGAGGTAAGGATGGTTTTCATTAGTTCTGAACTTCACAATAACTGGTAACACCCTAAAAGGAACCAGTTACTTAGGCCGTTACTAGTTTTTACTCTAAGTAGAGGCCTTCCATAGAGACCCTTGTCCTTAACTTACCTGCTCTCTACCCTTGACGCTGTTTTTGATGTCAGAAGTCGGTTTCATTCAACTCTTCCGCAGCCCCTATTAATTTTAAAACTCATTTGCTGTGTTCAATACTTAGCCGTGAACTATCTAAGTACTCCCCAGAGACTACTTCAATATATTTAGGTTATTTTAGTTTCCTATGTCTATCTTATATGTATGTACAATTTTCTTATATTTTTCTCTATCTTCTTATGTATTTTTATTTTATTTAACTCTTATGACCACACAGAAATGCAATCTGTAATAATAATTTTTTCTAAAGGGACAACAGTCCCAGAATAATAAAATATATTTTCATTTCATTTCATATACTCCCCCCAAGCCTGGTGATGTAATCAGTGTATTATCTTTGATTGGTCTTGAGGGTGGTTTCCTTCAGTTATACAACCACCGTCAACTAATTAATCTACCTTTTGTCAACAATTCGACTCAAAACCATTTGAGTTGGTGCTGCAATGTTACCTAACTTATGTTGTATGAGGACCTCTATGACATTTTGATTGCGACTTGGGTCCTTAAGTATCATCCTCAAGAATCTAATATCTGATGCCGATTACTTTTACGATGATTTAAAACGGTACAGCTCATGCTAGAAGGTAAACAATGTTTCAGACTAATAACTGATTATTTTCCTTTTGATATTATTATATGTAATGTAAATTTCTTTAATTAATTATTTTAAAAGTGTCTATTAGATAATTGAATATTAAAAAATCATAAGGTTAATATTGCCATCCAATAAAGCCGAAATTCTTTGCCGAGAGAGATTGTCCGCCACGGATAAAGAATTTAACTCTGGAAATGAGTGGGCCTCTCCCTCGTCTCATGCCGTCGATAAAACGCAATCCGGAATCCGGTAGAAGAATGCCCCCTCCCCTCCGTTATCGACCAGAACACTCATCAAACCAGGGTCTCTTAATTTGAATACATGCTCATCATGTTCAGCATTTTTCATTCATGCTGTGCATACAAACGAAAAAATGCCGACCGCTATTGAACAAGATAGTGCAAACCGAGAAACTTCGAACACAAACAAAAACACCGCAATGCGTAAAAGAGCTTATCCAGTGCCCTCAGTGTATCGATATCGTAGTCCCTCTCACAAAAAAAAAAGAATCTAGCGTCCAAACTTCGATATTAACGCAGCTGCGGTACAACAGCGCATTATATCGAACACAATAATAAACCTTTTTTTTTAAATCTTGAATATAAGATATTAAAATTAATTAAAAACTTGATACTGTGGATAATGGATTAGAAATGATTTAAAAAACTTCCCAATATATTGAAAGACTTATGAAAGATTGTATTAAAAAAAATAAAATAAACAGTAACCCAGTTGCATGTATTAATGATGGCCAGTGGTGGATTCACTTATAATTCACGCAATATAATTAACTTAAAAGTCTGAACATTAGGGACATTATAGCTTCCTCACCATTCATATTTGTTGCATAATTGCCTAAATTTGAAGGCCTATGATTTTCATAGGGGAAATGATATCTATATGGGAATAGTATCCAAATAACAAAGCGAAGAAGCTGTTTTTGAAGCATACTCTTGTTAAGAAAAAAACGCCCTCGTAAGTAGTGTTGCCCAGAATGGTCTTGTAAGACTTAGACTGCCTGACTGTTACAAGACCAAGACTGGTAAACAAAATCGTTTAATAAAAATTAAGTCAAAATATTTAATAATACTTGACAGTTTTACTTATTAAATGCAAAGAATTGGTATAACCAATATACTTCTGCATTTAACTCTTCCAATTTTTCATTCGGGCTTAGTTAGGTTTTCCCTATCAAAGAAATTACAGTAATATTTCTATAGTAATAGCCTAATAGGTAACTGCATGACTGTTTTGATAATTGCGCAAGACCAAGACTTAGTGCTTGGTCTCGATTTAGGGCAACACTAATCGTAAGCGAAAGAACACAGAATTTGATAACATTTATATTAGATCTAGGTATCAACACACAATCCCGGAAAACGTCATCAAATCAAATTAACGACAGACGACCTTAATAATGCAATAAAATTGGAAAAGTAAGCTCAAATTTTTAAGAGGATTCAACTTGAGATTCTTGAATTTTTCCCATAATATATATAATAAGTACAACTCAATTAATTTTTAAATTCTTCAACATCCCAGTGCTGATTAATTCATAAAACCGCCTTTTAGTGGAATAAAAAAAGTTAGTCTTGTTTTTAAATTATCAAAACATTAGACACACCTATCTAAAAAGTATGATTTTTTACTTCTAAAATGGTCCAGCAACAATGTACATTTTTTCCCTCATCGGTTGGAACAAACTGATCCTATCCTGCCAGATGGGTATAAATCCAGTTTCAACATTATTTTATTTTTTAGACTCTCTAAAAACATGAAAAGTTAGTGGATGTCCAAAAAGACACAAGAAAAAAAATCAATGAGATCCCTGGGCGGTTTTCTAAAAATAGCTAAATTCTACAACTTAATTTATAAAAGAATTTATAAATAACCAATGTTCACATGGGATGGAAGTGTATACAGTATAATATAAATGAATAAAGCTAAATTTTATCAAAGGAACAATGATTTATTTTCTTCGCAACAAATGAAATTACATAAATTTAATTTTTTTTAAATATATCCAAATTTTCTAAATTCGCTCAGTTAATATTTTCTAAATATAAAAAATTTGTCAGGCCTGAAAATGGTCATGTACAATAATTATTGCAAGTAATAAAAAATCAGCATCTGAGCCTGCGCAGTATATAAATCATCGTACTAAGGCATATGAAACCATAGCAATTTCTGCAGTGGGGTAATGATGTCATGAAACGGAATACCACCTAATGAGTTACTAAATCATTGCTGCAACTGAGATATGGGGGAATATATAGTGCTACTAAAATATCTGCTGATCGGAGCTATGTATATTGAAAGGAATGAACAGAACTCAGAAATATAGAGGCGGTACAAGCAAATAGTAAGTAGTTGTTAGAAATATTTTCTCAACAAAAGTTTTTATTTTTCCCAGCGTATAGATTAAGGAAACTATTTTAATCGCGTAAAATTTACTGTATATATTTTTCAACATAAATTGGTGTGTATGTGTCATATTTCTTGAACGGGTGAACAAAATAAGTAAATTACAGTAATGCAAAAATCTAAATAAAAAAATTGCAAGAGACTCAATCGATTATTATTTTTTTAATAAACTATGACTTTATTATTATTAAAATAAATGTGTTTCAATTTATGTTTTGAAGGAGAGATGAAATAAGTACTAGGATGGAGTGGAAATTATTGACAAACTTGGATTTATTTCTTGTAAATATTTGAGCGATTTATCATTGAAGTGAAACCCTCTTTAGTCGAGTTTTGCATTTTTTTTTTTTGTGGAGAGTGAATCTGACCAAGACGTCAAATCTCCGATGTGTAACGCTCGGGTGAATTCGGGTGGAGTCGACTAATTGAAGAATTTTTGTATATGGATTAAAATATCTCAAATAATTAAAATCAGACCTGTATATTGTTAGGAAGGGAAATTTATTCATTTATTATTCAAAATTGCATCTTAGCATGTTAGAGGGAAAAACAAGGAAATATATTGTCGAAAACCAAATGATAGCGAGTTTTATTGAAGATATGGATTAAAATATCTCAGAAACTTAAAATCGGATCTCAATACTGTAAGAGAAATGTTCAACATTTTATCCTCTTTATAATGAGCTATACTTTATAAATTATATTTCATATTATTGAAAATTCGAGTTTGCGTCTCCGTGTCCAGAGGGTCTTTTAACTCTGGCACTAATCTTCGCCCTCACCCCTGGCCCGAGGAAACCCCCCAGATAGCCTAAAAGGCGATTTTGGGGAGAATAAAAAAATGATAGAAAATTAATAAAAAAATAATCTCAAAAATATTAACTTTTCTTTTATTTATTTTGTCTTTTTCAATAATTTAGAAGTCCTTTGTCATAAATAAAAATAAATATACCACCTCTTAGTAAATAAGTGCTTTTCGGCTTCTTATTAACTGAAATTGTCTATTTTATTTGTATGTTTATGATATCTATCTATGTTTATGATATAGATCTATCTATCTATAGATAGTTTTTTCTTGTACCATCCTTTTTCTTCTATTTAAAATCCGGGCTGAAATCTGGTTTAACAAATTAAGTAAGGAATACATTTTGTAAGCATTAGCCCAATTTATTTTCTAAATTGATGAGAAAACTGTTAGCGCTTTAGCGATAAGGCTCTGATTTTATTAAGAGCCATAAACATGCACGCAGGGCGGCTTATGGCTCGACACGCGAGGTCGGGGATCGCTAAGGCCATCAGGGACTGAAAGATGGAAGTCCGCAATGATCTTGCTTTTCCATTTTGATAAGTCAGCGGAATAAATGTTAATCGAGCTTGGGAAACTTCCTCCAGGTGATGACAGTCTCGTGTTATTTCGCATTATTAGTAGGCAAAAGACCTAACTAGGCCATTGTGGAGTGAGAGCGAACTGAATTTCGCCAAGTTAGTTTTCGAATTTTCAATAACTATTTGAGTTTAAATAACTCCAAAATCTTTATTTTCTAAATTAGTTTGGTTTTCTTTGTAAAAAAAAAGCACATGATGCGCCAACTCAAACGATTTTCCTACCGGTTTTAGAAAAAATTATATAACTTTAAATATGTTCATTAAAAAAAAAATCAAAGAAACAGTTACCTTTGAAAATGGGCGTTGTTTCTAATTTTCACTATTGTATGAGATTAATTTTCCTGAAAACTGATTAGAGAAACGATTCGGATGTGATTTCTTTGATGAACTGGGGCAATGAAAGCGGGAATGTGAACCATAAATAAAATTCAATCCATTGTAACTTGGCTAAAAATGGTCCGATTTAAAAGATTTTTTTTATTTTGTTCAATTTCAATAACAGTAATACATGTAAACTTCCAAAAAAATAGGTTGAAATGTGTTATTCAGATCCAGGGTGCTCTGAAACGATCAGTTGAAAACAGAAATTTAACCTGGTCACAATACTTTCGCTTTTTCGTTTTTTTTATATATCTCGGAACGAAATCGAAAATTTCGTTTGAAAATATAAATTCAGATTAAACACTCTAAAACACATATTAAACTGCAGAGAAACCAGAAGAGAGACTATTTGCTTTTTTACACATTCTAGTATCATTCTACTGAACTGATTTGATAAATTCGACGCCGTCAGATTTCAAAATGAAACCTAGTACATCGTCAGTTGAGGTGAATTCTCTTTTCCAGACATATTCTTTAAATCATATCAAAATTAATTGTTTGATTGTGGGCGAATCATGTGTTTTTTTTATAAAATAAAAAAACAATCTGGCGTCGAAAATAAAGATTTTTCAGTTATTTAAACTCAAATAATTATTTAAAATTCGAAAAGTAACTTGGCGAAATTCAGTTCTCTCTCACTCCACAGTATAGTTAAGTCTTTTGTCTACTAATAATGGAAAATACTAATAGTTTAATTATTACTCTGTCTGTATACATATAATTCCAAGATTATTCAAAGAAATAGAACAAAAATAGTTTTGCATACTTTTGTCTGTTAAAAAGTAATGTACTCTACTAGCGATAATGGCGCGCGATGTATCAGCTGTTAAATACGTTCAAACAATATGTCTGAATGCCCCTTTCTTCCTAATCAACCTATCAGCAATTCCTAATAGGATCACTAATATGAAGGCAGTCACAACTGTATTCAGTCTCCCCTACCTCTTTCAGCGAAATCTTGATGGACGGGAGTGCTAATGCGTGAAATTTAACACTCTCGAGTTTAACAATGCCCTTTCGAATCTTTTCGAGTCTCGGTAGGTTCAAGTTTATTTAGTGACTAATCCACGGAACAAATCTTTACCTTTCCATTCTGATTAGAGTAGGTTTGGTTTTCCTTATAAAACATCCTCTTCCCATCCCTCGTATGCCGGAAATGGCGAGTTAGGGGTAATCAGAAACTAAAAATCCTCTTTCCGCTAAAATAAAAAATAAAATAAAACAGGCCTAATAAAACAGTTAATAAAAACGGATAAACCTATCCAGTGGAAATTGAATGATTCAATTTAATAAAAAAAATTGAAAGTGATTGAAGAATCGCAAAGGCAATTCGTTGCTCTATAATATTGAGATACTGTTGGAGCTGATTTATGGAACATCGGATTGAATACTCCTTAGTAGACAATTCAAACCAATTCAGAGTTTTGATTTAACGAGACTTCAACCTTCCTCACTAGCGGATCCAGGATTTAATTTTGGGAGGAGCTTCAGCCCGAAACCTTTTTTTTTCATAAAAATAATGATAATTACTTTGGAAAAACAGAAAGAAACTAACTACCTATATGAAATGATGTTTAAGTTATTCCTTAAGTACTTTTAAATGTAATTACATGAACAATAATACTTTAAGAGGTATTTTTTAAATTTTTTTTCCATTTTGGGGGGGGCTTCAGCCCGGACCCCCCTCCCCCCCCCGTAGATCCGCCCGTGACCCTCCTTAATCCATATTACCTTATACAATTATATTGCACATAAAGCTTGAATTATTGGTTTATCTAGATGTCATGCCATATTTATCTAATACAGGATATCTATTTATTGTATTTTCGCGAAGTATCTGGACTTCCACTTTTACGTGAAACTTTACCAAAGAGGTTTTGGCAATAAGAGATTCACAAGCGACAAAGCGTTAGAAACATTTGAATAGAGTAGGATACCGATCCTGAAAAGAGAACCCGAGTTGAAAGGAAATACTTTTGAACTCCTTCAATAACGACTGCCCCTTCCACACTCTTCTGCTTTCCACCGCCAGTGTTTTATAGATTTCAAGAAATGAACTTATTTGAAATTTTCTTTCACCGATAGTGGCGTATCTGTCTTGGTATTAAATGAATGTACATAATATTTGTATGAAAAATAAATTAAGTTTAAAAGGTAATTTATGAAACATTGCGACAAAACCTCTAAGTTACTATCTGCAATTTCCTTCAATTCAAGTTGCTTAGTTAGAAGGAATAAAATACTACTAAAACAAGATATATTTGGGATAAACAACTATATTATGGTTATTCACGTTTGGAGGGATCATTATTTATTTTTTTTTTAATTTTAAAGTGCGAATTTTTATTATTGATAAAAATTAAATTTTAAATAACCAAAATATTCCCTAATCATATCTATTTTTACAAGGAAATAATCTTATTTTTATTTAAATATTTTTTTTAAATTTTGTAACGTTTTAACCATAGCAACTTCTTAGCCATTTCCAAATATTTTAAGTTTCAAATCAACAGTAAAAAATCTGAAAATACTAACGAAAATAATGTCATGCAATATGTCACAATACTATACACCAAATTAAAAAAAGACTCCTTTATACAATACAAAATGAAAAAAATATATATATGGTGTAAAAACATGGTACATTTACATTTATTAATAAAGGAAATTTCAAAAAAGGAAAAAAAAGTTTGGAAATTCACTTCTGGGTTCAAACTAGTAATTTAAAGAACAGCAAAGATATTTTTCTCTTATGATTTCACTACTAACCCGGCTTAAGAACCTACTAAAGGAAGCAGTAATGACCCTTTCCAGTTGTAGACTTCTGATAAGGTTGCAATGGTCTCTGTGAGGTACTGATAAGGGAACTCTTGAAGTTCGTAATTCAAGAACGGAATATAGTTTTTTTCTCTTTCCAGTAAGGACTGTGTAAATACTAAGCTTTGGTCTCACATTTAGATAAAGTTCCTTGGACTGAATTGAGTATAAGGGTATAATACAATTATTGCTTGAAGAGTTTTTTTTTGTTGCTTTGTGCCCCCATGTCTTTCATTAACTTAATTTTTTATACTGAGTTCGTCAACGGAATCTTAATAAAATATTTTTCCTTTATAATTCATTCATTATATAAAACAAAGAATTCCTAAACATAATAGAGGAATAATACAAAGAACATGCCGACAAAAGATGAACGATTGCATAAGATGACCTGGATATAGCTGGTAAGTGGACTTCAATTTTTGCTATCCTTCACCGTTCCCAGTGACTCGTTCATGAATAACTTCAAATCAAGTAAAATATAATATTCAACAGATAATAGAGATAGCTAAATGTTTACTTGTCTAATAGTGCAGATGTTTTCTCAGCCCCTTCTCCAAGATAGGGATCGAGATTAGAATAGATTTTAAGATAAGTGTAAGCGAGTAGCGTGCCAGCTATCAGATAAGGCTGTTCTACCAGGGAAGAAGAACAGCCTTTCCCAGTTCTATTTGTTCTCAGTCCTTGATGAATAGGCCCCTATTAAGGAAGAAAGGTTTACATTTTAAGGGGGCGAGGTGGCCGAACGGGCTAACGCGTGTGCACAGTCCCGCCGTTGTCCGGTAACCTGATATATAAGATAAATTGATAAATATAGCCATTAATCCCCGCCCTCACCCCCTGGTCCGAGAAAACCTTATATAACCTTAAAGGCGATAAAGGGAAGAACTCTCCCCCCCAAAAAAAGTGTACGTTTTAACTCAACAAATAAATACAATAAATGGGTAATCATACTATTCACTGTTTAACGTAACTAGATCATGTTGTTAAGCTAGTGGATTAAGGATTTAATTCTGAAGCTGGGAACTTCAGCCATAAAGCATATGTATATATATATATATATATATATATATATATATATATATATATATATATATATATATATATATATATATATATTGATTATTACTTTGGAAGAAGAAGAAAGATCCTAACTATCTATATGAAATGGTGATTCTTGAAGTCCTATTAAATGTAACTTTAAGAACAATAATACTTTTAGAGATAATGTATTAATATTTTTTTCGTGAGAAATGGTTATATTTTACTATTTTGGGCGGAGTGGCTTTAGACTGAAAGCCCTACCCGTTGATCTGCCTCTGCAATGTTAATATCTAATACCAAAGGGATTTGTACTTTGCTCAACTTCGTTATCACAAGAAGGATAGCTCTAGCTAATCCAAACTGAAGGGAAGGGGGAGGCGAACATCAGAGAAGTCAACTGGAACGTAGATAGAATTATTATAAACGTTGATACGAGTATCGTGCCTGGTCCGATCATATCGTTTAGGGTTCTGATAAGTCAAAACTGCCTTCAGTCTTCTTGCCTTTATGTTTGCAAAGCCTCATAATTGTTATTGGATCTCTTTACACCTTTATCTTAAAAAGATATATAAATAGTAATCTAGACCAGGGGTCTCCAGACATTTTGGTCAGCGGGCTAAATTGAGACCTTCACTAAGACCCGCGGGCCGCATTGACAGCTCCTCCAAGTCTGTAGGCCATGACTTGCGAGGAAATAAAGAAGTTCTTTAAATGACACTTCAGCTGTGAAATGAGTTTTCTAATCAATCCACGGGAGCCCCTATCGTCGGCGCCTGTGCCTAATATGCAAGTGAACATTGGGGGCGGAGTGGCCGAAAGGACTAAAGCGTGTGCACAGCACCGTTAGTTGCCCGGCAACCAGATAACCGAAGTTATGATAGATTAAAAAGTACGAGTTCGAGTCCCGGTGCCGGAAGGGATTATAAATTCCCCGCCCTCACCCCCTGGCCCGGGAACACCCTTTTAGAAAACACTAATAAAAAAAACACAAAGCCAACAAGGCCTCATAGCAGGTTTTAACAACATATATTTTCCAACAGACTGTTCGCACAAAGGTTTTCCAAAGAGTTAATAACAAAATGTGGCACCTTAAATTTACATTATTAATTTTACTCTATCAGATTACAACCCCGTAGAGCCTAAAAGGCGAGGTAGGGAAGAAAAAAAAAAAAGAAAAAAAGGTGAAGTGAGCAGCTAATTTTCCAACGCTTCTGCTATTCAAACATCATTCATGTATGAGTATTGTTTTTTTGCCTGTATTTAATCAGCTAGCAGAAATACTCTATATAACCTTCTATATAACCTTCTTCTCCAGCTTTCTTCAGTATTCTTTTGGATGACTTGATGAGATGATGAAATAGCGAATTTTGTTTTTTCTTCTTGGTTTGTTTTTCTTGTTTCTTTTCTTTGATTCTTTTTTTTTGCCCTGATGATGCCTGAATTGGCGAAGCGTTGGCAAGTTAATAATAACTTGTATGTTAGAGACTCATGGCTTTATAGTTTATGGCTTTATAGAGACTCATGACTTAAAACATTTTTAGAATTGATGCGTTTTATCTGAGTTTTTAAACTAGATTTTTATGAGAATATTTATGCAAAAAGGCTATAAATAAATAGTGCTTGCGTCATGCACCCAAAAATAAAGGTGTAAAACGAAATAACGTATGCCCCTGAAACGATTATTATTAATAAAAGGAACGATATTCATCTTTCAAGAGAAAATTGACCGCAGAAATCCTCCACATCTTCCATTTTTCATTTAGCCCCAGAGCGCTCTCATATTTTTCGGTCGTCCAAGTGATATTAAATATTTATCATTAAAGGTGCCATAGCACTCGACTAACAACTCACCATTATTGTTTGTCTTTATAAAGCACCAAGGGAGGAGCCGGGAGTAGGCAACATGAGATTTATGGAAAGGTGAGATACAGTAATGACCCATTACACCTCGCCTCCATTATTTAAATTCTATGGAGGAAGGCGTGAATCGAACCTCGGATTACAAAAGGATAGAGAAGCGGAAGGCTGGCCTTTAAGATCAAAGGGAGCATGGAGACGTAAATAATTTGATCTATATTCAAGCTGGGCTAGGGAGTCCGAAATCTAATATTTTGATTTAATTCAATAGAGATAAGATATTAAGGTATGCACAAATATAAGTTGGCAACTTTTTTAGTTTGGTATAGTTTAATGTGTCTCTGATTGAATTGAATGAATTAATCAAAAAGTATAAAGTCATAATACCCATAGTCTCTATATATAAGTAGTTCTCTCTATGTATGAAACACGAAAACTTTACCTCTACTGATAAATAGAGGAAATTGAGTATTAGCGAGAGCAGCCGCGGATGACAGCGTTAAATATATAATACAGATGTAATCTAAAGTAAATTTACCGGTAATAGACAGTTTAAGAGAAATTTTCAACATTAACGTGAACCATAACTTTTGTTCTGACGGTGGATATTTGAAAATGGATTTAATTTAGTATTTTATACAGTCAATTAGTTAATTATAGCGACAGTAAAAGACAACCACATCTTCTCTATTCCACAGATGCTGGTATATGAATATAATATAGACCACAATCACTTCTTCATCGATTTTCTCCAAGCAGAAATGAACTGGTTAACATAATAAAGGTACTTGGAGTTCCAGAAAAGCTGGTAGGATTTAGTGTGATGACCCTTGAAAAAACAAGATGCAGGGTGAAGATACAGAACACTCTGTCAGAAGAATTTGAAGTAGTGGAAATAAATAAAAGAAAACCAAATTTTGGGGTCAACAGGATTTTATATAATTAAATAAACCATCAAATACATTCTCCACTGTTTTAAACAAGGAAATGGAAAACTGGTGATTAATGAATCGTAATTTCAAAATTATATATGAAAAGTATGAAGTAAACATCATGAAACAAAGACTCAGCTCCATCAAAAATTCAATTTAAAAATTCAAGCAATCGGCTATGGTGGTACCATGGTACCGTGATACCACTTGAGGTTCAAACATCACCCTCTTAAGACTTCTGGCTTTAAATTTACTCGTATTCGCGCTCTCTTTTGGGTGAATAAAGCTTGTTATCTTGATAACTGTCTGTTACTGCTACAGTGTCTATCACTACTACATTTATAATATAACGTATCTCTAATTATCAAATAAATTATATAGAGACATAAATTCAAACTTTTAATAACCCTCCTTGGCTGTCTCGTTTTCTTTTTTAGTTATGTAAAATTAATCGTAAACCAATGACTTCCTGTCCTGCAGTATCCTATAACAATACCTCACTTATCCCTGTTGATCAAATCCGATATCTAGAACTCTATCTGGACAAACGTCTCACTTGGAATCCTCATAAAAGACTGAAATGAAAAGAAACCGCTCGACGATTCCTACTACTTGAACACTTACCATACAAACACTCTAACCTTCCAATTAATTACAAAAGACTCATATACATGACTAAAATAAGGCCTATTTGGACCACACCAAACCATCAAATTCCTCTCGTATCCAATCCTTACAATCAAAAATCCTTCGCACAATTCTCAATGCTCCTAACTTTGTTACTAATAAAATCATCCATAATGACCTTAATGTTCCTTAAGTTTTAGATTTGGCCCAGTCTAGATACCTATCTTTCCATATCAAACTTCTTAACCATCCCAATCCTCCTGTTTCTAACCTTGCTTCCTCTTCAATTGACTTTATAACATAACATATTATTAGAGTGCTACTAGTGAGTAGTTTCTCAACAAGTGTTTCATGTCATTATATCTATTGTACAAATTTATTAGATGTATTTTTTTTTTGCAGTAAATATCATAATAAATAATATAATAATAAAAAAATAAAAGTATCATTAAATTTTTTATATTCTTACATTGCTGATAACTTATTTTTAATTAATATTGATTCACACTATTAATTCACTATTCACACTTGTTAATATATTGCTCATGTAATGCTACTGTTAAGAGGTTAATTTAGTAATACTATTTAAGAAAATATTTATTAAACATTGTTGGGTATTACTAGTAATCACATAAGTAATACATCAAGGTTAAGATGTTAAAAAAAATTAATTATTTTGTCATGATGATGGATTTTGTAATAAGTATAAAAAAACAGTATCTTTGTTGAAAGTTTTCATTCTGGATATTAATTAAAAGAGGAATACTGAAGTTGTGTAATTACTTAAGGCCTCCATTCAGACACTGTTCAGTATTCTCATGTTTTCTGACATGACCTTTCTAGCTCAATCCTGAAAAAACTTTCTGAACTCTTTTAGTACAATTATAAATGCTTAATTAATCACAAAACTATGAATTAGTTTTACTTTCGTTAATGGATACTTATTTGATACTTTCTTCTTGACGGATATGTGCTTGTAATTATGCCCACTGAGATAATTGTTAGTTCAAGTTTTGGAAAACGAGACGAGATTTAAAATTAATAACTAATATTGCATAAAATCACAACAATAGATCAGAACAAGAGTTTCAATTGAAAGTTTTTTAAAAAGTTCAAAACTTTAATTAAAAATTTAATATTTAATTTAATTTAATCTATTTTCAACATATATATATATATATAATTTTATTCGAAAGTTTTATTCTATTTATTTTCTCTCCAACTAAAAATATTTCCTCTGATTCACTAGTTTTTTGAAAAGCACGATATTCTTAGAGGTAAAGTTATTGTAGAAAAAAAATTGCAAATCGGATAAATAGCGCTGTAAAGTTTTTAATCGGTTTTAACAGGGGTGCCCACCCCTCTCCACACCATGGTAGATGGCGCATGGACCTGAAATATTTTATTGCTCTACTTTTCTTAAAAACAGTACAAGTAAAAGCAGAATTAAAAATTTGGACTGATAAAGGTATTCCCCTCGTCTCCGGGTTTGAAACTTTTCATTTCGAAAATTCATAACCCTGTTGAAATGTGTTCCCTTAAAAAAAGCAAAACCTTGTCACATTGTTTCCTCTCAAAATTTTATGGAGCAAGTTGAGAATGATTGTATAAACGACTGTTACTTATACAATGTATAAAATACTCTCCTTTTTTTCGGAATATTTCGGCAAGCAGTACCAAATTCTCAGAGATAAATACATAAACAATAGACACTGTATATCTCCCTTCAGATCAGTTTCAAACAGTAGTAGATCCATGATTTAATTTTGGAGGGAGCTTGTTTTTTTTTTCTTTCTGTTTTTTCATAACCGCAATTGCTCTAGAAAAAATACATAAAATGAAGTTTACGTGGTGTTTGAGCCATTGTAAAAAAAAAAAATACAGGAACAATAATGTTTTGCGGGATAATTCTTTAATATTTTTTCTTGGATCCGCTTATGGTTTCAATTAATCAAAATTATCACTGGAAAGTCCAAGCATCCAATACAATTATGTTTTATCGAAACTATTTGCCTAATTTCAGCAACTCTGAATTGATTAGGAAGATTCATCTGTCTAGGAGAATGGTGGAGTCTGGAAACAATTGACGACGGCATTCAAAGAACTATTTGTTTTTGTTTTATATATTTTTTAACCTCCGAGGCGTCTAAAAAGAAGATGGCCTCGGGATCTTCTAATATAGAATGGGTAGTTACTCTTCATGTTGTACATGTCATGTTACTTGTTTCATATTTACTTGTTGTATATATCATTTAATATAGTTATAAATTTCAACAATTAAAAAAAAATAAATAAATCATTTTTAGGACTTTTGGTGAGGTAAAATAATTCCCCAAAGATGACTGACCTATGCTTGCAGCAATCCCAGACAGACCTGACCTACTACCTCACTGGCATTTGAGGAAGCGATGGATCGGCATTTCATGCTAGGCCGGCTACACCCACCTTTATAGCGCCCGCAGAGCATGCTTTAATTTAGGACTACCTTATAGGAAACGGGGCCCTATTCCGGACCATAAGGGACTGGGAATAATTCCAGTAAACTACTTCATTATAATGTGGAAAAAAAAACAATAATAAAAATGCGGCTAGTTCTAGTTTCTTAAATTACTTATTTTATGTGTATATATATATATATGCTATATATTTATAGCTACGAATTATCATTTTGTGCATAATAAGATGATGTTTCTAAGGATTAAGGCAAGTCACAGAATGTGCCACTGGCGGGTCTACCGGGGAGGGAGAGAGGTACTTTTGGGATCAAGTAAATATTTTACCGAAAATTGCAAATATTTTTTTTCATTGGTCTATATTTGTTTTTGTAAGTGATCTAAGCTAAATACATAATCAATAACAATATATTCTCTTTTTAAATTCAACGCAATATCAAATACAGCTACTAAATATAATGTAAGCACGTCTCAAGAAAAATTTTATTCTTACTTTTTTTTTTCATGGTCTTTGCTAACCCGTTAATAAATTTAATATCATTTTACCTACGATTTTTTTTCTTCCTAAGTAATTGTCGTTAAAAAAAAATATTAAGCCCCTAAAATAAAATCTTCTATCCGCCACAGAAGAGTGCCATCTGATTAATATATTACTATACAAATATGACAATGATTGAATTTTAAATTCCAATCTTTTCAGTCCCTCGAAGGATTATCGAAGACCGATGTCAATGGACTGATATAAGCAGACAGAGAGATTTGAAATAAGCGGGTTTAACGGAAGGATATTTATATCGTGCTAAATCAGCGGCAGGGGTGACCAGAAGGGGGTTTCATCAAATTTTTGAGGGGGCGTATTTTGACAGTTTTTTTTTTGTTTTGTTTTTTGGGAGAAGGGACAAATTTCGACGGGCTGATGAATTTTCGGAGTAAGGAACAAGGGGTTTAACATGGAACATACCAAAGCAAGTGTAATTGAATATGATCTACAGTTTTTCTAATTCTAGCTTAGCTTGCTCTGTATTTAAGAAAAGATAAGCAATATCTTAGAAACAGGGGAGGAGGTAGGTTCTACGCCATTGACACACCTAATCAGGGACTTGTGGGACCTTAGGGTGATCAGGGACCGTTTAGGTATGTTTATGTTTGGTGTATAATGAAAGGTAATAAGGATTTTTAAGAAGTTAAGTATTGAATAATTAAATTAAGTATGGGAGGAATATGATGGTCTAGTGGAGCCAAAATATTGTTATACGATTTTTTTTTCATTTCTATATTCACTGAGTTTTTTTCGTTTAGTTTTTTATTCACATCTGTCACAGATGAAAGTGACAATAAACAAATTAATTGAAAAAATATGGTCACGTCATTTGGAAGGACAGAACCTATCTAAACGTCTTCCCATTGTTTATTAATAATTTGGGAAAGGAGATCTCTCATCCAGCTCCTTTTTAGTCGTCTTCTAAAGTGTATATCTGCCGCTTCCGTTGTCAATCATTTATAAGGTCCGTGAAATTTATTATGAAAACAATCGTTAAGTAAATTTTGTTATATATGGTGTCCCGTAAATAGAAGATCTCAAGAGCTACAAAAAGTTCGTATAAACAATGGCCCGATTTCCAGCAGAAAAGTAGGAAATCAAAGTCGTGTTTTTTGTTAATAAGAAACGGTAGATAAAAAATTAATTTATGTGATTAACTTTTTTTTGTAAACTATATAAAATTTAATTTAAATAAAAATAAAGCGTGTCATTGTCAATACCATTTAAAGAGGACTTTTGAGTGGCTAAGTCACATATTTTTTTTACACAACTAGAATCTAATTTTTTCTCAAATAAATTTCAACTTCAACTTCTCCTTCTTCTTTGTCTTCCCCTTATGCCATTAGTTAGCGCCGAGGAGCCTCAACCAGTGCAACCACTCTTCCCGGTCCGTGCTTAGCCGCTTCATCTCACTGAGGGTTTTGTCTCTTTTACATCCAATTCTTTGAATATACTCTTGGTATGTGATTCTGGGGCGTCCGTTTCGTCTTCTTCCTGTGGGTTGAGCCTCTAATATCCTTATAAGATTCAAGTTCTCATTCATGCGGCAGACATGTCCAAACCACTGGAGTTGCAGTCTTTCTAGAGTGGTTTTAAGTTCGGTAACTCCTAGTTGCACTGTAATGCTTTCGTTCCTAATGCGATCCCTTCTAGTTCCCTCAACAGATCTACGAAGGAACCTCATTTCTGCTGCCGTTATGTGACTAGAGTGCCTGTCTAGCATTGCCCAGCTTTCTCCGCCGTAGGTGAGTGTAGGTAGGTAAACAGACTTATATACATGCATTTTGGTCTTCTTGTCTACTTCGCTGTGGCCGATAATGCTATTAGTAATCTGATAATACACCTGATTTGCCTTACATATTCTGCTTGATATTTCAGCGTCTATCTTACCCGAGTTACTAATTACGGTCCCTAAGTAGGTATATTCAGTCACTACCTCAAGTGTCTCGCCATTGCAGATCAGTTGTACATCTCCCTTCAAAACGAATAAATCTTTCGCCAAATGAATTTCAACTTCATTAATACAGAATTAAAGCTTATTAAACGAAGTTGATTTTATAAAAGCGGGGTATTTGTGGTACAGTTGGATGGTGATTAATAAAAATCTCGAATAACTTAGGATTTTTAAAAGACAGAACATAGCTTACTTTAGCTGCTTAAAAGTCCTTTTTAAATGATTTTAACATTGACAAACTCTATTATCATTTGTAATAAATTTGATCTAGTTTACAATACTTAAATTAAATATTGTTGCTTTTTATTCAACAAAAAAACATGATTAACTTCAAAAAGCACAAAACTGGGATTTCATACTTTTGGCTGGAAATTGGAAGATTGTTTATATGAAGTTTAGCGTAGCCCTTCAAGTCTGATACCACTCCTATGAAAATTTCCCTTTACTAACGGGACACCCTATATACGTACCAGGGGAGCATCTGATATCAGTATAAATATTTTAGATTGAAAAGATTGTAGTTTTTGTAAATGCATCTATTTTTGCTGAACCATAAATGTGTGGGGTGTATGTTCATATGGCCCTAAGTAGATATGAGTATGTATTTAGTTTCTTTTTGATTTTCCGTTTAGATGATTTGGAAAAAAAAGAGAATTGAATGGTTTATTTAACGTCTTTTTCATTTTTGACGTGTATATCACAAACCATCCTTCTAACGAATAATAGTTCAAGGTACTATTATGATAATCCGTTTGAAGAACTTAGTTGTAGCTATTAAAAAAAAGATTTTAAGCTATTGAAAAAAGCGATTAAAAAAAGATATGATTTTTTTTTTTTTTAACTTTTATTATGATATTTACAACTGCATTAGTATGAATACATCAAGTAAATTTGTACAAAGAAATATTATTACATGAAACACGCTTGTTGAGGAACTACCCACTGGTAGCACTCTAATAATTTGTCTGCATGAGAAGATCACGAGGCCATCTTCTTTTCAGACGCCTCGGAGGGTTATTAGGAATCGAAGAGGAAGCAAGGTTAGAAACAAGAGGATTCGGATGGTTATGAAGTTAATTATGGGAGGATAGGTATCTGGATTTGGCCAAATCGGAAACATATGGAACATTGAGGTCTTTATGGATTATTTTATTAGTGACAAAGTAAGGAGCATTGAGGATTTTACGAAGGATTTTGGATTGTAAGGATTGGATGCGAGAGGAATTCGATGGTTTAGTGGAGCCCCATAGCTCAACTCCGTAAGTCCAAATAGGTCTTATTATAGTCAAGTATATGAGTCTTTTGTAATTAAGGGGAAGTTTAGAGCGTTTGTCTAGTAAGTGTTGGAGTAGTCGGAAACGTCGAGCGGTTTCTTGTCGTTTCAGTGTGGTATGAGGATTCCAAGTTAGACGTTTGTCCAAATGAAGTCCAAGGTATCGGATTTGTTCAACAGAGATAAGTGGGGTATTATTAAAGGATACTGTGGGACATGAGGTCATAGGTTTACGTCGAAGGGTAAAGGTGATTCGATGGGATTTATTAGAATTTATTTTAATCCTCCAGTTTTGACACCATTCTTCAAGGCTTGTGATGTGTGATTGAAGAGTTTGGGATGCAATGGTTGGGTCATTATTAACGGATAGGACACATGTATCATCGGCATACGTGGTAATAACAGTGTTAGGATGGGTTGGGATGTCAGCTGTATAAACTGTGCAAAGGATAGGAGAGATATGATTTGAGCTTGAATAGTATCCATTTTTTGTGAAAATTATTATTGAACATTTTTTAAACACAATACATAATTAAACGGTGATATAACTAAATACGTAAGTTCAGAAGCACGGCAAGACTATAAAAACCTGTAAAATGTAGTCATTAAACGAGAAACTTCTTATTTATTTTTAATCGCTGGCTGAATTGCCAAAATCATAGTATCTTACACGACATAACATTAACACGCTATTTTAGCACGCTCAACACGCCATCTACAGCTGACGTAGAAAATTGGCAATTTTATTTAAGACATTTCTTAAAATACAACATATATATAAATGTAATCGCAACCGTTCTATGTTATAATTAGAAAAAAATAATAATCTAACATATACGAATCAAGTTTGTATTTAATATGTTTAACATTGAATATGAGATGATAAGCTTTTGTCGAGCGAAAATTGCTAATTTTTTATATAAATAAGTTTTAGAAGGTTGCCATTTATTATATTGTAATCCTCATGATTGATGACCGCTTAAATACAGGTAATTTGTTAACAAACGAAAACTTTTGAAGTTTTTGAAGAAAAAAAACATGAAATATTATATTATATTATAATACAGAGGAAGAGAGGGTGAACTTATTCCAACAGATCGCTATTAGTTTCCGTACGTTTCCGAATTTCAGCAAGAGATAAATTGAATACTTTTTATTCTATTGAATATGTAAATTAGATGAAAAGCATTATGAGCATGAAAAATTATTTTTTCGTGATCAGACATAATTTACTATTTTATTTGAAAATAATGAATAAAAATAACTATTTGAATCGATATCGAATCTCCAGTTCAGTTGAGACTCATTAATTGTTATTAATAATGGTTAGTAATGTAGATGTTTCTTTATTTTCATGCCGAAGAAAGGACTACCGAAGAGCATTCAGACTAAATTGAAAAGAAAATAACAGAAGAAACGTTAAACAGCTTCTGCAATAACTAACACCACATTTGAATAAGTATTTTTTTGAAAAACGAGAGAAGCTGCGTAAGAATGCAATAACGGGGAATACCGCAGGCTATTAGCATTCGAGTTCTGTTTTCCTATTGACTGGGTGAATTGAAAACGCCGGAAATTTGTTTCTTTCATAGTCATCCTAATACACCCAATCCCTACTCAATCATGAACGCTAACTGAAAGAAATCAATACTCGTCTTCTTATTGTTTTATCCACGTTTAAAAATAATAGAAATTTAAAACGATCTAATTTTATCTACCAAACGGGTAGATTTGCTCTCACTTTGATCCAAATTCTTGGGTCAATGTGAGCCAAAGTTCGGTCTTTTAGTTTGATTGGGGCATTAATTATTACGGGTAAACCTACACTAATGGGCTGCCTGCAACTGGAGGGCTGTTCCCACCAAACAGGACTCCAGTAACTTCCTACCTACTTATTGTGGGCCTATTACTAAGTTTATATATACTTATATATAAATCTCTCTCTCTCTCTCTCTCTCTCTCTCTCTCTCTCTCTCTCTCTATTTTTTTTTTTTTTTTTTTTTTTTTTTTTTTTTTTTTTCCTTCTTTCCCCCCGCTGTACCTTAGGGCAACCCTATACCAGCGGTACATCCAATTTTCTAACTGAAAAATATGCCACGAATTTAAAGGGCTCGGTCACCAGGATTGGTAACCAAGCGGGCAGGTCTGCTCTCACTTTGATCCAAATTCTTGGGTCAATGTGAGCCAAAGTTCGGTCTTTTAGTTTGATTGGGGCATTAATTATTACGGGTAAACCTACACTAATGGGCTGCCTGCAACTGGAGGGCTGTTCCCACCAAACAGGACTCCAGTAACTTCCTACCTACTTATTGTGGGCCTATTACTAAGTTTATATATACTTATATATAAATCTCTCTCTCTCTCTCTCTCTCTCTCTCTCTCTCTCTCTCTCTCTATTTTTTTTTTTTTTTTTTTTTTTTTTTTTTTTTTTTTTTCCTTCTTTCCCCCCGCTGTACCTTAGGGCAACCCTATACCAGCGGTACATCCAATTTTCTAACTGAAAAATATGCCACGAATTTAAAGGGCTCGGTCACCAGGATTGGTAACCAAGCGGGCAGGTCTGCTCTCACTTTGATCCAAATTCTTGGGTCAATGTGAGCCAAAGTTCGGTCTTTTAGTTTGATTGGGGCATTAATTATTACGGGTAAACCTACACTAATGGGCTGCCTGCAACTGGAGGGCTGTTCCCACCAAACAGGACTCCAGTAACTTCCTACCTACTTATTGTGGGCCTATTACTAAGTTTATATATACTTATATATAAATCTCTCTCTCTCTCTCTCTCTCTCTCTCTCTCTCTCTCTCTCTCTATTTTTTTTTTTTTTTTTTTTTTTTTTTTTTTTTTTTTTCCTTCTTTCCCCCCGCTGTACCTTAGGGCAACCCTATACCAGCGGTACATCCAATTTTCTAACTGAAAAATATGCCACGA